>CM060839.1:18560000-18690000 GCA_030762175.1 Metallyticus violacea | reverse complement strand
TTGGATGTGTAAATAGGTACGCAAAATACACAATAAAATCATAAAATGATATAAAATTACTTTAGAGGAATACACATGGGAAATTTGATTAAAATTGTTGAAATATTAACATTTTTATCTATTGCTTTTAAGGTAGCCTGAAGAGTAAATATAACAAATAATGCAGAATTACAATTTTACAATGTACCTCGAAAAGTTTAAAATATATCAGTGTGAAATTTTTGTGAGATATTAAGAAAACTTAACAAAAGAAACTCTATAAATTTCAATCTTCTAATGCATATAAAATATTTTTAAAAATCAAATCCTGATAACTTAAATTTTTCCGTTTTCCTTAGGATTTGCTGGACCAATCTTATTGAAATTTTGCACACACATAAAGTATGAAAATGTAAGTGTAGTAACCAGAAGCTTTTAGCTGATAAAAATCCATGTAAGTCAAAAAATATTTCTATTTTTTTTTTCAAAATTTTAAAATTAATTTTTTTTCAAGCATCTGGCATGGACATATTATTCTAGTTCCTAGGATAGCATGTTGTCTGCAGTTTATGCAAAAAAAAAAATCCATTTCCACTAATAGTTTATAAGAAAAATACATGATTATATCACAATGTTTTCAATTTTTAACAGCTTTTATTTATTTTTAAAACATTTTTAAAAGAACTTTTATATGCATTAGAAAATTAAAATTTATAGGGCACCTTTAGTTAAGTATTTTTAACAACTCGCAAAAATTTCATATTGATAGCTTTAAAACTATCTTAGATACAGTGTAAAATGTACACTGCAGCATTATTTGCTGGATTTACACTTCCTGATTACCTTAAGGAGGGTCAAAAAGATGCTTTTCATTTTATTATTCATTTCCAGTTCTTTATAATATTTGAAAATTTAAATTTTCCAGCTTATTTGTTTATATATATATATATATATATATATATATATATATATATATATATGGACCATTTTCTCAGAAAAACGTCAATAATTTTATATATTTTTTTCTATAAAGGAGTGTTTTTTCTATTCGATTAATAAACAAATAAATAATTAAATAAATAAATAAATAAATATAAGAAAATGAATCAGGTAGCAGAGGAAATGATAAAAAATTATCCGCCGGGAATATTTTGATTGCAAATGTGAGTTTTTATACATTTTTGTGCTTGCAATTTCTGAAAAAAAAAAAAAAAAAAAATACTGTTCCACAGATATGCCCCATTATATCTTAAGAAAGTAAAAACTAAGAAATACCGGACTTAATGTGCAATTGTAAGTTGTCACGATCATTTATATCTTTCATTGCAGTTGTGGCATTGACCTCTTTACAAAATAATAACAATAAAAATTAACCATATGTAAATTACACTAGAATCACTACTTTAGTCCAACTGTGGAGCAAACACAACGCACTACCAATTTACTGTTCAAGTTAATTTAAACACTATCAGAATATTTTTTTTTATTTTGAGATTGGCGTTGCTGTTCAAAAACAGAATTTCGGATATTTCTATTTCCTCTACTTTAAAAAATTATATAAAAGCTTTTTATTCTTTTTTTTCCCAAGCTGGTAAAATTAGTTCCTCCCCTACAATACAGTGAGTTTTTTTTTTTTTTTTTTTTGGGCTATTAACTCTAATACTTCATATGAAATACACAACCCTTTGTCAAAAAGGGATATGTGTTTTATTAACGCAAGTGAGGGTTTATTTTGTGACTTCAAAAGGCTTTGAAAACTCTCTCTTGACTTTGATCCAACATAGGAATATGTGCTGTATGTAATTTAAGTTTTTTTTTCGACACCATCGACTGATTTTTACAAAACGCTTCCATATGCAAGGCACTCCGGGTATACTGTAGCATTTGTCTGCGTGCCATATAAAACACTTTGAAGGGTATTTGAACTCTGAGAGGCATACTTTTCCCTCATATTACTACGAGGTGCATTCAAGTTACAACTTCTCATATTTTTTTCTCACTAACTAATCACACGAAATGCCGCCATACACATTTGTCACAAGGTTGACGCCATGATTCCATGGCCGCTGCGAACACTTCTGTAGGAGTCTGTTTCGACCACTGGAAAATCGCCGCTGCAAAAACGGCATGGGAATGTGCGACCACGGAGAGTGTCTTTCATCGCTGAGAATAAACAGCCAAAAGTCGCCATGGGTCAGTTTAGGTGAGTGGGGAGCGTGAGGAATCACTTCAAAGTTGTTTTCATGAAGAAACTGCTGCGCAACGTCAGCCCATGCGCTGGGGCATTGTCTTAGTGAAAGAGCACAGGTACAGCCTTTTTCGGCCGTTTTTCACGCAATGCTGGAAGGAGTTTCTTCTTCAAAACATCTTTGTAGGATGCACCTGTCCCCTTAGTGCCCTTTGGAGCGCAATTAGTAAGAATTACTGCATCATTGTCCCAGAACATGGCTACCATCATTTTCTCTGCACTGGCGCTTACCCGAAATTTTTTGGTGGCGTGAATCTGAGTGCTTCCATTGAGCAGACTGGCCTTTCGTTTCAGGATTGAAAAACGGTTTCCATTTCTCATCCATTGTCACAATCATTCATGCCGTCATCACGCGTCAACATGTCACGCGCGCTGTCTTATGGTCGTTCGACAGCATTCTTGGCACCCACCTGGAGGACACTTTTCTCATTTTCAGGTCTTCATGCAGGATTGTGTGCACAGATCTCACGGAAATGCCAATTTTGGAGGCGATGTGTTCTACACTCATTCGGCGATCCTCCAAAACAACTTTCTCCACTCGCTCGATCATGTCGTCAGACCGGCTTGTGCGAGGCCGAGATTGCTTTGGTTTGTTGTCACACGACGATCTGCCTTCCTTTAACTTTCGCACCCACGAACGCACATTAGACACAACCATGACACCATCACCACATGTCTCACTCAACTGGCGATGAATTTCAATCGGTGTCAAACCACACAAATGGAGAAACCGAACGCTGTTCTTGTAATGAAAACGTCGCCGTTTTGAAGTATCAAAAACAGTTCTACTCTCGCCGCTGCCGCTAAAGTTCTGTGTGCCACACAGTGCTGCCATCTCTGTTGCGCATTGACAACGAGAGCCCGCGTATTTTAAAATAAACTGTGTGTTTCCAGCCCTGAGGGAAAAAAGAAAAAAAACCGGGAGCTGTTATAACTTGAAGAACCTCGTAGAACCAGTAGAACTGAATTACCTAAACAGAAGTTGATACTCCGTCTCAGTGGTCTAGTGATACCGGGAGGTTCTGGGTTCGAATCCCGTTAAGGTCAAGTTGTCTGAGTAAGGTTTTTTTCGAAGGTGTTCCTTACCTTGAGAAGGTTAATGCCTGATAGCTTTAAGTGTTGTGCGCGAATGGTGTAGGAAATTCAGAGAAGTCAAACTGATGATGGTGTACAAGACGCAGGTCTGTCGCTTGTTCAGCGGTTCGAGAGAGATGGAGTTTTACCATCAGTGAGTTATCTGTGGAATTTTCGGATATTTCAAGGTCAGCCCTATATACCTAGACTATCGAAAACTTTGTGCACGCTGTGTCCCGAAAAGAACTATCTCCATACGCTGGTGGCAAACTTCTATGAAGAGAGTATCGTCTATCGATATGACAAATGTCTTAATCTTCATGGTGATATGTGGAAAAGTAACTATGACTGTACTTGACTCCTGGTAATACATCGTTTTATGATTCACATTTGTCTTTTTGTTATGCGCCATTGGAGGTTGAAACAAATAACCCTCGTATTTGCAGTACTAACCGTATATCACAGTAACTTTCCTAAGGATGTTTTGCGAAAAAATAAAAGTAGGTCTTTATTAACTATATCAACACTATCCAGAAGAACAAGGACAAGAGTAATTGTGTTTCTTAAAGAAATTTGCAAAATTGCAGCAGGCAAATGTTACGAGACATTTTATTAGGAAAAAAATGGAAGGTAGTTTGCATTATGAACAACATTTCTTTTAGTATCACATTGCTGAAAAGGGACAGAAGTTGCATGCTATGGGATTATTGATAATCCATTTGCAAGGTTGATAAATCCAAGTCTATAAATATATTATTGTAATATTACAATTACTTTCACACAATCCACTGCTTGTTACGTTCTTCCATATATATTACATTAATTTGATTTGGAAAGAATGCTTGTTCGGTTCTCAAACAGAGCGTTCTTACCGCTGCGTCCACTAGCAGACATCTGTTGATCGTTGACAGCTTGTTAAGTCGGCTCTGAAACATTTATCTGCGAGTTCCCCAAGATTTGTAGCCCTTTTAGATGGAGATGAATAGGTTCAGAGTATGTGAGGCTGTTGAACACTTCGGGTTAGCTCGGGTCAGGTCGGCTTAGGTCGTTCTGTCAAGTGGCGGTATGGATGATTGATGACTTGTGGTGCAGAGATTTTTGTGGTAGCGAATGCTGCTCCGTGTGGGGTAATGGAAGTTTTGCACTGGGTGTTTTACTTCTCCCCACAACATTTTTTCCCTGGAATATCGGTCATTCACCATTCTTCAGAAGAGCCCAGAAGAAATACATCAAGGGTTTATTTTATGCTGAAAATTAAGTAGGCTTTAGGAGTTACTTAATAAAGTTTTACGATCGTCATTTTGACGGCTCGAAGTTGCTAGGTAACCGCTCTGTCAGGATGAGTGACCATTCAATATATCATTCCAATCTGTAATTCAGTTTAGCCACCTCTAAAATGCAGATATCTTCAGAAATTACATACATTATGCATAATAGATTAAATTGTCACAATCTTCACATTAATACATTTTAATTGTAATGTAAGTTTGACAGCGATGTTCATTTTTACATAGTTTACATAAAAACGCCATTTTAGAAAAAAAAAATTTACTAGTATCTTAAATTATTTATATCTAGCATATTTACAAAATAGTAAACTTAAAAATATTTATATTTAGTATATTTGCCCAACCGAATTAATTCAATTGAAAAATTAGTACGCTTATTTTCTGACTGTATAAAACCCTCATCTGTAACAAAGGTGTGAGTGAAAGCTATATTTTTAAGTTTTTTTTATGGATGATGGAATTGAATAATGCTATACCATATCATTGTAGTAAACACCTTTTTGAAGTCCCTACAACTACCAATACCTGAAAACAATGGGTGAAAATTTATCACGTGTGAATATATAAACGCGAATTAAAATGGATCTGAAACAAAATTATACTTTTTTTACAACATGCATACTTCTTAAAAAGTGTTTATAAGCATCTCATGTAAAAATGTACATGATTTACAAAAGCATGAAGCTCATAATTCACCAGGAATATTCAAAACTACTTTACTTTGCCTTGACCAACATTTCCATGTTCTGTTGTAGCTGGTATGAGTCCTTCAGAAATAGCTTGCTTTAAATATGCTCAAATTACCTCAGTGGAAGTAGAACGTTCTTTTTCCATGATGAAAAAGCTTCTTTTTACAAACGGCTGACTATGACAGTTGATACCTTGAAAAAACATTTTGTTTTTGATTGTAACCAAGGAAACTAAGTTTAAGTAATTTAATTATCTGATAAAGAAATTACTTAGTATCTAAACTGACCATCTTCATTAATGAGTGAAGTTAATCTGTGTTTTCACTTTAAAAATGGCAATTTTAATTGTATTATGCCTATTTTCGGTATTAAATTTCTGTTTGTTTTTAACCTAAATAAATGCCTGAATTTCTGGGCTGTGGTAATTTTCTATTTTTAAGATGATAGGCATTCAAATAGTTCACTGAAATGCAATATGGAGTTTAGTTTGCATGACCAGCAGTTGTTCGAAAGATCAACGTCGTCATAGCAGGTAGCAGAGAAGACTGTGTGACGTAGGCCAAGTGCAGAGATATCGTGCATTAGGTTCCTTCTCACAATATGAAACTACCAGGCTACTTTCACATGCGCCCTGGTAGCAACCGATGCAACTGCGTTCGGCTTAAAGAAAAATTCTTGATGAATTGTTCTCTCGTTTGATATGTAAAAATCAGTTATCCTTTGTTTCTTTAGCTAGTAATAAACGTTTTATATGTTCAAGCATTATGAATAACTCTGTATACAGCTTAAAAAGTGAAAAGAGGTTTGTTTGTCGCTACTTTATTTGAATAATGGATCAGGAGAAGGGAATTATTATATCAAGCTTAATAATAAAATATTCCCATTTCTATTATTACTGTCATTTTGTAAGTGGCAGGACATTAAGCCGGGCACACTCCCGGGGGATTGCAATGCTAGCGAAATAATTGTG
Organism: Metallyticus violacea; assembly: GCA_030762175.1. NCBI lineage: Eukaryota > Metazoa > Arthropoda > Insecta > Mantodea > Metallyticidae > Metallyticus > Metallyticus violacea. The sequence goes on along the minus strand of CM060839.1, from coordinate 18,683,751 downwards.
CACTGAAACGAGCAATGAATTGCGTAAAGCGTGCAATGTGGCGTAAATAAAAACGGGACGAAAGCTGCCTGTCAAGGCTGCAAATGAAGAGTAATGGGGTTTGCATGTGAAACTCTTCCCCGTGTTTTAACGCATTCAGAGAGACTATGCATCTGCTTTTGGCAAGTATGTTATACGAGGCTCACTATGAAAGTTATGAGACAAGTCAAATCGGGAGTGAGTTTGACCCATTCAGACTGTTGCATATTTTCAAAGTACTCTCCACCACACTCTGTACACTTTCTCATTCTCACAGACCACTTATCAAACAACCCTGTCACCTATTTTCTTTAAGTGAGAAAAGTTCATTTTCGTTTGCAGCCACAGTCCCTTCAGGGCTGGGAAATAGCTTTCCTTGCAGGCGGTTTTTTTTACCACTTGGAAGAGAAAATAATAGCATGGCCCAGGTCTGGACTGTAGGGATGAGTAATGGGTCTGATCTCTGTGGACTCCAGGAACTGGATGTTGATGTTAGCCGTGTGAGCAAAGGTGTTGTCATGGAAGCAGGACTCCCCTCAGTTCTGTGTTTGGACGCCGTCCTCAGAGCTTGTCGAAAACTTTCGGCAGGCAGACTGTGATATACACAGAGCAGTAATCATCCTAAACCCATCCTGCTCTACAAGAACACTTTTTGACAAAAAATGTGGCTACCATTTTCTTCCCAATATATCGCCATTTGGAAAACTCCAAACTGACGACTGTATATCGTTTGATCTCCGAGTCAAATTGGTAAGTCATGTTTCATCAACCATGATGACATCAGAAACACGCTTTGAGCTCCCTCCATCGAATCTCAGCAGCATTTCTTGACATGCGGATGGCTTTTGTGCCTGTCATTGAGGGACATCTAACGGAAGGAAACCTTCCTGACGCGAAAAGGGCGGTGCAAGATTTTTCTTACTCCTGGCGATCCAATCTGGATGGCTGCCTCGGTATCCTTAAATGTTACGCCATAGTTTTTGCGTACTTTTTTTTTCTTTCCACCGCGACAATGTTTTCTTCATTCACTGCCGTTGCCATGCCCATTTTTCTCCTCATCTTGAAGTGATGTTCGGCTCATTTTAAATTTGCTAACTGCGGTAAACTGTTAGGCTAGATGGAGCAAGGTTTCGAAAAGCCTGTTGCAAGCGCTTAAGGCTTTGGGACTCATTTATACCACGCTTGAAATCACGAAGAATCATAGAGCGAAAATGCTCTCTCTGCAGCTCCATCGTAACGACAGGCTGCCTGTGCACCGGAGAGGTTGTTTACGCGATGGGTCTACCATGAACCACAATCCTTTTAAGTGGATCAACGTTCACTTTTGTTCATCTCAAGACCTTGTATTTTAATTAAAAGTTAATAATTATATGGTAAAGTGCGATTATGTGCAAATTAGGGCCTGTTTATTATATCAAATCTAAAAAGCAACCTAAGCACTTGCTCCATATATAGGACATTTATCCGCTGGGTTGCGGAATTTAAAAGGAGCCGAATTTCACTGCAAGCTGAGGAGAGAAATAGGCGTCCGGCAACGACAGTGCGTCTCCTCACAGAACAGCTGCAAATTTGAGGAGACTGGAAGTCGCTAAACTGCAGTTGCTTGACCATCTACCCTACAGCCCTCACCTTACACCTTGCAACTTTTGAATGCTTCCTCGAGTGAAATTTTCCAATGCTTTTTTTTTTTTGAGTAGTGTTTAACGCCCGTTTTTACTACTGAGGCACCAGAGGCGGTGGACACTGATGATACATGAAATGAAATGATAAATTGGGAAAGGTTTTTTTTAAGGAAGGAAGCGTTCCAGGCCTAAGTTTAGGATACCTCCCCGGCATTTGCCTGTTATGAAGACCGAGGAAAACCTGGAAAAATCCCAGTCAGGGAGGACATTTTGGAGGTATTCGAACTCCAAACCTCTCACTCACGATTCCGCGCCTTAACGACCTCGGCCACCCGTGGCGGCCCTGCATTGCTGGACAACCTTTTAAACGAATGCAGGACCTTGCTCAAGCTATTCTATTGACAGTATCTCAGTCAGAGCTTTTGACAAGTGTTTGCACTGTCTACAACCGTGTGTGGAGAGAGATGGAGAGTATTTTGAAGGATTGTGAGGATAAATTTTCGAATTTATTCCTCAGCTTGGTCTTTAAGATGACACTTGCAGTGTTTTTTGAATGCCCCTCGTAGAAAACATTTAACTTAAACGCCTTTCACAGTTTTGATGTTGCCACACGTATAAATGTACTAAATGTTTGGGAGGGGGGCAGCATAAAAGCGTCAATTATCGATTTATTAATTCCATGTCGGTTATTGATGTGCCTCTCCGATTTATTCCAATTAATTTTTTTCCTCATCTGTTTTTGGCGTTTTTTAAAATTGAAAGGTTACATGATTGACAGCTGTATTCATAAAAAATGCATGCAGCCTAGAATGTCATATGTTTTGACTGGCATGGTCAAACAAACAGAAAAGGTTCTTCTTAATTAAACTGTTTGTAAAGAATGAAAAATAATAAATGCATAATAGCTGTCATGGTGTTCAGTAATATAACAAAGATTTCTTACTTTTAAATACGGTGCTTATGGAAGAGGCAATGCGGTCAGTTCGGTGGTACGCGATGTGCATATCGAACTTTAGGAGTAGGGAAAGTAGTGCATTCCAGAGTTCGTCAAGACGAAGAAAGAAAAGAAATAAAAAGTAAAGAAAGGGGTAAATAAATGGAAAACGTTCATGTTAGAGAAGGAAAGAGCCTAGGAAGAAACGAAAAGGGTTGAATACTTGATTCAAGATAACAGAGAACAATGGCTAACCTGCCTTGCTCTGAAAATATGGAATTGAAATGCGATCGATTTGCAAGTAGAAAGCCTTTGATAACGTGTGCGAATGCGCGTATTCCCTTAAACAAGGGCAACTGCAATAAGGCGCAATGAAAAGTTCAAAAGGAAAGGGGTCGCATTTGCAAGGTTAAAGGCGATAGATCTGGCCGTCTCCCTCTCCGGTTTTTTCATGCGACTTACCTGCCTTTCAGAGAGGAAACACGTTGGCCAAGGTCCTGTTTCATAACATCTGTCAATACAAAGTGACAACACACTACTGAACAAAAAATCATTGCAGCAACTACAGATTTTATTTTATTTTATTTTACTGCCACGGGAGGCCGAGGTCGTTAAGGCGCGGACTCGTGAGCGGGAGGTCTGGGGTTCGAATCCCACCAGGACCGTCCTCCCTGACTTGAAGTATTTTCCAGGTTTTCCTCAGTCCTCATAAATGGCAAATGCCGTAGAGGTACCCTAAACTTAGGCCTGGAATGTTTCCTTCCTTAAAAAAAAAAAAAAGATAAAAATATCCTTTCCCAATTTATCAATTCATTTCACTTATCATCATTGTCTACGGCTTTTTTTGGGGGGGGGGTAGTGTTTAACGCCCGCTTTTATTACAGAGGCACCACAGGCGATGAACACTGATGATACATGAAATGAAATGATAAATTGGGAAAGGATATTTTTAAGGAGGGAAACGTTCCAAGCCTAAGTTTAGGGTCCCTCCTCGGCATTTGCCAGTTATGATAACTGAAGAAAACCTGGAAAAAACCCCAGTCAGGGAGGACGTTCCTGGTAGGATTCGAACCCCAGATCTCCCGCTCACGAGTCCGCGCCTTAACGACCTCTGCTCCTTTGAAGGTTTTATTGTTTGTTTTATGCAGTATTCACTTGTGTGTGTTTAATAAAAACTGCACAAAATGAGAAAAGGAATTAAATTAACTCCTCACATAGAGAACGTAATTATTGCATTAGCTTCTAAAAGCCTTTCTATTCGACATATTGCATTAAAGATAGAATTTAATTAGTTCACTGTGTCAATATTATTGGCTAATTACAAGAAAGCTGGGAATTTGGAAAGAATTGAAGCAAGAGGTAGAAAAATATTTTTACTCTTGTTAATGATCGCGATTTGAAACGGATATGTCTGAAAAATCTGCGTATAACTTCAGCGGAGTTGAAAAGAAAATGCGTAACTAAGCGAATTTCTCACCACTTTTAGAAACGAATATAAAATCTAAAATATAGTCTTATTAATTAATGAAATGAAATATGTTATGGCCTTACTGTGTCATATTAGGGGAACAAAATTAGAATTCTTGAAACCTATAAGTATTACAAAAGAGAAATCACAGTTTTATTATTATTATTATTATTATTATTATTATTATTATTATTATTATTATTATTATTATTATTATTATTATTATTATTATTATTATTATTATTATTATTATTATTATTATTATTATTATCGAGATTAAACGACAAAAATTAAAGGTGTGGAATTAATTAAATGAAATATATGTCCACTGATATACAAAGTTATACTGTGTGGGTATCTGTAAACATTTTTAAATATAACCATGTTTATGAACTGAGTTCTTGATATCATCTTTACATTCACTAAAATAGAGAGAAACAACAGAAAGTTTCGAGTTACATTGTGTATTTAAGATGTTCATATGTTTCAATAAAACAAAAACATGTCACTATTTAAAAACAATTGCAATGTACTAAGAAAATAAAAACAGTCGAAAGTTACATCGATTTTCAGTGGCTTTGAAATTTAATTTAAATGTTATTAACATGTAACGTAAACGTTTTCTGAAGGTTATTACAGAACGCTCTTACATACAAATATAATTCTCATACACATATTAGATTAATATTTCACATTTGCTATCTTCATGACGATACTTTTGTTAATTATAAAACACATAAATACAATTTATTTTTTTCTTTTAAAATACCGAAGAGGAAATTAAACACAACAGCGCTTTTTAAACTTCAGTTTTCAAGTATATCTTTCCATAATTTTCATAAACTATTTTTCTTATTTTATTTCAGGGTTGCAGGTAAAACTCCACTCCTAATGGCCCAATTTCCCCTGATTTTCATGAAATATTTTTTTTTATTTTATTTAAATGATATACACGAAGTTTTGTTGCCAAAAAGTAAATATTGGTGCCGCTTGTGTAATTTTTAAATGTTGGGTTTCAGGTAAACCCTCACTTCTAATGGCCCGATTTTCCTGATTTTCAGAAACTGTGTTTCTTATTTTATTTAAATAGTATATACCGAGTTTCGTTGCGAAAATACAAATATTAATGTCGCTAGAGCCATTTTTAAATTTTGAGTTTCAGGTAAACCCGTCCTCCTAATAGTTTTATTTCACTGATTTTCGGAAAATATCATTTTAATTTTATTTAAATGACATATACTGAGTTTCCTTTAAAGATTTTTAAAATTGTAGCCGCAAGAGCGATTTTTAAATTTAGCATTAACCCCCCCCCCTTGTTTTTCAGGTATAACCCCCATGCTAATGGCCCGATTGCCCTGATTTTCGAAAATATTTTTATCAATTTATTTTAAAGATGTACATCTACTTTCGTTTAGAAGAAACAAAAATTTCGGCCGCTAGATTGATTTTGTTTTTAAATTTCGCTTTAGACTAACCCCCACCCCCAATGGTTCAATTTTGATGGTTAACGAACTCGAATTCTTTTGTTAATTGATGGCTATATGCCGAGTTTCATTGAGAAAAAAACAGAAATTGCGACCGCTAGAGCGTTAACGGACACGCACACAAGTACATATTTATTTATAGTTTTTTTTATTGTCATTTTCGGTGCCTGGTAAGTAAGATCGATGAAGATTTGAATACATTTTTCAAAAATCGTTTCATGGGTACAACCATATATCTACATTTCTTCGGAATTCGCTAAAAACACGTGAAAGCTATGCTTTGCGGATATCTTCCCTCTCTGACCTTAATGGGTTTACTGCCGCAGTTTCAGGAACCCTGGAATTTACCGGATAAATTATCTTTAAGCTTAAGCCGGGGCCTCAAACACCGGAACAATGCGGCTGGATAAAGCAGGTACTTCAAGGAAGTCGAGCACCTTACAGATCTCCCCTTATCCATTTAATCTAAACTAGTGTAGAAGGCAAACTCTTTGTGGCTTCTCATCTCTCTATAAAAGCGTGCCTAATCATAAATGCGGGATGCGAGCTGCGTTTGTTTCACTTCTATGAACTAGTTCGTATCCATGGAGATTCCTCGTATTTGATAAGCGATCTTCAACTTTTTTTTATTACGGATACTGCCGTCATAGTATATAGTGTTGGGATAGCTTGTTTCGGCACCTTTGATGTTCGTGCTCCCAAAATCCGACATTTGATGACTCTTTATTATTGTAGCTAAATTGTGTTAAGCAATCAGCTGTAAATGTGAAAATTACAGTTTCGTTAGTTAAAACTTTAACCACAATGAAGATGCACTTTTTATTTTCACAATATATACGAAATTTTTGTATTTAATGTTGAAATAAATTGTGTAATTTATTATGTGAAATACATTAAGGTGGACAAATATTGTTATTTAAATCTGGTTTTCGGTTTTCATTGTTTATTGGTATTGTATGGTCTAGCATTTGAAGCATTATTCACGTTTCTCCTAAACTCCTAATTTATGTAAAAGTATTAAAGCATTTTAATCATATGGTTTTGATATAAAAAGTAGGTTAAACTGATGGCGAGGGTAATTTAGTTTTAAAATTACCGCAATGAAGATCTCTGATAAACGTTTATTGTGTTTTCCGCTCTTTACAGCAGCTTTACGTATGCTACTAGATCATAAAATGGGGGAAGGAGAGAGCAATATCGTAAAGAGATATGAGTGATGTTCTGCGGAATACTATATAAAATAAGCAACTATCCAAGAGCAAATTTCAATGCACAAATAACACCTCGATTATTAATATTTCTGCATTCATTTTCTTAGCCGCATTTTACCACATAAGTACAGTCTAACATAACCTGAAATAATAATAATAATAATGAACAAATTATCACGCTATTTGTTTTAATGTTATAATTAATAATACTAGCCAACAAATTTCAGTTACATTTCTGTATCCGGTTTGAGATGTAATGATCCTATCTGGCTTTTTTTCCCCTCTCGTTCTTTTTCAGCGAAACTCTATATGACATTGAAATAAAATATGCAAAATATTTCATAAAATCAGCGAAATTGGACTATTAGGAACAGGGATATATCTGAAAACGAATTTTTTTAGTCGACGAGGACTAAACGGGGAGATTGTTGCTATTAGCATCAACAATTGTATAATCGCGCCAAGCGATAAACTCGGTAGCATGTAACAGAGTATGAGGCGAATAGTCTGGCTTATTCTTACAGACAGCGGCCGTCCCGCGGCAGCAGTAGCGAATAGCAGCGGAAAAAGCCGAGTTCCAGAGAATACTGGAGCGATACGGAGCGACGTATACATCTTAAGCGGTAGTGTATGTACTCTATCAACCTTGTAAAGTGTACAATAAATGCAGGTGAAGATTTCGGAACACGGAAAAACAAGCAATCGTACACCCAAAACTATCTATTTAGCTTTAATGTTAATCATACTCCGTTTTAGTTGTTATAGAGCCAAGTGCAATTGGAAACGTTAAGCTAACAATATAACACTTAAATAAAATAGTAATGAAGCGGGAAAAGTATTTACTTTTAAGCCTGAAAGTTATATTTTTATTAAATACATATTATATCTTCAGTTAGCGTTACTTGCTTTTCACTGTGTTAACCTGAACAAATTCAATTTGCTGAGGAATTCGTTTAGTTTACGCAGCTCCTGTAGAAAGTGTTTTAACTCGTTTATTTCTTTACTAATTCGTGATTAGTATAACAAATGGTAAATTCTTTTGATTCAGTACTGAGAGTTTACATTTTTTATTAAATATTCACTAAATTCACTACGTACATCGCTGAAATGTTCGTTTCCTGCTGGTGATTTGAGGCGCTCTGATGATAGTAGGAAAGTAATTATAATTATTAGATTCAGAAATCATAGCCAAGGGGATTTGCTACGTGCGTGGTAATTATAACCTCCCAGCCAGAACGGATAATCTTTTTAAATGTAGATTAGGGTATAATTTCTAGTTATGGAGGTTGGTTATTAATTAAATGATCTTCTGCAAATTAACGGGCGCAATTTTGTACCTTGCTGGTTCATAATTACGGAAAACTGTGTTTATATTATAAATAAGGGAAACGTCAGTAGCAAAGTTTTATTTAAACTTATTATTAAGCATCAAACAAAGTAAAAGTGAATTAGCTCGTTGTGAGTTATCATTGGCTAATCTAAATGACTTTTAACACATGCTATACGTATTTTGTTTTGTCTTGGATTTTCTAATTCTCTTCACTTTTCCCTCCGATAATTTCCTTCCTTTTTCTCTCCTCCTTATGTTATGCTTTACTTCACTTTCTTATCTTCAACTCTCTCTTTACCTTCTTTCATATCGCCTCACCTCTCTTCTCATCCGTCCTCTTCTTTTCCCCATTCCGCTCTGCGCTCTTCTATTTTCATTTCCCTTCTTTCCTCTGCCTTCTGCACTTTCCTTCTCTTCTTTCCCCCTTTCACTCCTCTCTTCTTACCCCTATACTTCTCGCTTCTCTCTTTCCTCCTCTCTTTTCTATATCCTTCCCCCCTTTTCTCTTCCTTATCTTTTATTCTCTCCTTTGCTTTCCCTTCCTCTTCTCTGCTCATACTTGAATGTATGGTGGAAGAGAATTCTTTCAGTACATAAGCCTTGCTCACTGCTGGCCCTTTGTGCCTACACCCCTCAGGGAGGAAGGGATGAGGTGATGGAGGCACAGACTGGCCAAGATCTACAGGCGATGATTGCTTTTTTATATTTTTTATCTTGGTTATTTATGGACGCTCTTTAACATCTCAGGTCATTAGCGTCCCATTCAATTCAGGGCTTGAAACAACCGGTAAATTTTGCTCAGAGACTTCTTCTTAAAGCTTGAAGTTCTATTTCGTGCCGCAAATGTACGACACGGGACCCACGGCTTTACTTCCCTCCCGAAGGAAGCCATACTTAGGATTTTTGCTCCCGAAAAAATCCATCGATCCTGGCTGGGTTTGAACCCGCGATTTCGGGGTTTAGAAGGCAAGTATGGTAACCACTACAGCACCAGGACCGACGCGGTGATCACGTAGGCGCAGATGAGTTCTCCAACATGTTTCTATCACTCTGATCCCGGTGGAGATATGCCCTTTCCCCGAGTTCCAGTCCCTCAAAAGATCATCTTCCATTCCTCTCCATAACAACGTGCAAGCCACTGTCAACCTCACCTCTCCCAGTCATTTTCCACCAAAGGAATGAAATAAGAGAGCGGAAAATTCGTGGAATGTAAATATTCAACCCAGCAATCACCCAAGTGACCACGAAAAACCACTTAAAAATAGTGCAGTTTACATTCGGTTTACATGATCTGCTGTAAACGTAAACTATTAAAATATGCACATCTATGTCAGTTTAGGTTCTGTGTACACGTGGCAGAATTAATTTAGCTTGTTTACTTACATTAGAGTTCAATTTGGACTATTAAATATTATATATTTTGTCTTTCAGTACAAAAGCAGAAAGTAACTGCACTTTAAGTATATTTAGGACAGTCCTGGCGGGATTCGAACCCCAGACCTCCCGCTCGCGAGTCCGCGCCTTAACGACCTCGGTCACCCGTGGCGGTCGCTTCGATTCATCACTCTTTCCTGGAACCCGTAACTTAAGAAGACCCTTGCAACTCTTTTGAAACACTGAAGAAGATTTGACTCGTCACAGTAACTATTCCTAGTGCTTTAATAGGATTCAGTACCCCTTTCCCCAAATTCGCTGCTAATTACGTCACGGTATTTCCTCTGCTGCAGGCTTTTTTTATGCATTATAGGGGTGAATAATGCATACCCCTAATGATGCGATGAGGATTTTCATTAAACCGATAAAAGGGAATGAAATATTGTAATCGGACTCCCTTTGATGTTCCATGAGCGAATTATACATAAACCCCATTCCTATGTGTGTGGGCTATGGGCAGCGTTATGCAGGACGGAAGTAGTTTTGGCAATACTTAGCGATATGCGCTGTGTTTTCGTTCCGTGTCTATATTTATCTATAAACGTTAGAAAACATAAGAAGTTCATTATATGAGGCAGATACCAATGCATTTTGAACTAACTTCACAGCAATTTTCAAAACGCCAAAGGTGGGCTTTATGAACGGTTTAGTCTGTACCGTTATTGCACATAGTTATATTTCTTCAAAGCTTTCCCTCCCCACCCCTAACTCTTCCTACCTGGCAAGTGTTTCGATAGTGGGTAATTATCTCGACTTACTCTGAGAGAGTCTGGTTGGTTCGTTTTGGAATGTTGGAGTGAGTTTTTTTTTTGTTTATTTACGGACGCTCTTTAACATCTCAGGTCATCAGCGTCCCATTCAGCTCAGGGCGTGAAACGGCCGACAAATTTTGCTCAGAGGTCTCTTCTTTCAGATTTGAGGTTCTTTATCGTGCCGTAAATGTGCGACACGGGACCCACGGCTTTACTTCCCTTCCGAAGAAAGCCATACTTAGGATATTTACACCCGGGTTCGAACCCGCGATCTTGGGTTGTTGGAGTGATTAAACGTTTCGGCCCTCTATTAAATTTTTATTATATCTGAAATCATCTCCCTCAGTTACTCAAGGAAATACCGACTTCCTACCAATTTGTTATCGATTTTATTAATGCACGTTTAGTATATTGACTTTTGTCTTTTCATTTGGCGTTACAGCCGAGGCGAGTCTTGGCCTACCGCCTACCCCTGCAGCCTCTATCTCCGTCAGTTCTGGTGTTTTTTTTTTTTTTGAGTAGTGTTTAACGCCCGTTTTTACTACTGAGGCACCACAGGCGGTGGACACTGGTGATACATGAGATGAAATGATTAATTGGGAAAGGATATTTTTTTTTTTTAAGGAAGGAAGCGTTCCAGGCCTAAGTTTAGGTACCTCCCCGGCATTTGCCAGTTATGAAGACTGAGGAAAACCTGGAAAAAACCCCAGTCAGGGAGGTTGGTCCTGGCGGGATTCGAACCGCAGACCTCCCGCTCACGAGTCCGTGCCTTAACGACCTCGGCCATCCGTGGCGGTGTTCTGGTGGTGTAGTGGTAATCATGCTTGCCTCCTAAACCCAAGATCGCGGTTAGGATCGTTTATTTTTTCTTTGTATGGCTTCCTTTGGAAAGGAAATAAAGCCGTGGGTCCCATGTCATAAAAAAAAAACCTCAAGCCTGAAAGAAGAGGTCTCTGAGCAAAATTTATCGGCCATTTCACGCTCTGAATTGAGTGGGAAGCTGAAGACCTGAGATGTAGGAGGGTAGGTTCATAAGTTTCCGGCTTAACCATTTTCTAGACAAAAACTATATTTCACTTTTCAATATCGTTCCCCATTGTTGCAATACACTTCTCACATCTTTGAATTAACATTTCAACCCCCCCTCCCCCAAATAGTCAGAAGTCTTGTCTGCAAAATGGGCATAAACAGCGTTCATCACTTCTTCGTCACACTTAAATTTCCTTCCTCGAAGATCCTTCTTGAGTTTTGATAAGAGGAAATAATCACTGGGAGCTAGATCAGGGCTGTAGGGTGGATGGCCGATCTCCTTGAAGTCACATTTCTTCACAGTTTCCTTTGCAACAAGAGCCATATGCACAGGCGCGTTGTCGTGAAGAAGACGCACACCACCACTCAGCTTTCCTCGCCTTTTCTCTTTGATGGAAGCACGTAGTCTGTGCAGATTTTTTTTTTGATTGATTTATTTATGGACGCTCTTTAACATCTGAGGTCATCAGCGTCCCATTCAACTCAGGGCGTGAAAAGGGCGACAAATTTTGCTCAGAGGCCTGGTCTGTGCACTGGGCCAGCATAGTATTCCCCATTTACCGTGGTGTTCTTCTCCTTGAAGTCAATGAAGAATATTCCTTCACAGTCCCGAGAGATTGTGGCCATGATCTTTTTGGTTGATTAAATGATTTGGCCTTTAGAGGCGGTGCTTCGCCAGGTTTACGCCACTCCATTGATTCTCTTTTGGATATGGGCTCACAGTAGAGGACCATAGTTTCATCTCCTGTAACAAGGTTTGCAGAACTTCTCTCTCCAAAAATGTCTGACAACAGATGACTCGTTGCTGATGTCGGACTGAGGAAAGAAGTCTAAAGCACCCATCTTGCACTAACCTTATTCATGTTTAAATGTTCAGGAATAATTGGAAGGACTGCTGTTTTGGAAAGGCCCAATCTTGCTGCTATTTCTGTAACTTTGAGCTGCCGTCTTCCATAATTTCTCCTTCCACAAGAGCGAAGTTTTCAGGAGTGAGGGCCGACCTGCACGCTCTTCGTCTTCAATGCTTTCTCGACCCATTCGAAAAAGTTTGGCCCGTTCTTTTACGGTAAATATGAGGAGGATGCTTCCCCATATACACCGTCCAATCGCTGTTTAATTTCATTTGGAGTAAGTTCTTCTTTTGTGAAAAACTTAATAATAACTGGAAACTCCATTTAGAACATGTCACAATCTTCATATGTCATAGCCTTCTTTGTGAAACTATATCTGAACAACTGAACACAGTGAAGAGAAAGTTATTTACTTAACAGATAAGATATGACACCAGATAAGGGTTTCGTGAAGGCGATAATCCTTATTGGCGAAGCCGGAAACTTATGGACCTACCCTCGTATCTCCGTCTTAAGACTTTGACAGGAAATTCTGCAGGGGGGGCATGTGTCCAGCACCCCGCCTGTCGCTTATCATGTGCCTTTCGTGATCGACCCATCTCTCTCCATCAGATAGTTTCCCAGCTGTCCTCACGATGCTGTGTGGACCCTGTTCTAGACCTCCTTAACTTAGAAAAATTCCTAAGTAGGTACCTCGAATCGAACCCGAGCCTCCGGGCCAGCAGTCAGCAATGCTAGCCAATAAGCCAAAGATGTGATTTAAAGTTTCTTGTATAGATAGGTAATTTAGTAAGGAAACTCAAAGCAAAGTCGCAATACATTTATTCATCCAGCTCCCAAACTCTCTTCCTCTTAGAAGTTAGCAATTGTCGGAAATTAAAGGCATTTAAACGTAGATTTTATTTATGGACGCTCGTAACAGCTCAGGTCATCAGTGTATTTAAACGTAGATGAAATGGTGGTCTCAATTCTAGGAATCACACATTTAATATTTAACTTCTTCTTCTTCTTCTTCTTCTTCTTCTTCTTCTTCTTCTTCACTTTTCCTCCTCCCCTCCCCCTTTACTCGAGAAACATTTATATTGAACAAGTGGAATTTTAACATTATATTTATCAACTTTCTAACAGTAATAAAAATATGTAATATTTACTTGCAGTGTATGTCTTTAATTTGCTCTTTTTCTGTATTTTATATAATTATTTATATTGTACTCTGTAAATATTTTTTGTTTTGTTTTTGGCCTGATAAGAGTGGAAGAGAAGGCTCCATAATCTTGACTCTTGCCAGGGTACATAAATAAATATATTTCGATGAAAAGGTTTAAGATTTAAAACATTATATAGCAATGAACCACGCGGCGCCACAAACCCCATCAAAGAGCTGTTTGCGGAGATCTCTAAGTCGCTTAGGTAACCAGCTGTGTAGAATCAAATGCTGGAATTTCCAAGGTCCATAAGCTCCAGAGATAGATATTTACTAGAACTAATGAACGTAAGAACTGTAAAACCTCTGCTTTGCAAGCGCTCGAGCCTGTCTTCTTGCACTGCAAGCCCACAGAGTGGACGGGTAAGGTATTTGTACTTAACTCTGGTGTTTGTAATCGGTTGACAAGCGTACTCAGTGCTCCAAATCATCAAATATTAACAGCTACCTGGCGGTTACATCGAAAATCGATTCCCCACTCAACACACTTGCCGTTATTGCCAGCTCATGCACCACCACACGAACAAAAAAACGCTTCAGTGGTCAGGTTCGTTTTTCATGCTTTATTATTGCGGCTCGACCAACCTCTACCCATGTCAAACCGTTTCACGTTGTGCACGCTTTCCAATTAGCAAGAAGCAGCACTTCAACTGTCTCAAAAATTTGTTTTTTTGCCCCTCCCATCAGCTTAAAAGAACTTAATGATTTTATTAGAGAAATTCAGAAGCGATTCAATTTATTTTATATTGTATACAAAACTCGGAATTTATGCAGTGTTTTATTCTGCCTTTTTACATATTTAGACTTATGTTTCCTAATTTAATGTTTAGAATGAGCATGTTTTGGATCGTTGTTGACCATTTCTGAGATTATTTACGCATTTAAAAATCTCATAATTAAATTGCATGTTCGTCTCACAAAAATATCCGTTGAGAATCTTGTTCTGCATTTATTTCTTTTCAAGCAGTCAAACATTCTTTAAATAGCAGAACCTTCATTAGTGAACGGAACGTACGGTTACCTCGGGCATACGAATACCAGGAAATGGAGAGAATGGGGGAAGTACTGTAGTTTTAAATATCCCTGGCGAATGATTTGTATTGATCTGTGCGAGACAATTCTAGGAAATTTGTGGGGGGTGTAACTTCTCAGCTGCATAAATGTTACAAACAATTGCAAGTGAGGAAGATGAGAGCGGGACAGCTGTGCAACAAACTCCAGGACTATTCAAAACTACTTTATTTTATCTTTGTGTTGATCAGTATTTCCATGATATCCTGAAAGGTGAATGTTCTGTTGTAGCTGGTATGAGTTCTTCCGAAATAACTTGTTTTAAATATGCTCCAATCAATTCAGTGAAGGTAGAACGTTCTTTTTCCATGAAGAAAAATGTTCTCTCTGACAAACAGCTGACTATGACAGTTGATAGCTTGAAAAAGCTTTTGTTGTTGCTTGTAACCAGGAAAAGTAAATTTATATAGTTTAATTATATGATAAAGAAGTGCGTTTTACCTGCCTGTTTGAACCAAAATAACTGCCTGAAATTCCAGCTCTGCTTATAAATTTGATTTTACATTAATTAAATTCTGACATTTGGGTATTTTCATCTATCTATATCATAAATTTAATTTAAACAAAAATAATCAGAAGTTTAAATCAACGTTGATTACATTTTTGAACTCACTCTGTTCCCACTTTGACATTTTCAAGATATTAATATTTTTGATGCTTTAAAATTTAAAAACAAATGCAACTGTTCTCGTTTCTTTTGTTTTCTGTGGTTGCCTAGTAATATTAACAATTGACTTTGACGTTTGATTCGGGACAAAATATACATAAAATCACTCAGTATTCAATATAATAGTTATGTTTTGCTTATAGGTTATTTCGAAATCGTGTAAACCCTCCAAGAAAGGGCAGAAATTAAGCGCATTAGGCAGGAGTTTCAAAATAGACCAATGTTAATACTTGTAATTTATTACAAAATAATTTTTCGTTCTTGTTGTTTATACGTTCAAATTAAAAGAATTTCAGATTTTCTTTAATAAATTACTAAGTTCAAATGGCCAAAATCTTAGATATTATTTTTTTTTCGTGAAGAATAGGGGTTTGTTATTTATATTTTTAATAGTGTTAAACGCCCGCTTTTACTGCTGGGGCATTACAGGCGGCGGCCACGGATGATACATGGAGATGAAGTGAATAATTGAGAAAGGAGGGTTTATTTTAAAGGGAGGAAACGTTCCAAGCTCATGTTTAAGTGTCATTTGCCATTTAGGACAGGAAACGCTGGAAAATAATCTGTTAGAGAGTACTGTCCTGCCGGGAATCGAATCCTAGACCTCCCAATCACTAGTCCGGGACTTAACGATCTCGGTCACCCTTGGTGTTGTAGATTTTGTTATAACAAATTAAAAAACAGATGAAAATTGTTCTTTCACACTAAATAATACATAATAATAAAATTTTTTGATCACAGCTGGGATTCGAAGTTAATTTTTTTGTTATTTAAGCGTAATATACTCGTGGTTACAGTTTTGTTGTCACTTCCGATTCTTTCCTGTGAGAGGTGTGAAAGTTGAAACATGTTCGGCTCCGACTATAGCAAAATGCGGTGGCACGCGACGAATAATTTTACTTTCTTCAGCTGGGAACTATAAATATTTTTCTTTATTGTAGATGATGGTTGAAAATGTTTATAAAGAGCAAGCATAATCATCATCAAAGGAAGGCGAACCCGGCGTTCGAGTTTGTGCTCTAGCCGAAGAAAACATAAACGCTGCTGCTGTCATGGTGTGAAAATATCTCGGAAATTACAATGTTTTCAGTGTGTGGCTCCCACACCCTGGTCACTGAAAATTTTGTGCACGGTGAGTTTCTAGAACGCTGCATACAGTTAGAGAAGGGTGGGGCTTCTTTCAAGGTAATCACTGCTGATAAAACTTGGCTACATCATTTCAATTCGAGAGCAAACAGCAAAGTTCAATGTGGAGGGTGGGAAGTGGTTGCTTCTGGTGCGAAAGTTGAGGTATTTCATCGGTTAATATTCAAGGAATGGTTTACCAGCATTTCGTGCATAGCTGTAACTGAGCAACCTACAGAGACGTCCAGAAAACCCTTCAAGACCACATCAGACGCAAAAGACCACATTTCCATGCACTGAGCCGGATAATACTTGACCAAGCATCACCGCCAGGGTGCCGAGGTCGTTAAGGCGCGGGTTTGTGAGCGGGAGTGCTGGGGTTTGATTCCCACTAGGACCGTCCTCCCTGACAGGTTTTTTCCAGATTTTTCTCAGTCCTCCAAAATAGCAAATGCCGGGGAGGTACCTTAATCTTAGGCCTGGAACGCTGCCTTCCTTTAAAAAAAATCCTTTCCCAGTTTGTTATTTCATCTCATGTGTCTCAGTGTCACCGCATGTGGTGTCTGAGCAGTAAAAAACGAGGGTTAAACATTATTAAAAATGGCGGAACATCGTGAACTGCCGTGAAGTGCGTTTCTCATCCTGTATAAGTCCAATTCGGCCCTATGTGACTTTTTCCCAAATTGAAGAGGCATTTTCCATCTTCAGAAGCAGTGATGAAGGCTGCGGAAGTGATTCTGAAGGACCTTACATTCCTTTAAGTTGGTCCTGATGGTCTATTGATAGCCATACTTGTCTCCTAGATCCAAGATCTCGGATTCAATCGATGGATTTTTTTTCGGGAGTAAAAATCCTAAGTATGGTTTCCTTCGGAAGGGAAGTAAAGCCGTGGGTTCCGTGTTGTAGATTTACAGCACAAAAAACCTCAAAAGAGACATCTGAGCAAAATTTATCGGCCGTTTCACGCCTACTGAATTTATTTTTGATTGGTCTGTTTTATTTACGGACGCTCTTTAACATCTCAGGTCATCAGCGTCCCATTCAATTCACAGCGTGAAACGGACGATAAATTTTGCTCAGACGCCTCTTCTTTGAGGTTTGAAGTTCTTTTACGTACCGTAAATCTCAACTCGGGACCCACTGCTTTACTTCTCTTTCGAAGGAAGCCATACTTTGGATTTTAACGCCCGAAAAAATCTGTCCACCCTGGTCGGGACTGTACCAGCGATCTTGGGTTCACGAGGCAAGTATGGTTACCACTCATTGATTGGGACCCTGATGACCTGAGATGTTAAAGTGCGTCCGTAAATAAACCAAATCAACATTTCTTTAAAAACAAAATAGATTTTAAAATGTACAATTGCACAGTTTTGAAACGAAAGCGGTTTATATTTAAAAACAGGGAAAGAAGAAAAATTATTTTCCTTATTTTTTCTGTAAACACGAAAAAAAGAACTTCTCATTCGAACTTTCGAGATTCATATAAACGGAGCGTGCGTCCGAAACAGATTTAGTTATAGTGTTTTATTTACCAGAAGTGTTTTAAAGTAGATGCTCTGTATGTTGATATTTTCTGAATAAATTTTGTTAATTTTAACATTTATAATGTTTTGAATGTTGCACAGTGTTTTGATAATATATAAATATTTTCATTCATATCAATATATTGAAACTGTAAACATTTAAAAAATGAAATACAAATCCTTTCTAAATTTAATGTATGGTTTGAAGCATAGAGTTTTCGTTTACTAGTTCAGGCTGTGGAATCAACATGAATGACGAATCTACGGCTGTCAGATTCCTGATCATGAAGGAAGATTTGTTTTCAATTTTCTTTCCGTCTCCCTCACACTTCCTGTAAAGATTTGTGAGCTACGTTTCTCACTATAAATTGCAAACACTTGCACTGAGTGATGCCGGTTGCATTTTCTCCTTCACACTCTTTTCAACTTGATAGTGCTAAGGTAGAACGCTTAAATTCTCGTTACCATAGCTACCAGTAACCAACCAGTACATTAAATACCAACGTTTCTCATTTTTTACCTCTAGAGCACAGCCTTTATTGAAATAAGACCCAGTTAAGGGACGTTGTTCATTTTGCCACAAGCAATCTCAGTTATCAAGTTCCACCGTACTCAATACAGAGTCTTGGAGTGAATCATGGGGAGAGAAGCTCAAAAGGGGAGGGATGTTTTGGTAAAGACATAATGAAGATTATTTTTACGATAATATAATTATTTACTGGATACTATTGTAAGTAGGATTACAACAAAAAAGTTCATCACGCTGGAGCCATGTAAAAACTAAGCGAATTCCTCAGCAAGTTCATTAAGTTTAAAAATGAATGTAACATCCATATTAGGCCTTATTAATTAATGACCTGAAATAAGTTAGGGAATACAAAGGAAAAATATTATTTTTAAAATAATAATAATAATTATTATTATTATTATTATTATTGTTGTTGTTGTTGTTGTTGAAATTAAACCACAAAAATTAACGGTATACTATTAATTAAATGAAATATATGACCACTGATAGACAAAGCTGTACTGTGTGTATATTTTTAAACATTTTTAAATGCGACCATGTTTATGAACTAAGTTCTTAATATCATCTTTACATTCACTAAAATAGAGAGAAACAACAGAAAGTTTCGAGTTACATTGTGTATTTAAGATGATGTTCATATGTTTCAATAAAACAAAAACATGTTACTATTTAAAAACAATTGCAATGTACTAAGTAAATAAAAACAGTCGAAAGTTACATCGATTTTCAGTGGCTTTGAAATTTAATTTAAATGTTATTAACATGTAACGTAAACGTTTTCTGAAGGTTATTACAGAGCGCTCTTACATACAAATATAATTCTTACACATATTAGATTAATATTTCACATTTGATATCTTCACGACGATACTTTTGTTAATTATAAAACACATCCAGTGTTATAAATACATTTTATGTGCTAAGTTAATTTGTTCTTTTATGTTGAAACAATGAAGGGAGAATTAAACACCCGAGCGTTTTTTTAAATTTCGGCTTTCAGGTGTACCCCTAATCCTAATGGTACGATTTCCCTAATTTTCAGAAACTATTTTTCTTATTTTATTTAAATGATATAAATGGAGTTTCGTTTGGAAAAAAAAAAAAAACAAATATTGCTGCCGCTAGAGCGATTTTAAATGTTGGGTTTTAGGTAAACCCCCTCTCTTAATAATTGATTTCACTGAATCTTAGAAACTATTTTTCTTATTTTATTTCAATGATATATACCGAGTTTCCTTAAAAAATTGCGGCCGCTAAAGCAATTTTTAAATTTTGATATAACCCCAATTCTTTTAATGCCAGTTTTTACCTTTATCACCACGCCCAATTTCCCTGATTTATCTTATCATATTTAAATAGTTTATATCCAGTTTCGTTTCGAAAAAAATTGGTGCCGTTAGAGCGATTTTTAAATTTTGGATTTTCGGTAACCCGATTTTGCTGATTTTTGGAAAATGTTTTTATTAATTTATTTGAATGCCATATACTGAGTTTCATTGAGAAAAAGAAAAAAAAAAAAAATATGGCTGCTTGAATGATTTTGAAATTTTCTCTTAAAGTTAACCCCCACCCGCAATTTTTCTATTTTTGCAGGTTAACGAACTCGATGAACGGTTTGTTAATTTATGGCTATATGTCGAGTTTCATTGAGGAGGGGGGCAATTGCTACCTCTATAGCGTTAACACACACACACGCGCGCGCCAGCGTAGGTCCACAAGTTTCCGGCCTAACCATTTTCTAGGTAAGATAAAGACAAAAAATAACATTTCAACCCCCCCCCCCCAATAGTCAGAAATCCTGTGTGTAAAATGGGCATAAACAGCACCCTTCACTTCTTTTTCACACATAGTAGAAGATCATAGTTTCATCTCCTGTAACAATGGTTTGCAAAACTTCTCTCTCGTTGCCATAGCAAAGTTCCAAAAATGCCTGAAAACAGATGACTCATTGCTGCTTTTGGACTGAGGAAAGAAGTCTAGGCACTAACCTTATTCATGTTTAAATGTTCATGAATAATTCGAAAGAATGTTCTTTTAGAAAGGCCCAACCTTGCTGCAATTTCTGTAACTTTGAGCCGCCGGTCTTCCATAATTTCTCCATCTACAAGAGCGAGCACCTCCAAGGGCCGACCTGCATGCTCTTCGTCTTCAATGCTTTCTCGACCCATTCTTTTACGATAGAATATGAGGGAGATGCTTCCTCGTATACATCGTCCAATCGCTGTTTAATTTCATGTGGGGTAAGTCCTTCTTTTGTGAAGAACTTAATAACAGCTCGATACTCCATTTTGAACATGTCACAATCTTCTACACATAGCCTTCTTCATGCAACTATATCTGAACAACTGAACACAGTTACAGCTACAATTATTTACTTAACAGATAAGGTATGACACCAGATAAGGGTTTTGTGAAGGCGATAATCCTTATAGGCGAGCCCGGGAACTTATGGACCTACTCTCGTATCATCAGTGTTCACCAACTGAACTGCTGAGATACACAGATCTGCTCACCATTCGGAAGTATATTCCATACACTTTCAATCGTATATCTTAGATTTTTCGTGTGGTCCCTTGTTATTGAGTGGGAAAATACTTGCCATGACTTATGACTTATTTTCCTACTGCTTTGTATATGTTTTTTGTTGCACACACTACGCTCTTTTCCCCAGCTAGTTGAAAATAAAACATGATGAGACCCAAAGGGCATTCGTTGTTCACCAAATGCATTTCCGGTAACTAAGCAAAGGTTATACGAGAAAATAAACTATGAGAAAGCGCAATGTTGAAAATGTCCCCAATTCACTGCAACAGGTAGTTAAAACCCGCACTAATGGCCAAGGCATTAGTCCGTGCAACGGGCCTGTTGTTAGGAAACGATTTCGGTAAGCCAGTTAACCAGGAGATAAAGGAAACCTTTCAAAAGGCAGGAGCGGGTTAAGTTTATGGCAGTGGTTGTCTCACATATCGCGGATGTTATTAACGGCTGTTTCCCGAAGCCTGTTGCTCGCCTTTTCGTTGATTCGGTTTAGTTGTTAGATCACACCTGCAAGCTATAGCATCCGTAACTACGAGTTACTCCTATAAAATGAAAAATAAAATAAACTCTTGAAACAAACGACTCTTATGCAAATGACCTGAAACTAGAGATCAGCAATGATGTAGATCAGCTGTAAAAATTTCATGCTTCTGTCTTTATTAGTTTATGAGAAAAGAGGAAATATGTTGTTGATTTTTCACTTCCCACTAAAATACCTAGAGTTAATACAACTAATTGTATATTTACATACTAATTCATTTTTTGCACTTGCAACTTCACATAAAGTAATATTACCGCCACAGGAAACAGTTTCACTTAACACTGTAGTTAAAATATGAAGTTAATCACTATATTAATATTTCGTTTATTGTCTTCAACATCTTCCATATTATTATCATATGTCTTTTTCTTGGAAGCACTAGGGGATATAAATAATTGGTTTATCAAGCACTGAACGATTCTCTTCAGAAATAGGTCTGTTATTTTCACTATCACTACTGCCATGTTTTACTGAATAGGTTTTGTAACACCTATTTCCTTTGTTATTCAATTTTTATAAACCCTGGTGAACATAGGCATGATATTAGATGTATTTACGAAATATAATTGGAATGTATCGTTTATAAAACTCAAAATAAACACAAGGCTTTCCAATTGCTTCAAAGATTAAACACAAGCAGCCATTACTGTTATTGACATTGGAAACAATTTACCTACAAAATACGAAGGTTACCTTTTAAGCTGTACATACCACTACTAGATGGCGCTATTGAAAAGTTATTACTATTTTTTAAGTCATTGGCATTTGTTATTGTGAAAAAACAGTTGCAGCTTAGAAAATGACCGAGTAATTTGTTTACAGTAAGTGTTTAAACAAAGAAATTTTGCAAAAAAAAAAAAAAACAAAATAAAAAAATAAATTAAAAAATGGACATTTCACGTGAAAGTTTTCATTGGATGATTTTTACGATTTTAGTAAAGACCTAACTCAACAGCAATGCATAGAAACACTTCGTTCAAGTTTTGGTAATGAAGCACCATCAGAAATGATGTTTACAAAGTTTGTAGAATTTCGTCGTGGTCGTGCGTCCCTCAGTGATGAATTTCATGAAGATGGACCAAAATCGGTTGTCCTTCCAAAAAATATCGCAACAAGATTGAAGAAGATCGGCATGTGACTTACAGTGAGATAGAGACATCCTTAAGCATGTCGAAGACTGCAGTACATTCGATGTTTCATGAACATTTAACTGTGAAAAAGATCTTTTCCCGATAAGTTCCGCATACTTTGATCGAAACTGAAATAAAACCCTCAAGTTAAGTGGTTGTAATGAAATGCTCAAAAAATTCCACCAGGAACTGTAAAATCCGTATACAACATCGTAACAGATGACGAAACTTGGGATATATTCGTATGAACCGGAAACTAAGCAACAATCCACCTGTTTGGGTGTTCCAAGATGAACCGAATCCCACAGAAGTTGTTCGTTCACGAAGCACTTGCAGGAAAACGATGGTTTGTTTCTTCGGTTGTGCTGAATGCTATACAACAATTTGTTTGCCAGAAGCCATCGATGAAATCAAGAAAAACAACCGAAAATGTTGCATCGCGATAATGACAGCTCTCACGCAGCACGTCAGACAATTGAAGGTGAAAAACGTCGAATTGCCGTATTCACTGGATTTATCGCATAACGACGTCTTTTTGTTCCTGAATGTCAAACAAAAAAATGCGTGGACATCGATTTTTATCACCTCAAGAAGCTGTTGAAGCCTTTAAACATCATGTTTTTGAGATACCAACTTCAGAGTGAAAAAAAAGGTTCGAGAGTTAATTTGAATGTGTGCAAAAGTGTTTAAATCTTGAATGCCAGTATTTTTAAAAGCAATAAAAGGTTTCTTTCTTTCTTTCTTTCTTTCTTTCTTTCTTTCTTTCTTTCTTTCTTTCTTTCTTTCTTAGATTATGTAATAATTTAAAAGATAACCCTTGTATATCAAATGGAAAAAAGTTGGTTTCAGAGATATTGCGATTTTTATGCAACAGTGCGGGGCATTAAAAAAAAGCTAAAACACATTAATTAAAAGCACATACAATGGCATTTTTCAATAAATATGCCAAATTAAGCAGAAGAATTCAAATTTTTGGAACGAAAAACTAAAATTTGATTTTTTTTTTCCAAAAATTTCATCTCTGATCTAACTTTATATGTAAGATATATTACTGTTCTGTTTATTTTGGCAATATTTTAGATAAGAAATGAACTAGGGTTGCATCCTAAGGAAATCAACTGTCGAAGAACCATTAGAGAAGTGATTCACTGTTTTATAAAGAGCATTTGTTATCCAGAAGCACGCCACCTGTTAGCAGCTGCAGTTACCGGTTAATCAAGTCTTGGAATCGGTTACAAGCGTGCGTGCTATGGGCATCAGCAAGTTTGAACATGACGTCATCAGACAACAGACGTGATACTGCTGACAAAGCAATCGATGCATCAACTTCTTGGAAACCTTGCAAAGCACGACGGCGATGATAAAACAAAACTTCCCTATTAGGGACAGAGAATGCCTTGTACAGGTACAGAGAGGTGGTTCGTTACAGCGGCGTGCTGCTGGTACAGTAGAATCTGTCCAATTTACTTGTGAAAGACTAAACAAATTGCTAGTTAAAGTCAGGATGTCATGGGGAGCTGAGAAATAGGGTACATTGAAAAAGATACCGCCACGGGTGGCCGAGGTCGTTAAGGCACGGACTCGTGAGCGGTAGATCTGCGGTTCGAATCCCGCCAGGACCATCCTCCCTGACTGGGGTTTTTTTTCCAGGTTTTCCTCAGTCTTCATAACTGGAAAATGCCGGGGAGGTACCTAAAACTTAGGCCTGGAACGCTTCCTTCCTTAAAAAAATATCCTTTCCCAATTTATCATTTCATCTCATGTATCACCAGTGTTTACCGCCTGTGGTGCCTCACTAGTGAAAACGGGCGTTAAACACTACTCAAAAAAAAAAAAAAAAGAAAAAAAAAGAAAAAGATTGGAACGCAGGGGCGGCCCGTCCTAAACGGAATATAATCGAATTTGTAATTATTTTGAAATTTTAACAATACTGTAGCTTAACACCGATGCATGAGGATATGAGGCAGTAAATGAGGTTTTTAATCTCCAATGTTATAAGGATACCTTTTTTTTATTTCTAACACGAGAGGATTTCAGAAAGGCATTCATATCCTTTTTTTTTCTTTTTTTTTCTTTTTTAAATATTGTTTAACGCCCGTTTTTACTGAGGCACCACAAATGGTGAACACTGATGATACATGAGATGAAAAGATATTTTTTTAAAGGAAGGAAACGTTCCAGGTCTAAGTTTAGTTATGAGGACTGAGGAAAACCTTAAAAAAAAGAAAAGAAACAACCTCGGAACCCCAGACCTCCCGCTCTCGAGTCCGAGCCTTTGCGACCTCGACCTGTGACGGTACATTCACATCCTAGAAGAGTATTGCCTGAAATGGGGTATAGTAGTAAATGTAAACAAAACCAAAACTATGACTTTTAAAAATGGCTCCGTGTATGACAGAGATGGAAAATATTGTCACAGTGGACAGGAAATACAAAATTTTATTTTAAAAAAATGTTATTTAGGTGCAACCTTTAATATGAGAGATATATAGAATAAACACTTATCTATTATTAATTATAAAGCACGAGGTCAACTAAATGCGTTACTACATGTTCTGACTCACGTTCCAGATATACCAGTAGATATACTAGAGAGGATGTGCAATGCTATGATTAAGTATTGCAGAGAGCTGAAGTCGGTCCTGGTGGTGTAGTGGTTACCATACTTGCCTCCTACATCCAAAACGCGGGTTCGAACCCGGCCAGGACCGATGGATTTTTTTCGGGCGTAAAAATCCTAAGTATGGCTTCCTTCGAAAGGGAAGTAAAGCCGTGGGTCCCGTGTCGTACATTTGCGGCACGAAAAAGAACCTCAAGCCTGAAAGAGAGGCCTCTGAGCAAAATTTGTCGGCCGTTTCACGCGCTGAGTTGAATGGGACGCTGATGACCTGAAATGTTAAAGAGCGTCCATAAATAAATCAATCAATCAAGAGAGAGAGAGAGAGAGCTGAATATATAAATAAAATTCAAGCCCATTTTTGGAAACGGGTTATCGGGTTCTCCAAAGGTATGCCATGAGGGAGATGAGTGAAGATACGGTTAACAGTAAAACAAGGACGGTGAAATACTGGCTTTGATTAAAGCAGGGAGACCAGTCCATACTTCGTGTTAATGCTATAGACACCAGATATAAAGTATAACATCAACATTTTGGGCTGCTGAGGGGGAAACAGGACTCAGAGAATTGGCCTGGGTTCAATATGGCAACGAGAGAATGCAAATAATAAAAATGTATGAAAGAAGTTTAGAACAAGGCTAGAAGATATTTCCAGGCAGGAAATCGAGGCAGAACGAAAGTCTCCTTGAGCATGTCAAATGAACTTAAGCCTGAGATAAAGAGGTGTATATGCTCGTTCTAGGGAGAAAGACGAGGCAAGGAATGGGTTGGTTTAGACTGCGAAGTTGTAAGGTTAAAAACAATAACGAATAGTTCTGGTTGCCCATTTTGTGGACGGGATTAGGATATGGGTACATATTCTGGCCGAATGTGCCCAATGGGAACATCTGAGAAAAACGCTATTTCCTGAAAACTTTTTAAAGGTCAATGGCGCTGGGACCCGTTTGCGTACCACACCAAATGGTTGAATATCGACATTTTCTTAGACAAAGTGCGTGAAGCTAGGAACAATTTATTTTATAACTAGAAATATATTTTCATTCATATATCTGCATATGTCGTTTTTCACATTTAAAATATTTATTATTATTATTATTATTATTATTATTATTGTCCTCATTTTTATTAATATTTGCTCCTCTTTCTAAATGTGCTTCATACTTAAGCGTATACGGTTTAAGACCCATGCATAAAATATATTTATAATGTCGATATAGAATTTCATAACGATAAAAATACATTTTTGCTATCAAATATTGCTTCTGTTTTAGAAGACTGAAATCTTCGGTCAAGAACGGAAGTAAAGGAAAACAGTATTTACATTACTCCCTTGTGAGTGTAACAGTAAACGAAAGTGTTTTGCGAAAATATTTTGACACAAAACTAGTTTCATTACTTTTAGAAAGTTACCTTGTATTTGGTCACACAGAATGCTTTAAAATTTTATGTCACTATAAAAAGTGTATTTTTTTTGCAGGCATATCCTTATACAAGAAGAAATGAGCAACGGTCAGAAACTGTCGGTCCTGGCAGTGTAGTGGTAATCATATTGCCTCGTAGACCCAAGATCGCGGATTCAATCTCGGTCAGGGTCGATGGATTTTTTTGGGGCGTAAAAATCGTAGGTGTGGCTCCCTTCGGAAGGGAAGTAAATTCGTGGGTCCAGTGTCGTACATTTACGGCACGTAAAAGAACCTCAAGCCTGAAAGAAGAGGCCTGTGAGTAAAATTTATCATCCGTTTCACGCCCTGAATTGAATGGGACGCTGCTGACCGGAGATGTTAAAGAGTGTCCGTAAATAAAACAAAATCAACATATAATCTCGTTAGCCGTAGTAGTTTTAGCATCCGCTCATCATTTATGTACTTAAATTCAGTAGTCCACTTTTTTTATCGTCGAGAACTAAGGGGAACGGCCCTTTCTAACTTCTTTTTTATTTCCGCTGGGGTTAAACCCTTCAAAACAAAGTATTTCATTCATTTTGTAGAACATGGTAATACTAATTTGTTTACACGATCGTCACAAACAAGTGACTACATCTACCGCCTAAAACTTTGCAGCGCGCCCTTTAAATGGTGACAGTTAACAACTTTCATAGTAATTTGGCCACCTTCAGCCGAAAACGTTTAGAACATTCCTAACGTTATGATAATATGGTTACCAATAAATAACATTTTCTAACTAGGTGTACCTTTATTGTTATGCAATTTTATGTATATATTAGAAATATATTTGATGAATGAGTCGCCGATAGCACATGCTTCAATTGTTGATTTGGTTTATTTACGGACGTTCTTTAACATCTCAGGTCATCAGCGTTCCATTCAATTCAGGGCGTGAAACGGCCGACAAATTTTGCTCAGAGGGCTCTCTTTCAGGCTTGAGGTTCTTTTACGTACCGCAAATGTACGACATGGGACTCACGGCAAGCCATACTTAGGATTTTTATGCCCGAAAAAATCCATCGACCCTGACCGGAATTGACCCTGCGATCTTGGGTTTAGGAGGCAATTATGAGCACCACTATACCACCAGGACCGATGTAGATGCTTAAGAGTGATATAAAATTAGAGAGAGGGAAAATTAGTTTAATTATAAATGGAATAAGGGAAGCATTCTGCGAAATTGTTTGATCCGCAGATAAGTCCCAAATATCAGTCCACCTATAATTACTGCCTTATGAAAATGTTCTGGAAACAAACACTCCCAGAGGATGCATTTCTCATCCGTTTCACAAAATGTGCAGATTCTCCTACCAGAAGTACCAACATCTGAGCCTTGATACCTCCCATTCTAAACCAGGTCATTCCTGATCTTGCCGTTCTCCCTAGAAAGAGCATATATTGCTTTTTACCCCAGGTTAATTTAATTTTATTCCTTAGGCACAAGGAGGTTTATTATTTATTCGTCAACTCGTTTATTGACCATTATAGATATTCTCGCTGTACTGATTCTAAGATTGGCAACCATGGTGGCCATGCAGGGATTAAACAGTGTAGTACAGCCGTTCATAACGACATAGTATCCTTGAGCGTAGAACTTGTCGAGTACAGTTTCCCACTGACCCCTCCTTTAAAGTAAAGCACTGTCTGGAAACGGGGCTGCAACGAAGTGTAACCTCTTAGATGTACTGAAGGGAGAAATGCTTTCTTTCTGTGCCTTTCAAAGTACTTTTCAGTTAAGGGAATAAGATCAACGTGGAAGACTACAAAGATTTCCAATTTGCTGCGCTCAAACAACTTCCTCTAGGGTAACCCTTACAGAGTGTGCTGATTGGCTTCGTCTGGCGTATACCTCCCAAAGGGATATCGAACATAAACAAGATGCTATTAGCTTGGTAAGACAAATGCCTTCTTTTGGTGTTTAATAAATAGGATCGATGGAGATTTAAAGCAAAATTGTCAAAAAAAAAACAAACAAACAAACAAACAAACAAAACAAAACAAAAAAAAAAACGAATCCTACCGGGGCCGACTGGGTTTTTTTCCAGGTTTTCCTCAGTCCTCATAAATGGCAAATGTCCCTGAGGTACCCTAAACTTATGCCTGGAACGTTTCCATCCTTAAAAAAATCCTTTCCCAATATATCATTTCTTCTCATGTATCATCAATGTCTACCGGTTGTAGTGCCTCAGTATTAAACACTATTAAAAAAAATAAATTTTGAAAATTAGAGTAATTTCACTACAGACGTTTATTTTCAAGTGTAACTTTGAAAGGGAAAAAACAAACAAAAATTATGTATTAAGGTTCAGTTTTTCTTTTATTAGTTAGCTGTATAGTTTATCATTTTAATTAACACATAGTACTTATTTCATTAATTAAAAAGATCATAATTTCGTTTTTTCTCATATAAATTCGGCATATAGCGATCAATTATCAAACGATTCATCGAGTTCAAAAACAGCAAAATCTAAACTGCCTTGCAATTTTAGGTATTTTCGAACTTTTGCAGTGTACAAATGAATAGATTTTGTAAACGTTTCTTCAAATCTCCATCTATTTCACTTTCTAGGTACCAAAAAACTACAAAAACATCAACAAATTTAACTTGCTGAGGAATTCGCTTAGTTTACGCAGCTCCTGAGAGGTGGACTTTTCCTATAATAGCCTCAAAATAGTAAAATAAATAAAAGCTACTGAAAAAGGAAAGAAAATGATAAAATTATTTGGTATTTTTCCTCGTTAATTATAATTTGTGGCAGTAAAGAAAACGAAAATACTTCAAAAATTAGATAACACTAAAGTAGGTGGTGAATATATTTTATTTGTTAGTTGGTTTTTATTTGTACTTTTTATGTGATGTTAATCTTGAATAAGAACAGAGAGTAAAGAACAAAGGAAAAATGACGTAATGTGCTGCTTTAGACATAAATTAATTTCGTTTACTAGACAGTCAAAGAGAAACAGATGAACGTGTAACGTTTGCTTTTTAAGGTCCAAAAGTAGGAAATAAAAGCTTGATCTATTCCTTTCCTCTTCTTTATAACCTTATTAAATATCGAGGAAATATATTAAGGAGAAGAGGAAATTGATAATGAAGAGGATGAAAAGGATTGCTTGCTTTATTTTTCCTTTAATCTTTGCTGATTAATTTTCTTGATATAAATGAAAGCAGTGAAAACACGAGCAGACAGCGAAGTTTATTTCACAGCTTGATTTATTTTCATCTTTAATTTCTTATTTATTTCTATTGTTAACTCTTCCATGAGAGGAGAATATAGATGAATAGAAGTGCAAAAGAAAAGTATTGTTCATTATTAATTTTAATTACTGCCAACTTTAAAGGAGGGGGCTCTTTGAGATTTCATGCAAAATATATTATTACATTAATAGGTCACGCTTTCATACCAGAATGTCATAGTTTTCGATTTTTCTTCCGAGTTTGAACTTCGCACGGTATGTATGTGCTGGCATCATCTAAAATTTTATATTTTATTTGAGTACAAAAACACATAAATTAAGATAAACTTTTACATATCATATTATATTTTTTTAGGAATGGTTTTAAATCTTTTTCTCATGTGTTAAAATTGGCAAGGAGAATATTTTTGTTTAACAGGCATATACTGCATTTTAACTTTAATATTAAGACTTTCCATTATTTCAGTAGTGTTCGTTTTAATGTTTTAGTGATATTTGTAAAATGGTGAAACGGTCAAGTTTTATAACTACTCTGTAAAAAGGGGATATTTACGTTTTATTCTTCCTGTAAACTTCCATTATAAATTTTTAGTGGGTAATTTTTAATTTATAATTCATTTGCACACATTAATCTTGAAAGCAAGAAAAGAGGAAAACAGATAAAAATATTTGGTATAATTCTCTAGCATTGTTATCATTTTTAATTTCTATAAAAAAGAAATCCGATAGGAAGAAATAAGAGAGAAGGATAATACCATAACCTATCGTGTAGAATTATGCATTAATTTTTATTTTTTACGTAATCAAAAATGAAGTAGATAAACGTGTTTCTTAAAAGACAACGTTTTTATTGCTTATTTGAATTGTTTGTTTATAAAGGGACGATCGGAAATGATTTACAGTGGTATTTTTTATCATCCAAGTTCAATGCACGTGAGATCTCACTAACGATAATGCACTGTTGTCATCTTTCTGGTAACTTCATTATGGCGTCGCGAAGTGTTTGTTTTGGGAGTACCACTCCACTACTCATGCACAGCTGCCTCCTGAAGTTGTCGAAATTTTTACCTCTCAGTGAGTCGAATAATCAGACGGAGTGAGATCTGGTGAATATGGCGGATGCGGCACAACAGTGGACCGCATCGATGCCAACTTTGTGGTAAATGGGGCCGCGCATTGCCATGTTGGAGGAGCACTTTTGAATCGAAATCAGTCCATTATCAACATGCCTGAAGTGTCCGAAAAGCTGGTGATCATCAGCTGCCCGAATGGGGTATTTCCATTGCATGTGGTGTGTGGTAGTGACGATTGTCATCAGTCACCAGCCATTCCGGATCTTCATTGTAGCCGACGACAGACGTCGAGCCTTTTTTTGTGTCTGTCTTCAGTCTCAAGGACCCCAATGAGCCCACACCATTCTTATAGTCAAATCGTCGTGTACAGAGGTGTGCGGTCGAGGCCTGTCTGATATTTCAATTCATCAAAGGTCATGCTCCTATCAATTCAGACACTACTTCAACGTTGTGTTGATCACGATTTTGACGGACGACCATATTCACCTTCTTGTGTGCAGATTACCTGCCACTGTCAGGAACTTCTTGACCACATGCCGCAGGTAAACGTCTGTAAATATCTGCACTTTTGACGCCTTCCTTTCACAAAAATAATGCAGACCATCCATGTCCATAGTCGCCTTCCATCTTGTCCATGTCATTCTTTATTTATTTATTTCTCCTGGCAACAGTTCAAGGCAAAGCGCCTTCTCTTCCACTGTATCAGGCGAAGAATCAGCAAAAATACTGAGAATAACATACAGAGTTAATATATGAAAGCCATATTAATAGTGGAATGTAAATGTTATATGTTAGAAAGCTGGTGTTACAATTCCATTTATTCTCCAACAATTTTTATGGAGTGCAAGGTGGAGGCAGACGGAGAGAAAGGGGCGGGGAAGAAAAGGAGGAAGGAAGGGAAGAAACAAGAATAAGAGAAAGCAAGAGAGTAACTGACAGTTGAAATGACAATTTAATCTACACTTAAATTGCTGTATTGTCCGACAATCTCTGACTTCAGGAGGAAGGGAGTTCCAGATTCTGGGAACTGACACGCTGAATGAGTGGAAATGTATTCGGTGACGAGAGAAATGGTAAAGTCATATTCCGGGTTCGAGGTTAGGACGGGTATATGAAGCGAGAGGTGATATACTGAGAGATGAGGGTATAGGAGCATGAGAGAACGGAGAGTCTTACGTTCTTTTAGAAGTAGCCATGACAGTTGATTGCGTACGGGTGTCACACAATCAAATTTATGAGTGTAGAAGACGAAACGGGCACAGACATTATGAACGTCGATCTATCCAGTATTCAGATTAGAGTACAAGACATCACAATAATCAAATTGCGGCATAACAAGCACTTGAATGAGATTCTTTTTGAGATTAAGAGGTAGAACGTTTGCTACATGCTCTAATGTGTGAATTATGTAAGGGCTACCTGACTGTGTCATCCTAGATCAGAGTATATATAAACACCTTGGTTATTTGTCGTTTATCATGATGAACGACACGCAGTTTGAGTTTATTTTACACAGTGCACGTTTATGTTCCACGACTATAGCCTGTGATTCAGTTTTAATCCAATTTTTAGGTTCAAAGGGAGACCTTCATTTACTACAATCACGTCGTCATGAAGAGAATGGGTAAAAACAATTGTAAGTCGACAGCTATAGGTGGTGATTGGAGTGTTTTATCTCTAGCAATGTCATTGATGTAGCGAGTCTGTACTGACCCCGGGGAACCACTGTCTTACACATAGCTGACGCTCTCTAAGGTGGTAACACAGTTGCAGAGATTATAGTTTAAGTCTATGCTTTAGGAATTCGTAGTCGATAGTTACTGGAGTCTAATAATACAAGTAGAGTTAGTTTTTGCTTGTCGCAGGCTTCATGGATGTCCTCTGTCGCTTTCAGCAGTGCCGTGGCGGCGCTATGACCTGCTCTGAAATCAGACTGATGGTTGTCAAGTATGCAACACTTGTTAATATAGGCTGTCAGCTGTTTGTGTACAATGCGTTCTAGTACTTGAGATAATGTAGGGAGGGGATTTTACGGAGATGTGAGAGCTTTATTTTTCGGCCTAGGCCGGATAAAGGCTTGTGTCCATATTGGGGAGTAAGTGCTAGTCAAAGTAGGGCGTTAAATTAGTGAGTTAATGTTGGTAGTACTTTGTCAATAATTTTCTGCAGCAACCTAATGCTAATTCCGGCTGCTCCTACCGCTTTAGTTGAGGTTCTCTAATTGCAATTTCTCTCTTGCAGGTTAACTCTTGAATTACATTTTCTCTTGCCATGTTATTTAGGGTCATTGACTGCGTCGCTGCAAAAGCGTCAAGTGTGAAAGGTATGCTGTCTACCCGAATCTTGCTGGCCCAAGTTCCATTTTTCGTAGATCCTTCCATAGATCTGTTGGATTTGCGTCAGGGGAGATAAGGAGTGACATTTTTTTTGAATGGTGGGCGGTGGGCACTGATGATACGAGATATGATAAAGACAAAATCTATATTTCACTCACCCCCCCCCCCAATAGCAGAAGTCTTGTCTGCAAAATGGGCATAAACAGCATCCATCACTTCTTCGTCACACTTAAATTTCCTTCCTCGAAGGCCCTTCTTCAGTTTAGAGAAGAGGAAATAGTCACTGGGAGCTAGATCTGGGCTGTGGGGTGGATGGTCGATCTCCTTGAAGCCACATTTCTTCACAGCTTCCTTTACAACAAGAGCGGTGTCCACAGGCGCGTTGTCGTGAAGAAGGCGCACACCACCACTCAGCTTTCCTCGTCTTTTCTCTTTGATGGAAGCACGTAGTCTGTGCAGTAGACCAGCATAATACTCCCCATTTACTGTGGTGTTCCTCTCCTTGAAGTCAATGAAGAGTATTCCTTTACAGTGCCAAAAGATTGTGGCCATGATCTTCTTGGTTGACTGAGTGACCTTGTCTTTAGAGGAGATGCTTCGCCAGATTTAGGCCACTCTATTGATTCTCTTTTGGACTTGGGATCATAGTAGAGGACCATAGTTTCATCTCCTGTCATAATGGTTTGCAGAACTTCTCTCTCGTTACCACGGTAAAGCTCCAAAAAATGCATGACAACATATGACACGTTGCTGCGTTTGGACTGAGGAAAGAAGTCTAGGCACCCATCTTGCACTAACCTTATTTATGTTTAAATGTTCATTAATAATTCGAAGGACTGTTGTTTTAGAAAGACCCAACCTTGCTGCTATTTCTGTAACTTTGAATCGCAGGTTTTCCATAATTTCTCCTTCCACAAGACGATGTTTTCAGGAGTGAGCACCTCCAAGGGCCAACCTGCACGCTCTTCGTCTCCAGTGCTTTCTCGACCCGTTCGAAAAATTTTGGCCCATTCTTTTACGGTAGATTATGAAGGGGATGCTTCCGCATGTACACCAGCCAATCGCTGTTTAATTTCATTTAGACTAAGTGCTTCTTTTGTAAAGAACTTAATAACAGCTCTATATTCCATTGTGGACATGTCACAATCTTCTACACATAGCCTTCTTTATGAAACTATATCTGAACAAAACACAACGGAGCGGAAGTTACAGTTGCAATTATATTCTTAACAGATAAGGTATGACACCAGATAAGGGTTTTGTGAAGGCGATAATCCTTATCGGCGAGACAGGAAAATTATGTACCTACCCTCGCATATAAGATGGAATGATATATGGGGAAAAGATATTTTTTAAGGAAGGAAACGTTCCAGGCCTAAGTTTAGGGTACCTCCTCGGCTTTTGCCATTTATGAATACTGAGGAAAACCTGGAAAAAAAAAAAAGATCCAGGAAGGCAGGTTCTGGTGGAAATCGAGCCCTAGATCTCCCGCTCACGAGTCCGCACCTTAACGACCTCAGCCATCAGTGGCGGTAGGGAATTAAGGTGCCTAAGTTTATCTGTTCGTTTTGTTCCTTAAATACTTATAATACTCAAAGTTAACGTCTCTTTTGGGTGTTCGTATTTGTGATATGCCAAGTCGTCGATGTTTTATGTCACAGTCATACAGAGAGCAAGGACTTTTGACGCCTTTCGTTTTCATGGATGCGCGTTTATCGAATAAAGTGGGAACAATTCGTTAACTTAGTGAATTCTTACGTCGGCAGTAGGTAATTACTTAACAATAAACGAACACTCCATTCACATTCATTAAATTCTCTACTTACAACCCCATCTAGCACTTGCATGGCGTACTAGCATCAGTCTATTTAGCGCATGCGCATATATTTATATTGGGCGGTATTCTTAAAACACAGCTATTATAAATCAATTCCGAACGCCCTCTTTTGTTTCGTTAGCTATAAAAATAACAAAAATGACAAACCAATTAAAAATTAATAAGTAGGAGAAAAGAGTAAATGGGTGAATATTTTGTATGTGATACAGTTAAAAAATAAAAGAAGAAGAAAATTTAAGTGAATAGTGAAAAGAAAGGAAAATAAATATTCTCTTTTATTCTTTTGTTTATTTTAATTACTAATTTTTGTATGTCGTCTAATCAAAGCGAAAACAAATTAAAAGAACAAGTATGCCAGGAAATACACATAAGAGAAGGCAGTAAAGGAGGAGGAAGAAGAGAAGAAGAGGAAGAAGAAGAACAAGAAGGTACCTTTTTCTTCTTGCTGATTTTAATGTCTTCCTTATTTGTTATTTAATCATGGAAATGAAAATAAGACAGGAAGTAAAAAAAATTAAAAAAAAGATGATATTTTCCTTTTGCTTTCCTTTTTGTCCTTCATTCTTAATTAATTCGTTGTTTAATCAAAAACATGGGAGAGCAAAGTGAACAACAGAAAACATGGAGACGACCTCATTTGTTTTCCCCTTTTTTTATTTCATTATAACCCTCCCTCTCGTTCGCTTTCTGTGTTCTGCTCTTCTCTCTCCCACATTCTGTTTGTTTTAATTATCTATAGGCTTTGTTAGTCTTCTAGAATGTATGAGCTAACTAGGAAAAACGTTGGCACAGTAGACATTCCAAAACCGAACGCTGTGATAGTTTGCGATGTTTCAGAGCGACAGACAGCATCTGTTATTAATATTATGGTTCATACACGACCACATATTCAACATTTGAAATAATTTTTTTATAATTGTTTTATCCAATCGCTCATCTGCATTTTCGAATGTTTTAGTAATCTCGTTCTCGTTGTTCTACGTTTAGAGTTCCTATTTCTCTGTCCTGTATCTCTGGTTATTCTTGGCATATCTGCTGTGTGTTTGTCTCACTGTTTTCTCAGAGGATTCAGTGGTCTTAAAGTTGGTATGACATTACGGTTTTAAGGCTCCTCATGGGAAATATACTGGCATTGTTTAGAACCTACTCGAGAAGAAACAAGAGGCTTTGCTAGCCCCTCGGGATTCGAGTTTTGACCTCTAGAATCATTGATTATGTTTCTGGTCTCCTAAAGGCATTTTCCTTGCTTCTTAACTGTTATCTGCTTTTATAAAACTTAGCTTTCCATCTCATTCTAGTTTTTATTTACAATTTACGTTCTGGAGTCTTGCATAAGTGCAGCATGACCCACTATGTTCGCTGCGAAATTAGCAATGTGGATTTAAATGACAACCTCAACTCTTGAAACAGCCAAATACCTTAATCACTAAACTATGTAATATATACACAAAATCACTAGAGCCCGGAATTTCGGGCATTTATTTTGGTTAATATAGGCAGGTAAATAAAAAGGTAGAACTTTTAATAAAATAAGCATTTATTAAAACTGAAAAGGAGTAATAGTATTCATTAATATTTAAATTGGGCATATTTAAAACAAGCTATTTCGGAAGGACTCATACCACAGAACAGAACATTCACCTTTCAGGACATCATTGAAATGTTGAACAAGACAAAATAAATTCCTTTTGAATAGTTCTGGCGAATACAAAAGGTGCGCAGTGATTGCTAGTCGAGTTCAATTTCTGTTTATGTGTTTATAGAGGAATCAGGTTAGTATCTCTCTTACTTCCGTAATGAACACATTGTAGGGACGGTTTATTGTACAGCTGTACCGCTCTCATCTTTCTCGCTTGCAATTGTTTGTCATATTTATGCAGCCGAGTAGTTACCCCCACCACAAATTTCCTAGAATTATATCGCGCAGATCGATACAAGGTCATTCGCCAAGACCATTCAAAACTACAGTACTTCTCTCATCCTCTCTATTTCCTGTTATTTGTGTACCCGAGGTTCCTTTCTAATGAAAGTTCTACTGTTTAAGGAACTTGAGTGAATGTGTTGAGGAAAAGTTTTTGACGTCTTGAAAATAAATAAATGTATGACAAGATTATCCATAAATATTTTTGTGAGTGAAAATGCTATTTGCCTTTTATAACTTTCACTTGGAAATATTGAATTTCATTATGTATTGTTTAAAATGGGTAAATAATCGCAGGAAAAATCAGTA
Source organism: Metallyticus violacea (assembly GCA_030762175.1). Taxonomy (NCBI): domain Eukaryota; kingdom Metazoa; phylum Arthropoda; class Insecta; order Mantodea; family Metallyticidae; genus Metallyticus; species Metallyticus violacea. Next base: position 18,646,554 of record CM060839.1, on the reverse strand, counting down.
ACTATCCAAAACAGACAAAAAGGGTTTTAAACCTTTTGATGGCAACAGAGGCCAAAATAGGGAAATGATGATGATGATGATGATGATGATGATGATAAAAGTAATCGATTCGCAGTAATTGACGTTGCCTAGTTTTTCGTGATGCTATCTAATATATCACTATACACAAATTAAATAATATTGAGCTCATTTTGCAATTGTTTCAAACCCAAATTTGTGCAATATAATCTTACCTTTACACCTGACACAAAACCTGATTTCTTCTTATAAGCTTGTTATGTTAGGAAATGCTTTCCATGAAGGCATGTGTTTAATTTGGGAAAAGAGAAAAGTTACACAGGGTTAAATCTGGACTATAGGGACCAGGAGACACACATCACATTAATTTTTGTCGGATAAGAAGCGACAGCATTGTTGATTTTTTGTTTGCTTGATTTAAGGACGCTCTTTAACATCTCAGGTCATCAACGTCCCATTCAATTCAGGGCGTGAAACGGCCGACAAATTTTGCTCAGAGGTCTCTTCTTTCAGGCTTGAGGTTCTTTATCATGCCGTAAATGTACGACATGGGACCCACGACTTTACTTCCCTTCCGAAGGAAGCTATATTTAGGATTTTTATGCTCGAAAAAATTCTTGGATTTACGAGGTTACCACTAGACCACCAGGATCGATTAACAGCATTGTGTATCAACCTAGTGAAACATCGGCTTTTTCACGGAAATGGGTGATTTTGTATGCTGTATGGCCTTGCAGAGTTTTCAGGGCATTTATGTAACATTGCCCCGTTACAGTTATGTATTCAGGTACGGCTGCTGGTAAATCATTCCTTGAATATTGAAAAATTGAATGACCATAGCTATCCCAGCATTTAGTTTTGTTTTTTCTTGGCGTATATTTGCATACAGAGCTTAGCTGTTTGCTCTCAAGGTTAAAATAATGTTACACTTTTTTCTTATCAGTGATTTCCTGTGAAAGAATCTCCGCATCTTCCTATAACATCATCTTCAACTTCACTTGAAAATCCTTTTGTTCGGAAATCAGCAATCTTGGAACCCACCGTGCTCAAACACTTCTCATATGCAACTTTTCAATTACCACGAGTGGGCGCCAACCAGTGAAATTGTCAAAATTTCTGAAAGTGTTCTTAAATGTTTTGACGATCTTCTCTCACAATGACAGCAGCTGTTTTAATGTTGTCTTCCGTTAGAGCACAAACTGGAGCACCGTGTCTACCTTCCTTTGAAATTGATTGCCTCCACTCCTTAAACATTTTAAACCATCCTCGTGCTGTTACATTTTGTTGCAGGAGGAACTGAACATGTCTCAACATGCACATCTTTCACAGGCAGGAACGCTAAGTATTCCTACGTGTACATCACGCACGAAGTTAATAAACTACTATAAATTTAAACATAGCGCAAGAAATTGTGCCTTTAAACCTACTTTATTAAACAGTGTTCATACATAGCGTTAAATAAGCTACAGTTCATTTCTATTTTAAGGAGATATACGACTCTATAAAGAGACAATTTTAATTATATTAAGTAAGTTTGGTCAATTTTTGCATAAAAAATAATAGATCAAGAGGTGTTATATTTTAAAACGTATTTAAATATCGTAATAGCATAAATGATACTAACATAAAAAGTTAAAGTGGTTGCAATTTTCTGCCTGTACACAATGTCTAAATGCTGATTAATTCAAAAGAGAAAAAACTTTTAAAATTTGTTTCACATTCTTGTAATGTTATTTTCACTTCCATATTTCTTTATGTACGTAATGTGTGTCAAGAGGGCGGTATTTCTACTAAAAACAGCTTCCACTTACAGCTGAGTGAAGATATATTTCGACATGGATACTAAATGTGTTTGTTTTATTGCTTATACATTTTCATTTTCTTTGTTCCAGGTAAGGGGATTTACTACACCAGCATTTTTCTTCATCGTGGGCAAGTAAACCTTTTTCCTCTTTAGAATCGACTGAATTATAGTGCCATGTTTCTTTATTTCTAGGTAAGATTAAGGTGTTTCAAATGTAGCGCATAATTAAGGAGTGTATTTCCCAAAGTGCAAAGCGTCAAATTTGATTTTTTTATTGAGAGCCAAAATGTTTATCATGTTCTTATTATTATTATTATTATTATTATTATTATTATTATTATTATTTTTTTTTTTTTTTACGTTTGAACGTTTTAATTTTCCCGATTAATTTAATGTATTAAAGAGTTACAAAAACTCTACATTTAGAGCTTTTTGAAAATGAGGGCCATATTTTTTCACTCTTGCTCAGATAAAAGTTAGTTTTTTGTAAATATTTGAGCCAGAAAGTTTGATTTTCCTAAATGTTCAGTAAATACATAGATAAATAAATAAGCAAAACAAAAAGAAGGAAAGGACATAAGGATCAATAGAAAAAGGTTAAGGACAATTAGCCTGTATGGTTTTCAGATTTTATTTCCTCTACAAATGTGAGATTTTTTTTTATTTTTAGGTTTATTTGCAACGTTCGTAAATAATGAGCTTTTCATACAATGTTCCATTATTTCAATAACTTGTAATTTTTACCAACTATTATTAACAAAGTAACAAGCAATTTAATAGTACAAATGTTTGAAAAAAAATTAAAAATTGAACAGATAACAATAAGAATGAAAAATGGAGAAAACTCTCAGTGTAAATGGAAGTTTTTTTTTTTTTTTTTTTTTTTTTTAAATGGTTTTTAACTCCCGTTTTAACTACTGAGGCACCGCAGGCTTGGACACTGATGATACATGAAATGAAATGATAAATTGGAAAAGGATTTTTAAAGGAAGGAAACTTCCAGGCATACGTTTAGGGTACCTCCCCGGCATTTGCCATTTACGAGAATTGAGGACAACCTGGAAAAAACCTCGGTCATGGAGGATGGTCCTGAGACCTCCCGCTCACGAGTCCGCGCCTTAACGACCTCGGCCATCCGTGGGGGGTGAATGGAAGATGGATAACGGAAAATGTGTATATCACCATGGTAAGCTGTCATGTTCTACGGTTCTGAGTTACGGGACTAGGAGAAAGTGGACCAACTGAACAAAGTCCAGAACCAATTTCTAATGCGCAGCTTTTATTAATATAACATTTTATTAGATGAAATGATATATATATATATACTTTTTGTTTATTTCATAATATCATAAAGCGTTAAAAATAAGGCATGGTTTTTGTCCAAAATTTTTTTTATTATTATTATTATTATTTTAGAAGTAGGGAAGAATGCGAGTAACTGTGAGGGGTTTACGGGACTTTGGACGCTATGAAAACACTATTCATTCTATTTGTTGATTTTATTTACGGACGCTCTTTAACAGCTCAGGTCATCAGCGTCCCATTCAATTCAGGACGTGAAACGGTCGACAAATTTTGCTCAGAGGCCTCTTCTTTCAGGCTTGAGATTCATTTTCTTGCTTATAAAGCTCGAACGCTTTTTTAGAGAGGGATACCAACAAAGGTATAGACAAAGCCTTTTAAAATGCAAATATGCCTAAATTAAAAAAAAAAAAAAAAAGGTTGGTTATTTTTTGATCAGATCAAAAATCTAAAGGGAACCTTTGATTATCTAACGTTACAAAATGTGTTGCTATTGATTGAAAACGCAAACTAAAAGCGCTGATAGCGCTTCTGTCGAGGAAAAAAATGAAGAATATTCATCTTAATCAACTTTAACATCACATTTCCTGTTCTGGTCGGGAAAATAATGACTGGTAAACATCACGTCTGTCATACCCTAATGGAAATATGACGCAAATGCGATGTGAGAGTGGTGACTAATTAATTTAGAATCCCGCTAGTATTAATAATAAAATAGATAAAATCCAACAACAAATAAAGAGTTTTCAGTGGTTGAATTTTATTTTTATTACATTAAACGTAAATGTCCGATGTTTGTGACGCAGCTTGTCTGATAAGACACTCTGCCAGCCAGATATGACAACATAAACAATGGGGAAAAATCAACGTCAGATTTTAAAAACATATTTGTCACTCAGATAAAGATAAAAAAAAATTACAAATCCGTTATTTTGGTGTTTTCCATAGCAGTCAAATGGGGCATTAAATATTCTGCTAATGCTAAAAGTGTAATGAAATCATATAATCTCTTAATGCTATCACACTTCCATGCAATACGTTGAAATGCATAATAACCAATTAAATAATTCAAACATATATTTTGCGTTAATTTTTTCATCTCATTTTTGGGGGGAAAAACGTAGCGTACAATAAGACATTTCACTGGCTCTCGACCCTTGATATTCCCTTGTAATTTTCCAAATAATTAACGCAGTTCATTGACATTTGACATACTTTTGTTTATAAGAAAGATGGTTGCATTTAGCAAGTGTTAAAGAGATTTGCATAGCGCAAGGCTTCCACAGTTTCCCACCCAGCGTTTTGTTGCGAAACAATTCCTCTCTGTGCATGCTCCGGACGGACATAGAGATAAATATTAAATAAATTCTCTGTTTTTCTGTCCATACTCACAGTTAAATTGATATTATTATTATTATTATTATTATTATTATTATTATTATTATTATTATTATTATTAAATCGTAATTTCACAGCCACCCGTTTACTTATAAGAGAAGTTTTCTATCCGGTGTGGAAAATGCTCCAAAATGAAAACATTATTTTACGCTATGTTTCCCATAATGCCCACAGGATCTGGACTAACTTTAAATTTACCACAGCACTTTTGTTTTTCGTGTTAAAACAACGCTGTTCCTTATTTCATATAATATAGTATTTACGAGATGCCAGGTTTAAACTACTGTAATACCGCCTAAATTAATTTAATAGTTACTATATTCACACTGTGCTTAAAATTAAATTACAAATAAATTCTTTTTATTTTTACCATATATGATTAATATTTTCTCTGTCTTAATGTATGCGAGAAAAACAATTGAATATAGCTGTGTAGCCTTGTCTTCTATATTGACAGGCATAAAAATGGACCAATACAAAAAAGCATATCACTTACAATTGTATAATTATTGTAGTAGTAAATGCCGGAAAAAGTTAGTTCATCTTATCTCCACTTAACTTTACCTTTCACTTTAAAATAGTGTGGGGCTTTCTACTACATAGTTTTAAATATAAAGATATACATATATACAATTAAAAATAAAGGATAGCCTATTGTGTCTCTTAAGGGCAAAGACCTACTAACAAGTAGGGAAAGCTCGCTTTTTCCTAACGCGGTGAGCTATTCCACGCTAGTTGTTCGTATGCTGTTTAAGACACTGAGTGATTTGTTCTTTGGTTACTCCATTTCTCACTGCACAGTTGCTTCTCGAGAGATTTCCATTTTTCTCTTCCTCATGTTACTCTTGATCTGCATGTTCCTTGTAGAGGTCTGTTCATCTTCTTCTGGGTCTGCCTTGTATCCCGTTTCCTATCCGGGGGTCCCACGTTGAGATCTTGTAGGTTCACCTATTGTCCACCATTCTTGTGACGTGACCGCCCCATTGCCATTTGCTTCTGTTGCGACGCCTGTTGTCTGAGATAACTGATTTAGTAATACTATAGGTATTTTATCCTTCAAAGATATTCCCAGGGTCTCGCGTTGCATTTTTCTTTGGCATATTTCAATTTTGTTCTTTTATTTTTCTGTTAGTTACCATGTCTGGCACCCATATATAATACAGGGGTATACACAGGTTTCGAGCGTCTGGAATCTGATTTTCTTAGTTAGTGTTTGGTCTAACAATATACACTTAAGGTTCTAAAATGCTCTCCAGGTTAATGAGATCCTTCTTTGTACTTCTTTACCCATTTTATCATGGGAGGAAATCTGTTGTCCTCGGTATGAATAGTCACTCACATATGTGAGAACTGTTCCATATATTTTTATCGGGTTTCAGGTCCGTTTGAAAGTAACTGCCTTTAGTTATATACGATTAGGTAAAGTTTGAGAATAGTTTGTTTGTTTTCCAGAGCTGTCACTAGAGGAATGCGGGTTGCATAGAGAACTACCAGAGTCAAAGTACAATGTGTTGCTATGCACCAGGCCGTAGTAACACAACAATTGACGGCGCGATTGTGACGAATAGCTGCAAAACCTTATAAATCTCAGACACAAGCACCAACATCACAAACACATAGGCACTAGTTAATTTCCCGGAATCGTGGGTTAATTATGGCCGCGCTCATTCGCGTTTGCCTGGAGCTGGGTGAAAATTTATCATTTATTGTTCGGAACAGTCATTTCGTGTCCCTTTTGGATATCTTCTTTCACGGACAAACAGTAAGTAATGTTTTAGACAACTTCATGCGCAACAGAAGGCTGATAAAGTAAAAACTGCTCTATTTCAATGTAAACTAATATATCGGAGATACTGCAGCAAGTGTATAATATGAAAATGAACTTTTAAAAAATATATTGACATAAATGTTTGTACGTCATTACATGTAAATGCAATAATGCCCCTTATACACCGGAATGGCGCTATAGAAAACCGAAGCTACGAACAGGAGTACCACACTAATCGCTTCAATATCGCCGGAGTTAAATGTAATAGCAATTAAGGTCATTCGTTAGCAATAAAAAAATATTTTCATAGCTACAGCCTATAAAACAAGTAGCAAAATTACCATACCAGTAAATGTAACATTTAAAAATGGTTGTAGCTACAGGAAGTTTCAAAAAATTATTTTTAGGAAGCTGGCAATGCTTGTTGGAGTTATGTGTAAATAATTATGAATTTCCAAACTTTTTTCATTATGAAAACTTAATTTTTTTCGAAGTGCTGCTATGTCCTTCACTAGTGTCTCTTTTCAAACACCAACAGTAACCAACCATCATTGACATATCCCAATGACCTTGATAGTATTTCCATTGTTTTTATGTCTTTATAAAACCGCCCACCTTGTTCTTCACTCACTGCGCCAAGATTAGCAGGCAAGTAATCAATGTGGCTGTTGAGAAAATACACATTAACACTCATTCTGACCCAAGATTTCTGAAATGTTGTAACATTTCCTACACAATTTCTTTATAGTTTTGAGATTTCTTGTTGACAAGAAAGTTTTCTGTCACTTTTTTGTATATTGACTTCTCTAACTCGGACATGGACAGAGGAAAGATCTCATCCTGCATAAGCTCACGAAAACACCTGCTGCTATCTTAGCTTCAGTTTTCTGTGGGAACTTTGTAACAAGAAAGTTGAAACAATCATTGTCCTTATTCAGAACAGTAACGAATTCCTTCACCAGGCCCAACTTAACATAAAGAAGGAGAAACCAATAGTTCATACTTCACATTTTTTTTCCGGGAACTAAATTGTTCCTTTGTGGGCAAGTTTATCTGGTCCAACGCTCTGATTTAACTGTATTGTTTCATTCACAAAGCCAACCATTTATTATCTTGTTTAAATCTCTCAGAATATTTATTTTATGTATCTGCTCGATGAACAAATAATAAAAACTGTTTTTTTTTCTATAATATTCGATTTCTGAAAAACTGTAGCGCGATGAAACAAAACAAAGGCTGGTTTGAGAGATTGCATGTGATAAGCAATCAGAAAATATGAACAGTTTTCATTCAACAAAAATAGTGGTCAAATTGTATCGAACAATTTGACCACTACTAGCGAAAACTCGCAGGGACCACGTGAATACCGGTTGCCCGTCAAAGATAGCGGGGCAGATAGTTGTGACTGACTTCAGGGCGTTGAGGACGACCCCAAACGGTCGTGGAGTTAATGCAAGTTGTACGAAGTTTTAGTTGTGCTATCTGACTTTAATAATCTGAAAGCTCCTTATACTGCAGCAGGACAATGTTCCTGCCCATCGATCAAGATTGACCCACAAAAATCCAGAAAATAAAAGAAATAGTAGTAGTGTATTTATTTACAAAAAATATTTGTAACAAATCTAACTCATCCAAGTCGCACGTGTCCTGGGACCGTAAATGCTTTCCCAATACACTAGTAAGTACATCAGATTGCTCAAACCAATATTTAACTCTTAAAATACATGTAATATATAACAATGAAATAAATGAAAAAAAATTATATAATAATAGAAAAATGTTTTAAGCACATAAAATAAATAGAAAAGGATACAGTTCAAAAGTAAACAATTTAACATCTCTCTCACATATATGTAGAAATAATTCCAAAAATATTGTGACTCAGTTCCCCTATCCCCCTTTCCGGTTGTCTGCCTCTTTCGATCTGAGCTGTCTCATTTAGTTTAAAAACGTACCTACTCCCTCCTCCTTCTTCCTATCTGCCAGCACTGCCACTGCATGTCTGTGCCATGAGTCTAACCTAAGCCAAGCGAGCCCCTGATTGCAGAGTTTGGCCTCTTTTTGGATGTAACGCTCCATTCCCCATCTAATTTTCAACTCCGATTTTATCTCCAGTGAAACTTTTTCTGCACACCCCGAAAGAGTCAGCTGCCTATTAATGTCCCTCAAGGTTTCTTAACTTTCCCCGCTCTGCGATTCAAATGTTACCCATTCCTATATTTTCTAGACCCTTCCTTAATTTTGAAATCCACGTTTTATTTCTTCCCCATTCTCACCTGTTCCTGTCCTAATTAGTGTCTTATCTCCTTGAACAATTCGTAACCAGCACTTCACTGCTCGAATTCTGCATTCTATGGTTTTGCTATAGGCACCACATTCCCTAAAGATTCCCCAATTTGTTGTACCCTTCCGCACTCCTAAATACCTTTAAAAAAAAACTGGTCCTCACGCGATCCAATTTCTTTGTTCGTTCCAACCCAAATTTTGACCCTATAAGTCATTGTAGAGTGTACTATTGCCCCATATACTGTCTCTAACAGTCCTACTGGCACTTCTGGAGTTCTACTGCATGTATGGAGATTTTCTGCGGCTTTTATATGCGCTTTATGTTTCTCCCGTCTTCCATTCATCGAGAAAGTTAGCTCAAGGTACGCGAACTTCTTCACGTTTCTAGTGTCTGTCCTCTATAAGTCCATGTTTGTGCTTTACTATCTCCGTTCTTGAAGGTTATAACCTTCGTTTAACTTGTAACCAGGTGTCGCAGTAGATGTGTAATCTGTTTAGTCCACGCCGTCTATCGCCATGTAATCCACGTATTGCAGTGTTGGTACCTGTAACAACATTGCTATCTCACCTACCATACGGCCTAGTTTTTGCACCTGATATGTTTTTTATTGCATCATGGAAACATTTCTTTCAAGAATGCGGTTGATGTCAAAAAAAAAAAAAAAATTTCAGCGTTTTTTGCCTCTGAATCCAAGGATTGATATCGCAAGACATTTTTTAATATCGTTTAATAAGAATATTATATTTACCTTAAGGGGAAAAACCAACGTAGTATCTTTTAAGTGATCAATTGTTTTCCTCATTGCATTTAAAGAGTTGAAAGTTGAGAACAGATTGTGTGTTAATTGAATCTGTGGCTGCTCTGGTGGCGGTGAAATTAACAACTTTGGACGATTTCCCGACCAATCAGCGCTAGACAAATGCCAGAAGGCGATCGCTGCTGCTAATGAAACAATATCTATCATCTCCGTCCCCTTGAGGAACATTATCAAATGAGTAGAGCGTTATTATTGTTGTGCACGCTAAGTGCTTATTATCGCGTATATCTTCACGCTTACATCGTCATCATATACGTCACGAAAACCTTTGCGTAGTAGAGGCATTACGGGGTAAATAATTGATGGTGTAGTTTTTGTGTTTAACGATTTTAATTTGTCCCACTTTTGTGTAAATTATAATAAAAATACCTACATGGTCCGAGTTTGCTAGTGATAAAAATGTAATAACAGAATGAACAGTTATTGAAGAATTTCTAGTCGTTTCAAAGTGTTTACAAATCACTAGTTAAAAGTTGTAGGAAAAATAATTGACCACTATTTGGAGTTTCTGTGTATATGCCCTTGCTCTCTGCACACTGTGATAACCTGAGTGTGCAAATGTACCCGGAACCTACAGTGCTTAAGTTTGACCTCCGGATTTTCAGGCACAGACCCTGACCACAAGACCAAGGAGGCAACTATCACAAATTGTATCCAACAGCTTACCAATTGATTAAATGTAATTTTTACATTAATATATAATGTAAAGCATAATCGAAAACTGTTTAATAAACAATGGTCACAACATTTTTGCAAAATACCTTTACCCATACTCATAATTTTAATGACATTTTTCAAAGTAGTCCCCGTTGGATGCCATACACCTGTCCCCAAAGTTTCTTACTTTCTTCAAAGAAAACATTCATCGCCTTCACCACCTGCTTCTGCTTCCGATGATGACGGAAAATGCCTCCCACGAAAACGTTTCTTTAATTTGTGGGAAAGGAAAATGTCACAGGAGCTAAATCTGGGCCATTGGGAGGGTGTGCGATACACTTCACATTGATTTTTTATGAAATGTTCAGCAAAAATATTTGGAATGTATCATTGCCCAGTTACATTTGTTTGTGCAGATACAACATGACGGTAAACCATTCCTTGAATATGGAAAAATGAGATGACCGTAACTTTCCCAGCAGAAGCAACCACTTTTGCTATTCCTGGTGTTGGTGATCATGAAGATTTCCACGCAGTAAAACGACATTGCTAAGATTCATCAGCACTGATTATCTTTGAAAGAAACTCCACATCTCATCATCATAATCACTAAGCAGTCTTGGAATTTACCGTGTATCGTGTATAACTTTTTAGTTATCAACTTGTCGGTGGCACTCAGAATTTCTGAAAGTGTTTATTCAAGACCCTCTCTCACAATACCGCCACGGGTAGCCGAGGTCATTATGGCACGGACTCGTGAGCGGGAGATCTGGGATTCGATTCCCATCAGGACCGTCCTCCTCGACTTAGGTTTTTTTCCAGGTTTTCCTCAGACCTCATTAATGGAAAATGTCGGGGGGAGGTACCCTAAACTTAGACCTGGAACGTTTCCTTCCTTAAAAAAAAATGCTTTCCCAATATATAATTTCATCTCATGTATCATCAGTGGTGCCTCAGTAGTTAAAACGGACGTTAAGCACTATATAAAAATGTCTCACAATGACAATAGTAACGTTAATGTTATCTTTCATTAGAGCACAAACTGGAGTTCAGGATCCACCTTCATTTGGAATTGATCGCCTCTCCTCTTTAAACATCTTCGACCTGTGCTATAGGGATGAACAAACTCTCCAATGGCTTCAGTTGATGATCTCTCGAGACGAAAACAGAATCTCAGAGCGGTATATGTCACCTGCATTTTACTTTATGCGGAACTGAACATGTTTCAACTTGCACACCTATTGTAGGCGAAACCGGAAGCGACAACATTGATACTAATAACACGTGTACATTTCTCTTTAAGCTTATTAAATTAAATTATTATTAAAAAAATATGCGCCGATATCCTCGTCATGAAACCGGTTTCATGTATAATTTTTTTTTCTCCAGTATATTCAAGATTTCGTTTCGAAACATGACCACGTAAATAAATGGAACAATGCTTCATCAGTGTTACTTTTTCATTAATGTTGTATCATCTAAGGGGCTGTGACGTCGCAAGAATGCAGGACAATAGATGGACTTACAAGATCTCTATGTGGGACCCCCGGATAGGAAAAAGGATACAAGGCAGACCCAGAAGAAGATGGACAGACCTCTACAAGGAACATGCAGGTCCAGATTGGCCAATAATAGCAAGAGGAAGAGAAAAATGGAAATCTCTCGAGAAGAAACAAGTGCAGTGAGAAATGGAGTAACCAAAGAACAAATCACTCAGTGTCTTAAACAGCGTACGAACAACTAGCGAGGAATAGCTCACCACGTTAGGAAAAAGCGAGCTTTCCCTACTTGTTAGGAACACAGTAGTCTATCTTTATCTTTATCATTATCATCCAATTACACAAATCTATCGGTTATGAGATTGCCTGCAGTGACCTTGTATGTTTGCAACGTTTGATTTTAAATTATATAAATTAATGATCCAATACAGCACCTCCGACAAATAATTTCATTTTGGATGTAGTGAAATCGTTTTGAAAAGCTCACCTCTCTGTACTTAAGATAATATTTGATAAGAAAATTCTTTTGGTTGTGAGATGTAATCAATGCTTTCGCTTGTGGTTCAAGATATGCAGAATATCTTCCAGAGCAGTTACAATTAGCCACCGAATTCCTCTCTCTCTCTCTCTCTCTGCTGTTAAGTTCCGGGTGCAGATACCTCTGTAGAGGAGTTTAACCAATTTCCGCTATTGCTTCCTTTATCGGACCTTCGAAGTTATTCAGATCTCAGTTCATCATGTTTCTAACCCTATGTGCAAAAACTTAGCTCCCGGGCGTTCGCGCTACTGAGCTCGAAAATATGACTATCGCTTTTTTTTATTATTTACTTTCCGTTCATCATTAATTACCAATCGCTGTTTTTTCTTACACTTTGATTTCCGTGCCTTCTCTCCTTCTTTCCATTTTCTGTACACGTCTTTTCTTTCTATACCTTCTATTCCCCTTTTCTCTTTTCGTACCCTTTCTAAACTTCTCTTTCCTGTACTTTTGGTACCTTACATCACCTATCCGTTGTTACACTCTTTCCGTATCTTTTCTTAACTTTTATTCGTATTCCCTTACTTTTATCTTCACTTGCCTTTACCTTTATTTTCTAAATTTTGTTTTAAGTTGCTTCTGTCAACCTTTGTTTCCCTAGTTTATCTTACATTCTCTGCCGTTTCCCGTTGTATTTTTCGGTTCCTTTCATCGAAATTGCTTCTGTTCTTCGTACTTTTTATTCCTTTCTAGTTTTCACGTTCATTGTCTTCTCTTCAGCTATCTATTCATTACTTATTTTATCTATTATTATTATTATTATTATTATTATTATTATTATTATTATTATTATTATTATTATTATTATTATTATTATTAATGTCTAGCTTAATCGGAGCTTTTTTTTTTGGAAAAAAATTGATTTTACGTCTCTCCAATCTTTACATGTTTATTTTTTCATGATAATTAAAGAGGAAAAGGGAAGCAAATAAGGTTTTACCCCCTGAATCACGTACAAGGTAGAATCGTATTTTTCAAGATTATTACACTTTTCTGTCCGCGAATTCCAAATCTGCCCTGTATTTTCATGTAGCGTAAACTGAAAATTAGTTTTAATTTTTTTCTTCAAAATTTTCAATATTTTTCTTATTTATCCGTGAGTTGTTTTAGTACGAATATTTTAGTCATTTGATAACTTTCTTCTTATATCTACGAACTAGTCTGTTCAAATGTTGCATGCCTACCTACTATATCGTAAATATCTCTAAAGTGGGTTACTTAAGGTGAGCATTCTAGCTGCCCATAAATTCTGGGAATGCACCCCACGTTTCCACATGCCCGATACATTGCATATTTTTAAATGCATTTAATTTATTGCATTTTCACTGTCGAATACATAAACTTTTGTTTTCTCTTTTGATGGAAATAGTTTTTATTATACGGATGTAATCTCTCTGCCAGTTGGAAATTAATTCAGTATTGGGGAACACGCAGATTTAATTTTATGCCAAGAGCTTAACAAAAAATACCTCCATTTAACCTCCCACTCCATCATCCAAGCAGTAATCCCTTCTGAGAGGATGTGAAAAAAGTTCACGTAGGGGGAAATTTCTCCATTAGAGGTTGGCCCATTGATTTTTGTGTGCTGTGTCGCCATGACACACTTGCAGCTGTTGCTAGCACTAATCGATAGCACTCTTGTTCCTTTCCACCCGCCGCTGCCGAATTCGATAGCTGCAGTAACACAGCCTTGCGTTCTGCTGGGTGTAAACATGCTCTGGTCGTTTTGTTATGTAGATAAATTTTGTTTTTTATAAATCTGCGTGTTAATCCCTGAGCCCAAACTGTCTGTTCTAGATCACGCTTTGCGAGTTATCGTCATGATATAGAAGGCTGTGCAACTGTTTACTATCGAACTTTTAGAGACTGCGAGGCAATAAATGTGATTCGTTTTAATTTAGTAATAACCCGAAAAGTGTCAGTTATCTGTTATTGGCATTTTTTGTATATCAAGAGCAAATTTTGAACCCTGTTTTAAAATTAGTTTACAGTTTTATAAAATATAAATCTTCATTTTTAAACAAAAAATTTTAATGAAAATAGTATCATATCTAATCTACGAGGGTACTCTAAAAGTTTTGTGAGTGGACGAAATAAAATTTTAAAATTTAGATTTGATCATTGCATCTTTTAAAAACGTTGCCCATTACATTCTATACAGTGTTTCATCCGTTCAAACCGCCACAGGTGGCCGAGATCGTTTTTTTTCTCTCCATGTTTTCCTCAGGCCTCATAACTAGCAAATGCCGGGAAGGTACCCTAAACTTAGGCCTGGAATGTTTCCTTCCTTAAAAATAAATCCTTTTCCAATATATCATCTCATGTATCACCAGTGTCCATTGCCTGTGGCGCCTCAGTAGTAAAAACGGGCGTTAAACACCATTCCATTCATTCCATTTCATCCGTTCAAACATTTTATAAATATACTGAACGCCATGTTTCTTTCGATAGGGTGCAAGTGGCTCCTTCAGGCGCTTTAGGGGTTTCAAATCATTGATACAAATAGTTTCTTTTATTTTGGGAAAAATAAAAATCGTCACACTCGTCCAGATCTGAACTGTAAGGAGGATGAGACAAATATTTGAATCTTGAACCCTGCAGAAACAAAATCAAACTTCCGAAACTAAATCGATACTGGAAAGCTGCACTAAAAGTATTTTAACTATATACAATTGCTACTGGTATCCATTACAAATAAATTTTCACACTTCATTTAAATTTCGAACTTTGTATTTTTAGATATCTTTACTTTTATAATAAATTAACATTTTTATATAATAATTACAATCTAAAATCTTCATTTCTGCAAATGCTCGGTATTCGGGCTGCTCCTACCGGAATTCCAGGCAACAGGGACCTGGATATCAATAAGATTGCTGCCGGTCTCAAGCAGCAACTTTACTGGACCATGGTGTGTTGACTGCAGTTTCCTTCATCATCTTCTACCTTTCTACTTTCTTCATCATAGATTACTTCTGCGCCTCTTCTTTCTTCCACTTCTATTTTTCCCATATATTCCTTGTATTTTCCTCCTTCTCTTGTTCTTGGTCTTCTTCTTCTCTCAGCTGCTTCCTTTCCACCCGAAGACTACCATTACTCTCTTCTTCTGTTAGTTTTGCTCCCTTCTTATGATTCAATTTGGCTTTTCAGATTCTCTGGGAATCTCTAGGAAGCATAAGATATTTGACAGTTTTATTTCTCTGTTATTTGATTTTTATTGTTTAGATACTCTTCTGCCATTTTACACGACATTTTATTTGTTACACCATTCAATAACCAAAAATCATCTTCATCTCTGATGATGTTCCAAATGCATTTCCTGCAAGTTGTCCTTGGCTGCAATTGTTTGGTATCTACGGCATATGCATGAAACGTGTTTCGGTGTATTGATCACGTTACAGTGTAAAGAGCTTTATCCTACAGGATACAACCCTCAACTTAATGCTAAAGTGTGGCTATTGGAACCCTTGTATGCTCCCAGTTCTGATGTACGTGGTGGCTAGTAAACTTGGTCCAAGTGTTCCAGAGAAAGGTGGTAGATGTCTCACTGTGAGACAGAGTTTGCAACGTCGACCTGAGGAAAGTGACAGGTCTGAAAGACTTGAAGAAGGAAATTCTGAAATGGAGATGGTGTTGCCAGGCTTCAGGAGAGCAGATGAATTTGGGAACATGGTGTTGGAAGGAGTAGATGCAGGCGTCAATGTTAGGACTTCTTTACTAGGGTTACCTTTTAAGTTGTTACAAACGACCACAAGGTGATGCTATTGAGACGTGTCATTACTATTTTCTAAACAATTGACATTAGTTATTGTGAGAACAGTTACAGCTTAGAAATTTACCGAGTAGTTTGTTTACAGTGAACGTTTAAACAAAACAATTTTGCGAAAAAATGGAAATTTCACGTGAAGATTTTCGTTGGAATATTTTTTTTTACGATTTTAGTTAAGATCTAACTCAATAGCAACGCATAGAATCGCTTTGTTCAACTTTTGGTAATGAAGCACCATTAGAAAAGACAGTTTGCAGAATTTCGTCGTGGTTGTGTCCGTCAGTGATGAATTTCCTGAAGGTTTACTAAAGTCGATTGTCATTGCAAAAATCATCGATGCTGTGCGCAGCATAATTGAAGAAGATAGACATGTGACTTACAGGGAGATAGAGACATCCTTAAGCATATCGAAGACTGCAGTACATTCGATTTTACATAGACACTTAGCCGTGAAAAAGATCTGTTCACAATGATTCCGCACAATTTGACCGAAGCTCAAGAAAACGCTTGTGTAATGAAATGCTCAAAAAATTCCACCATGGAACTGCAAAATCCTTGTACAACATCGTAACAGGTGACGTAACTTGGATATGTTCCTATGAACCGGAAACTAATCAACAATTCACTATTTGGGTGTTCCAGGATGAACCGAATCCCACAAAAGTTGTTCGTTCACGAAACACTTCCAAGAAAATGATCGTCTGTTTCTTCGGTTGTACTGGACATGTCGCAACCATTCCTGTAGAGATGGAAGAACAGTTCATGCTGAATGATATACAACACTTCTTTTTGCTAGAGGTCATCGACAAAATCAGGAAAAACAACCGAAAACGTCGCATCATTCTTCATCATTACAATGCCAGCTCTCACACAGCACATCAAACAATTCATTATTTGAAGGGGGGGGGGAAACATCGAATTAGTGTTTTATTGCCCGTATTCACCTGATTTTTCATCTAATGGCTTCTTTTGTTCCCAAATGTCGATGGTTACAACGATTTTCATCGCCTCAAGAAATTGTTGCGCCTTTAAAAACCATGTTTCCGATATTTTAACTTCAGAATGGGAAAAATGTTTTGAACGCATGCAAAAGTGTGCAAATCTTAAAAGCGGATATTTTGAAAAACAATAAAATAGTTTGATTCTTTTCTGATTTTTGTAACAACTTAAAAAGTAACCCTCGTACAATGAAAGGCAGCCATTGATCAAGAACAGAGACAAAAGAGTAGTATTTGGTTTATTTACGGAAGATATTTAACATCTCAGGTCATCAGGGTCCTATTCAAATTGTGAAACTGCCAATAAATTTTGCTCAGAAGCCACTTCTTTAGGCTTGGGTTTCTTTTACGTGCCGTAAATTTATGACACGAGACCAACAGCTTTACTTCCTTCTCTTCCGAAGGAAGCCATACTTGCTACTTTTACGCCCAAAAATGCATGGATATACGAGGCGAGTATGGTTACCAATAGACCACCAGGACCTACCTATTAATAATTTGAATCAAGTTAAAAGCAACACATGATACTAAATTCCTGATTTCTTAATCACTTATTTTTTGTAATTAAAAGAGGAGTGTAAATAATTTTTAACCTCTCTTAAATGTTGTTAAAGCGTTTATCTCCTTTTAATGAATCACACCCATACTATCACAGTTCATCTAGTAGGTCATAATATTTTATTTTTGTACTTATCAAATGCTACTTAATACAAAAGTAATTTACAAATATCAGTACTGATTTAAAGAGCGCGATTATTGCATCACGAAAGTTATATTTTTACGCCACAGATCCTCTAGAATTCTAGAGCATGTTGTACAAATTTTATCATATAACAAGTTTATGACTAAACAGATCAAAACGCCCGGGTTATCGTCTAAAGTAGTATTGATATATCTCGACGTCTCAGTTCGATTTCTTGCGATGTTAAAGACTTTAGAGTGGCTTTTAAAAAATTCCCTGACCTTAGAGCGCTTCTATATCGGTAGTATGATAGTAAATCCACGCTGAGAATGTGGGAAACAGAGGAACGAATGACCGGGTCAGGCAGAGAAAAAAGAGAGAAAGAGAATCCATTTCACCCAATTGGATACAGACAGTATCCCAGTTGCTTGTCTAAACGAAAATTTACGGAGTTCCGAGAGAATGCAAAAGGACATAAACAAAACGGTCGGAGGTACCACTGGTGTAGCTAGAAACGATTATGCTCACGAAACAAATGCCGAACGAAAACAGAAAAGAATCGTATTTCCATATTACGGCTTACAGCAAATCAATGGAAGAAAACAGAGAGGGCCAGTTCTGCAGGAGGCTGTGAAACGCTACACGTGTTTCGTTTCGTTTCCAATACGAAAAGTACATCGTAAACTTGTTCACTTTCCCAAATTTCATAACAGTTATTGTTAACTGGAAAGCACTCTTGCTACTGGGTTGCCTTGTTTTAAACAATTGACACACGTACGGTTTGAGTTGAAATAATTTGTTGCTTTATGTGCAGAACCCACTGATACCCCTACTTGTGCTAATTTCGGGAATCATTTTCTTGGTGAACGTTGAAGGCTTGCACCAGTTTCGTCTAGTTTATCCTGTGTTAAAACTGCACGTTTCCGCATATGGCTTTTTTTTTTTTTTTTTTTTTTTTTTTTTCTGTACACTGGTCCGGTAGAATAACATTTATTCGCAATAGCGTGAATTACTTTTCTATAAGGAAACAATTAACCAGGAAACTATAAATGAAATTCTATATAAACATGACGAGGGACTCTTATTTAGGGTAACTTTTATATAGAAAATTTGGTATTCTGCAGTCAACTGTCCCATCATGGCGAAGCTCAACTACTGTACTGCTTCTAAGCGACATTCAAGTACAGGAGTAGAAATTTGTAGGGGAAAGAGTGAGAAGCTCCGCTCGTAGTCCACGTGATTCAAGACATCTCGCGTGCGGAATAGTTTTTATGTGAACGCTCTGTAGTTATTGTCTCATAAGTAATTGAAATGTGTTCTGACAAGAAAATAAAAAAAAACCTTGAGCCACCTTTCAACGAGGTTTGTTATCATGCAACGGTACCAATTTTTTTCATTTTGATGCGAAGAATTCAGTGATATTACTTTCAATGCTTCAATGTTTTAGATATTTCTTCCACGGAGGAAATGGGTTAAGGATCAAACAAACGTTAATCTGAAGGCGCACGGTCGGTCCCTGGATTTTATTCCCCATTGCTGTTCGAGCGGCATGTGGTCTGAAAGCTTCATGGACTCGTTCCAGCTGTTGAGAATAAAGATTCCGAATCACTGCACCCGCTTGTAACACATTTGCAATGAATCATTTACAACATCCCACCAGACGCATAACAATACTTTGGTGCCGCACTGATTTTATTTAGGGATGACTTTGGCAGACTGACTGGGATCGAGCCACTGTTTCTAAGTGTCAGGGTTGTGGTAACATAACAATTTATCATTGCAGATGACGATTCTCATGATAAATCTGCCATACATGGGATTTGCGATAAACTGATGACAGATATTCACTCTTTGGACCTATTCATGATGTGCAGATTCTGTATGAACACTTTTGCTTGTTTTGGTGTTGTCGTAAGACCTTTGAACCATCGAAATGCGGTTGATTTTGGTACACCATCATGGCCATATACTTGCTGTGACATCACGCATGCTTACATCTATTATTTCTGCAGATGGAAGCAAAATTAAAGAGTTCTGCTGTTAACATAACCGACTGGCAAACACTCCCTTTCTGAGGTCCTGTATTGAGACGCATGCGCTAATACGCTTCAAATGTTTTCTCACAATAACGTGAGCTCTGTTTTCTTAAAAAAATTGTACAAAGGCCATAAAATAGAAAGAACCCATAAAACTGAAATTATCTGTAAATAAAATGAAATAAATGTATGTCACAATGAGTAAAATTAATAAAAACTTTCTACTAAGAGCTGTGAAAAATTAAAAGAGGTGTTTTCATATTTACGATACGCAGATTAAAATTTAACAGATGGGTGCTTTAATATTGATTTAAATCGTAAACCAGAACTAAAATATTGCTTGAAGAGATATCTGTTTCGTGAAAAATGTCATGTGATGATGTATGGCATCTTTTGATGCGCTAAGTTCTTCTGAAAGCCTATAAGTACTTTTAATATTAAAGCAAACATCTATTTTAAATATTAACCTGTGGATAAATATTAAAGCATTTCTTTTAAGTTTTCTCAGCTTTTGGTAGAATAGTTTTCTTAATTTTTCTTAATTATTTTATTATTTTACTTAGTTGTGACATACTTCATTTCATTAAATATTCTTATTTACAAATACTTTAAGTTTACGTGAGTTTATTTCTATTTTTTATGGCCTTTGTACTACGCTGCTATCTCTTCAAGCAATACTTCAATTGTGGTTTACATTTAAAAATTATATTTATTGGGGATTTTCTTTGCACGTATTCTCAAAATTCTATACCTTATTTCTTCCAGAACATGGTAAATCTTTAGTGTCTTCTCCATTATTGAGACGCTGGAACCATCGTTGCGCTACACAGTAACGATACCTTCTTCCTTCATTTCAAATATTCTTCGATCCGCGTCAGTGGCTTTATAATCGTATAAATCTTTACAGTCTTATAATCTTGTTTCAAACCTCAAACTTTGTAACCTCCATTTTATGATTGTGTATTAACAACTGACAGCCGAAACATGTTCACAATATACACAACAGTAACCATGGCATCCTGTAAATAACATGGACATACAAAAGAAAACTTTCAAAACACCAAACTTAAAAACCTACATTCCGTATGAGATCAAGCTAATTTTTTTTTATTGTTTGTTTTATTATTATATCGCGTCCGTTCAGCGAAGTGAGTGCATGGAAATAAATACATAAATGTAAAAACGCACCCTAACAATGGAAACAGATGCTCATATAAATATTTTAATTTCATATTTATTGCCAATATACATTTTTTTGCAGGCAAGATTACTAGACGTGTAATCAAGGTAATAAATGAAGTCGAAGTTGTTTGCGCAGAGAAGTGAATGACGTTTAACCGGGTGTCAGCAAAATCTCATTTCTTCGCACAAAAGACTTCATCAACACTTCGGTAATCGGCTGCATACAGCTTGTTGACTTGTCAGCCGTCATAGAGCTGCAAATCGATTAGCGATGTGTAGGCAGATGTTTTTGTTGCTTTGTTAATGAAAGCAAAGTCCAATTTGTTATTTTTAAATCGGCTTGAAGAGTTTAAAAGTACAGTGTGAGCCAAAAGTCGCTACCCGTTTTAATGAAAAATACAGTACAGTGGAATTAAGAGATTTATTGAAGTTATGTGATTATTTTTTATAAAAGTATTTCTCAAATTGTTTTCATTTCTGCAGACGATCTGGGAGGCTTAGGTCTACTTGTTGGCACAATCGAGTTTTAGCATCGATTTCTTCAAAAACATTCGATTTAATTCTCAAGTGTCCTGCGATTATGTAGCATAGACTTTAACGTAGTCCCAAACGAAAAAAAAAAAAAAATCCATTCATGTATTTTTTACCCTTTTTTACTTCTGCGGCATTAGACGGCGACACTGATGATACATGAAATGAAATTATAAATTAGGGAATTTTTTTTAAAGGAAGGAAGCGTTCCAGGTCTAAGTTTAGGGTACCTCCCCGGCATTTGCCATTTATTACAACTGAGGAAACCCTAGAAAAAACCTCAGTTAGGGAGGACGGTCCTGGTGGGAATCCCACCCAAGACCTTCCGCTCACGACCCCGCGCCTTAACGACCTGGGCCAACCATGGCGGTCCATTGGTGTAAGTTCTGGCGATCTAGGTGGCATTTCTGTTGGCTCTAGCCTTCCTATAACTTTACCAAGAAAACATTCATCAATATGGTTTTGCACAGGTAATGCAAAGTGTGGTGGAGCGCCATCATGTTGAAAGTATAGTAAGTTAAAATGATCGTAATGCATTTATAGCCCTGGAATGACATAGGTAGCTAACATTTCCAGGTTCTCTAGCAACTGTGCCATCAAAAACCCAAGGCCTATTAACTCCATGACATGAGATTCCACCCCAAACAGTAATACCAGATTTTAATTTTTTTATTTATTTTGTGTTGAATTGAGTTTAACGCCCGTTTTTACTACTGAGGCATCACAGGCGGTGGACACTGATGATACAAGGTCATTCTAAAAGCCGTCAGCAACCCATTGTTAAAATTAAAATTCCATTAATGTAACAAAAAGGACTGCAGGATCGTAATCTACAGACTTTACACCACATGTTGCCATATTGTGACGTCATTAGTATCTATTACGTAACCACAGGCAGTGTTTTCAAAATGGTGGACATCAATGTTTCGTTTCGAGAGCGTATTGTGATTGAATTGCTTATTAAAGAAGGAAAATCTGCTGCTGATATTTACCCCAGACTTCAAAGTGCCTATGGAGGAGTGCTAGCTGTGTCAGGAGATGGGTGAAACATTTCAAAGATGGAAAAACGAGTATCCAAGATGAGCTCCCCGGAATGTCTCCACGGAACGCAACAAGGAAAGAGTTGATGAGCTCATTACAGAAGACAGGCGTATCACTGTGGATGAAATCGCTGCAAAACTTGCAGTAGGACAAAGTGCAGTGCAAGAAACGATGAAGGCTTAGGTTATCGAAAAGTTTGTGCCCGTTGGGTCCCACGTTTATTGACCGAAGACCACAAACATCAGCCCAAACATCTTCAGAGATTTCAAAATGAATGTGATGATTTTTGACGAGTTTTGTGACAGACGATGAAAGCTGGTTCATCATTACGAGCCTGAAACAAAACGCCAGAGTAATGGAATGAAACAATTTGGATGCGCCATCGAATAATAAAGCGAAGACAGCCCGTTCTGCTGGCGAGGTTATGGGTAGCGTCTTCTGGGATGCACAGGGTTGCATTTTGGTTGATTTTCTTGAACCTGGACAAACCATAAATGCTGCCCGCTACATCCAGACACTTTGGAAACTCCGTCGTGCATTGCGCGATAAGCGCCTTGGAAAGAAGATTATCCTGCAACAGGACAATGCCCGTCCTCGCACTGCCCGTGTCACAATGGAGAAGATCAGAATATATGGGTGGGAAACTCTTCCACATCCTCCCTACAGTCCCGACTTGGCACCCTCCGACTATTATCTTTTTGGTTCTGTTAAGGAACAGATGCGAGGCCAATACTACGAGACAGTGGAGGATATTCGGAAAGCAGCGCGTCAGTGTCTTCTTGCAGCTGGAACGGAGTTCTATCGTAAGGGTATTTTCAAAGAGACTAGTGGAAAAGCGAGAGAAATGTCTGTAGATTACAGTGATGTACTTAGTTTATCTAAAAAAAGTATTAACAGGTTTAAAATTGTTCCTCACTACTTTCAGCATGACCCTCATACATGAAATGAAATGATAATTTAGGAAATAACTTTTTTAAAGGAAGAATGCAAGCGTTCCAGGCCTAAGTTTAGGGTACCTTCTCGTCATTTGCCATTTATGAGGAATGAGGAAAACCTGGAAATACTCAGGCAGGGAGAACAATCCTGATGGGAATCTAACCCCAGACCTCCCGCTCAAGAGTCCGCGCCGTTAACGGTCAACACCAGGTTGATTCAGCTGCTTCTGAAACACATTCTATGGTCCTCTGTTTTACCATTAGGTGCAGTTCTATCTGTTAATGTGGGCTGTAAATTTGAAAGATTCTTCATCGCTACAAATTATCTTAGAAAAAACTCCTTGTCGTTAACTCTCTTTTACATTTGAAATCACCTCGCAAAATTGAATCCGGCAATCAGGATCATATTGCAATAGACAATGTACAAGAGAAGTATGCAACATTTGAATTTGACAGCAAGTAAACTTTTAATGACACGTTTGACGAAACACCCTATAATTATTGCTAATAGTTGGGGGCACATTTATGGAGCTTTTCGATTTACAGGAGAAATTATTTTCCTTTATCTACCAGAATTCCCTAAGCGTACCTTGGTAACAAATTTGCCTCACCAATCGATAACTAGTCATCCTGTGGAGTGCTTTCCCATTTTCGTGAGTGTATTTATTTTTTCTTCCTCTCGATAGCTTTTGTTTCTGCTTGCTTACGTTCACACGAGAGAAAGTGATATTGGAGTGGAAATGATAAACAAAACAGAAACGCTGTGCTCTGGTGCAAATGAGAGTTTTGTTAGGTGTGTTACGTACATTGATTTACCACATGTTACGTCACATGTCATAGTTATTAGAACGTGCATTTTAAAACATGAATATTGATTTTTATTTATGGAAGACAAAATATAGATTTGAAAGTAATGAGACACCGTAAATCAACCGAACGAGATGAAGCTAAATTTTCGTGTATCTCAGAAATAGAATGGATAGAATATTATAAAAAAATGATTGTATAATGACAATATATATTATATGCAAAATGATGAACAGTAAGGACATAGAGTAGATTTAATAACAACAGAAACAATAAAATGCTATCAAAAGAATAAAAAATAGAAAGTTCCCGGAACAGACAACATCACAATTGGATTAATAGGTATAGGGTCTATTGCATTTATTTTATATAAGTTGGAGAATGAAGAAAACCACAAAGGAATGGAAGATAGCTAAAACTGTCTCAATATTCAAATAATAGAAAGAAACGAACCCGAAAGCTATAGAGGGATACGTTTATTAAATATAATGTATAAAATATATACAAGGAAATTACCTCCAGCTTACACATTTTATGTCATGTAAAAAATAGTGAGGTTCAAAGTGAATTTAGAAGTGGCAGATTATCTATGGATAATTTTTTATAAAAATGAATTATAGAAAAACGAAAAGAATATATTTGGAGACACATTTTACGTTTGTTGATCTAGAAAGAGCCTTTGATAGAGTAGACCCCTTATTGTTATTATTATGGAAAATGCTACATAAGACAATACCCTATACATCTAATAAAACGTATATATTAATACAAAAATGATAATAGATGTAAGTGGGAAGTCAGTAGAAGCAATAAAAAGTTGTGGTATAAAGCAAGGAAGTAGTTTTTCTCCAATATTATTTAATATATAATACATGCATTCTGAAAGAATGGAAAAAATTGCAAATAAAGGAATAGAGTAAATACAAATAGATCAATAAATATTTTACTATTTGCAGATTATATAATATTAATTTCTGGCAAGAAAGATAGACTGCAAAAAGCAATATACTAACCAAATAAAATAAACAAAGAATACAATATGATAATTTCAAAAGCTAAAACAAAAGGAATGGCATTCCGAGCAAAATACCCAATTAGAACAAACATTGTAATAGAAGAAAAAAATAATAGAACAAGTATCAATATTTAGATTGTGATGTCACATATGAAGAAAATCAAGTTAATATAAAAATACAAACGCTCTAAACTGTGTGTGGGACAATTAGAAATACTTTGAGAAACAAAATGATAAAAAGATTCTATACAGTCATGATGACCTTACCAGTTATTTTTTTTATGGAAGTGAGGCTTTGACTTACAAAAAAAAGAAGAAAAGGAAAAAAAATCAAAGCAGTAGAAATATTCTTTTTACTATCTGTTAGAGGATGCACAAAAGATCGTATAAGAAATGAAAATGTAAGAAAAGAATTAAAAGTGCAATCAATATTACAACAATTAGGAAATTATAGACAAGTATGGGTAAAACACCAAAACATATGTTGACATATAACCCGAAAGGAAGAAGATCAACTTGAAGAGTGGAAGGGGGGGGGTGGATAGAACAAACATGTAAGATTTGGAAGAAGAAGAAGAAGAAGAAGAAGAAGAAGAACGTTTTGTGCTTTTGAATAATTGATTTCGTGAACAATGTTTTTTTCTTTCGATTAATTAAAAGTGATTGATTGATTGATTGATTGATTGATTTATTTATGGACGCTCTTTAACATCTGAGGTCATCAGCGTCCCATTCAACTCAGGGCGTGAAACGGCCGACAAATTTTGCTCAGAGGCCTCTCTTTCAGGCTTGAGGTTCTTTTTCGTGCCGTAAATGTACGACACGGGACCCACGGCTTTACTTCCCTTCTGAAGGAAGCCATACTTAGGATTTTTACGCCCCGAAAAAATCCATCGGTCGTGGCCGGGTTCGAACCCGCGATCTTGGGTGTAGGAGGCAAGTATGAATTAAAAGTGAGATGAAACAAAATCCCACATCATGTTAAGTAATATGACCAGGAGATTACGAGATAGAGTGAGGAGATTTATGTGCTCTTGTTTTCTCTCAGGTAGTTATTAGGTTGGGTTTATTTTGGGTGCAATCAATAAGGTAAGCTACGGAAAGTAATACTGATATCAGCCGATCAGCACATTATTATCTAGGAGCATGCATACTAAAGGAGAAAGCGAACTTTGAAACACTGTGACGCATATGACGTCATATCACACATTTTATCTTCCTACATCTCTGAACAATTTGTATGGAATCATTTGCTATTTTTATGCACTTATACGATTATCACTGTTTTTAGACAAGAGAACCTAGACACCTCTAGACTAGATTGCTGTTCAGCAAGAACGATCTTTTCTTACATATCTTTGGTGTGACAGATATTTCTAATATCAAAAGTCATTAAATTTAACTTTTTTTTACCGATAACATAAATTAAAATGTCTAATTAAGAGTTAATTTGAGCTCCTGTATATGAAAAAAGCACCCGAAAGCTCTATCAAGTCGGATATCTGAATTACGCTACAAAAATTATTATTTTAACTAATAAAAATACAAAGATTTCCCAATATAATATAAAATCTCGGATCTTGAGTCAAAAGTAAACTTTCGTTTGTAGTTCGTGGTGTTTTTGTAGAGAATACAGGACTTCCAGAATATATCCTAACCGGTCGCATAGTTTTCATGCCGTGTGAACTCAACACGACCTGAAAATAATACAAGATGTGCATCACCCTTCAGTCACTGATAAAAGAAACCACTTACTTTAATGCACACATGCTACGGGATAACCTTGTTGTAGACAATGGACAGGTATACATTTGTAAGTATTGACACAATTTTGTTGCTTTATATGAACTGAAACACTGAAACCCCAACTTGTTGTGCTAAATTTTGTATTGCTGACGAACATTCAAGACGTGTGCCAATTTAGTCTAATTTATCTCAAAACTGCGCATATTTGCGTGTGTTTCTTATTTTGTACTGAATCAGTGGTATCAACTTTATTCACAGTATCGTGAAGGAGGGCGTTGTCCAGGGAACTTTCGAATAAATTCCTCACGAACACGAACAGCTGTTTAGTATTTACACACAAAAATACGTCGCTTATATCAATCGTCTTGTCATCAACGAATGCTTGCTCGGAAGTTCATAGACCGGCGGCCTTGGCGGAGGCACAAAACCCCACGTGAGCGTTGAGGATATATTCTAGAAGCCTGATAGCTGGTTCGCAAAGTCCTTGGTACCGTTTTCCTTTTTGAGACCGTGCTGATAGAAACGCTCACGATGTTTTAAATGGTGTTTAATGCCCGTTTTTACTACTGAGGCACCCCAGACGGTAAACACTGATGATATATTAGGAAAGGCTTTTTTTTTTTTAAGGAAGGAAACGTTCCGGGCCTAATTTTAGGCTTCCTCTCCGGCATTTGCCATTAATGAAGACTGAGGAAAACCTGGACAAAAACCTCAGTCATAGAGGACTGTCCTAGAGGGATTCGAACCTTAGACCTCGCGCCTTAACGACCCTCACGATAGCTGAATATACGGTAGGTATCACGCGCAGATTTTCCCTCCCCAGCATGCTTTTTGTGACGTCATGTGGTGTCACGCATAGTGCTGGGCTGGCTTCAGCTATTAAAGCCTTTTGATTACATCACATAAATGGTTTTTCACGAAATAGGTATTTGTTCAAGTTCTGATTTATGATTTAAATGGCTATTTAAGCTACCAACATGTCTTTTAATTTTTGTCAGCTCTTGGTAGAATAGTTTTCTTAATTTTTCTTAATTATTTATTTGTTTTACTCACTTGTGACATACATTCATTTCTCTAGATATAATAAATTACAGATAGTTTCAGTTTTTGTTGAGTTTCTATTGTTATGGTCTTTGTACTATAAGGGTCATCTATCAATAAACATGAAGAATTATTTTTTTATCATTATACTCTGGAAATGATTTATCAGAACAAGTTTTCATGAAAACAGAGAAAACATTTGAAGGGCATTCGCGCATGCATCTTAGTACAGGACCCCAGGAAGCAAATGTTTACCCGTCGGCTACAAAACTGAGTTTGCTTCGTAAGGAGCAATATAGGTGCTCTGAAATTTTACTTCCGTCTGCAGAAATAAGGTATGTAAGCATACGCATCGTTACAGCAAGCATATGGCGATGATGTTGTGGCAGTCAATTGCATTTCGATAGTTCAAAGGACTTAAGGCAGCTAAACAAACAGAAGTGTTTTCTTTTGCTGGGAAATATAGATCCTTCGTTCGGACGCGTGGCCGGCTTAACGTGGATTTGCTTGGTACCGAGAAGCACACTGTTTACCGGCGGAGTCGGATATTCATAGCCCCTTAAATTCTAGCACATAGATTTGTACGGCATTTCGTCTACAAGATCGAGTTTTTCTGCACTCCAGTATCTGTTGTTTTGTAAATAAAACCCATGCTTCGTCCGTAAAAAAATTAAACGCGGGTCAAAGCGAACATTTTCATTATCCAACACCCAACTGTAGAAATTAACTCTACTTACATTATCGTGTGGTGCAAGTCCTCAACGACAGTTTTAAAAGTTTGGCGACATTCCAAACCGAGGTTTGCTAAATTCCTGATCCCTGTGCAAGCTTTCGCAGAGATTTCTTTGCACTTCGTTCTGACATGAGTGTTTTACCTCTGTAAGAACACGGCGTTTTGTTTTCGATTTCTTATCAAAAACAGATCCAGTTTCTCCAAATCTATTCACGTATTTATTTGTTTCACCCTGCTGTAGAACTATTCATTCTGCTATTTTTTTTTTACTATCATAAATGTTCCTATCCCTCTCATAACATTGGCAGGGTTTAATTTTGTGCTTTCCTTGTCCACTTTCAGGATTTACATAGGTTGATATATGTAAAAATTGTCATAGCTGGTGCTTGTTGCATATTATTGTTCTTTTACTTTCTTATTTTTTTCTTCTTCTTAAGTTAATATTTTTCATTATCAATATGTATTAGCATACATTTATTTACATAATGTTTTACATTGCTTTATATGTGTATGAGTATTATCAACTTTACTGTAAATGTTGTGATTGTAATATTATCACTATAACGTCATATAATTATTATTAGATTGGTAGGGCGGAAGAAAAAGCCTAATGGCCTTAGCCCTCCCAGAATAAATAAATAAATAAATAATTAAATAAGAATAAAAATATAAGGGCCGTTTCTCTGTAAGGCCCACGAGCAGTGGAGAATCTGTTTATAAATATCAGTCTCTCTTCTCTACAAGAGTTTGTTGTCACATAGGAATCACACATGAAGACTCTGTATGCTAAAGTATAACAACACTAACACATTATAGCACCGAAACAGTGGGCTCATAATGTTCGACTCCTGTACAGCACAAAGACTTCGCGCTAGTACACGGAGAGGCGGGAATATGGAGGGAAGAGCAGAACCGGTTAGAAGCAGGGCAGGTAAATCCCCTTATGCCGGCCAAGCGTCCAAATGAAGGCTCTGTATTTCTCCTTATAAGACAGTAGCATGTTCTTTGACACTATATGAAAGTGTGTTACCACCGGCGTATAGGCCTGCCTCAGTGCTTAAATTAGTTTTAGATACATCTGTAACTATATTGTTCCACGGCGGTTTTATTAAATCCCTTGCTTCCATTCATTTCGTCATAGATAAGATACAATGAATTGCAAGCCATTTTCCAAATATATATTTTTGTAGGGTCTCTAGCAAGAAACCCACTCAATAAAAATGTATGGAAAAATGAATTGGCTACTAACCCTCCCCCCAAAAAATACCTATGAAAAGCCAAGGCCGAAACAGGCTAAAACCCCTAAGGAAAAAGAATAAAACAAAGATGTTAAAAGTGTTAAATAAAATATATTTTAATTCTTCGCAAAAAAATTAAAAAAATATTTCAGGCCGTTAGGAAAACAATAAATATTTTGAGGTGTGAAGGTTGCAGTGAGTTTTTACACAAGGATGGTCAATACAAAGCTCCGAAGCATTTCTTCAATGAATGACGGTCGTTATAATTGGCCCTGAGGTAATAGCGAAACAAAACAAATTACTTTGTTTTCCCAGTGCGCTAATTTCCGTTTCAGCCGGGGAAACCTGAAAAAGGCCTTTGCATACGCGATCGTTATCGAAGATCGGAAATGGATTGTGAACACGACAACCTGTGTGGTCGTTTTACTTCCCCCAACACTTGCAGTGACAGCTCTGTTGCGTGATGTACGGAAATGGACATTTGCTGCGACAAGGTTTGTGGAGTTTGACACTGAATGTGTTTTCTGTTTTTTAAAAAGTGTTAAAAACCAAAATCAGATATATACAAAGATTGAAAAAAATTATACATGTAACACTATTGCTAAAATAAAATAGCTAACGGCGTTAATTTTAGATGCTATATATGTACATTAACTTTTACATTATAACCATCTTAGGGGTCCAGAGGGCGTACATGCGGACAATATACCTATATGCCAATATTATTTATATTAACTATTGACACAAATAATTATATTACATGAAAACACACACACTTTCTCGCTCTTTTATGCGTCTGTACATCTCAATTATACATTGGTTAAATACACACACACACACACACACACACACACACACACACACACACACACACACACACACAGCTTCTTATTAGACGTACTTTACATAAAAACTTGCCCAGGTTTGACCAATTCTGTTCCTGCGCAAACAAATCCCAACAAGCTAACCTGTCCCTCGTCGACCTGGCTCCAAGATTAGTTTGCCTTACCCGTATAAAAATTCTCGGAGATTCTCGAAACTGCTAGAGCTCCATTTCGAAGCCACTCCCGAGGGATAGCGGAGAAAGCCGAAGGTAGTGTAACTTTCACAGATATATCTAGATAATATGGCTCTCAAGCACGGTATGATAGTTCAAGCGGTTAAAGCGCCACTCTGTAGATATGAAGGTAGTGGTTTCGAATCCTCAGATACATATTTTTTTTTCATGCCGGAGTTAAAGCAGATTTGCCATCATTACAGTGATTAACTCGCCCCTATCAATATATATTTACGAAAAGGAGGCGAGCGTGGGCCGTCAGGCCGTAGCGAGCCGCATCACACGCTTGGTCCACCGGTTTCTAGGATTTATCCGAGGTTTCCGTTAGCGTGTGTATGTGTGTGTGTGAATTAATTAATTGCGAATTCCAATAAGACAACGGGTGGTAAAAATTATAGTGATGTATCCGCCCCTATCAACTTGTATTTACGAAAAGGACAGAAGAAAACCTGATAAAAAAAGAAACTCTGGTGGAAATCGAAGCCCAAACCTCCCGCTTACGAATCCACGTTTTAACGACCTCGGCCATATGTGGCGGTATCTACCTGTGTCAATGATAGCCGGATTTTATCTTGTTTACGTCTTTCTCTGTTTGACAACTAACGAACGCTGTCCTTTTGCTAGAAACATTGCTTACAACCGCCCTACGAATGGATATACCCATAGATTGCGTAGTGTTTGCAAAACACCGCTGTTGTAAATAATTTCGGAAGGCCGTTCGCGTGTTTAAAAAGTTAGTTTTGAACACGTTCTTCTCTCGTATTGTTAAGTCACCTTTTAATGGCACATCTTGGGGTTTTCTTCCGGACGTTTCTCAAGGGAAAGGTTGCAAGCCGCAAATATCGTTCTTAATATACACGGTGGAAAGTTTATAAGCAGAATGTCTTTAGATATTAGATTAATTAAAAGGAGGCATCCGTTACTCAAGGAATTTATTTGAAGAGTATTAAAATGTTGTATCTTTTGGAAAATCAGCCTTGACAACTATCCTCACATGACAAATATTTCCTTTAGTTCATATTTCAGAAGGCAGCATTTCTTGCATAATAAGCTATTGTTTGGTTTTAGCGTTTTCCGTTTATCGCTACAGTGCTATCTACTTTGCAATTATTAGAGTCGCAAGACAAACCAAAAAGATGAGGTATAGATGTTAAACAGGTATCTAGTTCTTCTTTATCTCTCACAAATACTGAATAACCTCTAACCCAACTGAACGCTGAAGTGCAGCACAGCTTTGTAAACGACACTTGGCTTTGGACTGAATTTTCAAAGGACGTACACGTTTCTGCTCGTTGAAAGAAACGCATTGAAGTAGAGTATTCGGGCAGGGTATACCTTCTAGGGCGGGAGGATTAATGAGCCAAGAAACTCTCTTGATCGTCAGTCGTTAGAACTTTCCGACCCAGTGATCGTTTCTTAAAATTGATTTTCTCTCTGTAACCAGACAGATTGCCTTTGGAATACAAAGAAAGTTAAAAGATGGCATTTTAGCCTTAATGCTTCTACTTTTCTGTAATGTTCGTTTAATATTAACGAACTGTACTTTGAGATTCTTGTACATTTAAAAAGGTTCATCTGAAAATATTAAATATATGAAGTTTACAGTTTCAGGACATTGTGTTTGTAAATTAAAAGTCCGTCACGCAGGAGCTGCCTAAACCACGCGAATTCCTCAAAAGTTTAATAATGTTTCATAAATATGATCATAAAATCCAAATTAAGGTCTTATTAATTAATGAAATGAAATAAATTATGGAATCACTGTGTGGTATTAGGGGAACAAAATTAGAATTATTGCAACCTATAAGTATCACAAAAGAGAAGCAAAATTTTGAGAATTATTATTACTACTACTATTATTATTGTTATTATTATTATTATTATTATTATTATTATTAAGACAATGGTATACTATTAATTAAATGAAATATATAACCACCGATAGACAAAGTTACACTGTGGGCATTTTTAAATGTAACCATGTTTATGAACTGAGTCCTTGATATCATCTTTACATTCACTAAAATAGAGAGAAACAACAGAAAGTTTCGAGTTACACTGTGTATTTAAGATGATGTTCATATGTTTCAATAAAACAAAAACATGTTATTAGTCCGATTTCACTGATTTTCGGCAACTATTTTTTTTTTTCAATGGCTTATGCCGAGTTTCCTTTAAATTTTTTAAAATTGCTTCCGCTAGAGCTTTCGTTTTAGCCGCACTAGTTTTTCAGATATACCCCCCACTCCTAATGACCCAATTGCTGCGATTTTCGAAATCTATACTTTTATCAATTTATTTTAAAGAAATTTACCGAGTTTCGTTGAGAAGAAACAACAATTGCGGCCGCTAGAGGGATTTTCCAACTTTTTTATTTATTTATTTATTTTTTTTAATTTTCGCTCTTGGTTAAACACCACCCTCAATGATTCAATTTTGCTGGTTAACGGATTCGACGAATCGTTTGTTAATTAATGGTGTGCCAAATTTCGTTGAAAAAAAAAACAAAATTGCGACTTCTAGAGCGTTAACGGGCACACACACACATATGAGGGTAAGTCCATAAGTTTCCGAACTCGCCGATAAGCATTATCGCCTTCACAAAATTTTTATCTGGTGTCATACCTTATCTGATAAGTAAATAATTGCAGCTGCAACTTTCGCTCATCTGTGTTCAGTTGTTCAGATATAGTTGCATAAAGAAGGCTATATGAGAAGATTGTGACATATTCAAAATGGAATTTCGAGCTGTAATTGGACGATGTATATAGGGAAGTATTTCCCTCATATTCTACCGTAAAAAAAAATGAGCCTAACATTTTCGAATGGGTCGAGAAAGCATTGAAGACGAAGAGCATGCAGGTCGGCCCTTGGAGGTGCTCACTCCTGAAAACATCGCTCGCTCTTGTAGAAGGAGAAACTGTGGAAGACCAGCGACTCAAAGTGACAGAAACAGCAGCAAAGTTGGGTATTTCTGAAACAACAGTTCTTCGAATTATTCATGAACATTTAAACATGAATAAGATCAGTGCCGAGACCGCCACGGGTGGCCGAGGTCGTTAAGGCACGGACTAGTGAGCGGGAGGTCTGCGGTTCGAATCCCGCCAGGACCGTCCTCCCTGACTGGGGTTTTTTCCAGGTTTTCCTCAGTCTTCATAACTGGCAAATGCCGGGGAGGTACCTAAACTTAGGCCTGGAACGCTTCCTTCCTTTAAAAAAAAAAAAAAAATTCTTTCCCAATATATCATTTCATCTCATGTATCATCAGTGTCCACCGCCTGTGGTGCCTCAGTAGTAAAAACGGGCGTTAAACACTACCCAAAAAAAAAAAAAAAAGATCAGTGCCTAGACTTCTTTCTTCAGTTCAAAAGCAGCAACGAGTCATCTGTTGTCAGGCATTTTTGGAGCTCTGCCGTGATAAAGAGAGAGAAGTTCTGCAAACCATTGTTACAGGAGATGAAACTATGATCCCTTGTCCAAAAGAGAATCGAGGAGTAGCGTAAACGTGGCGAAGCACCGCCTCTAAAGGTCAGGGTCACTCAGTAACCAAGAAGATCATGACCACAATCCTTTGGGACTGTGAAGAAATACGTTATCTTGTAAGCTTTGCAAAGTATTTTATATTGGTTTAATTTCTGCTGTTGTTTCGCTCCGTATGAACAATTAAGTTAACGTTCTGTTAAAATCAAGTCTTCCTTCCCGGTTGCCTAACTTGCCCTGTCTCACTGTAAGGATGTTTATTTAACACTTATTGATACTTTACCGACTCATTTACCTCAGAAACAGATAGCAGGTATATTTTTGCATGTTCCTTTTCCTACTTTGTTATTATTGAGTTTATTTAAATTTTTTTCATGATTAATTAATTTCTCTTTCTTATTTTTCTTCTTCCACCATATTCCTCTTGTACCTTCTTTGCTTTGTTTCCACGCATTACGTTACCTTCGAGATTAAGTATTTACTTTTACGTACCTTCTTTGCTTTGTTTCCACGCATTACGTTACCTTCGAGATTAAGTATTTACTTTTACGTACCTTCTTTGCTTTGTTTCCACGCATTACGTTACCTTCGAGATTAAGTATTTACTTTTACGTACCTTCTTTGCTTTGTTTCCACGCATTACGTTACCTTCGAGATTAAGTATTTACTTTTACGTACCTTCTTTGCTTTGTTTCCACGCATTACGTTACCTTCGAGATTAAGTATTTACTTTTATGTACCTTCTTTGCTTTGTTTCCACGCATTACGTTACCTTCGAGATTAAGTATTTACTTTTACGTACCTTCTTTGCTTTGTTTCCACGCATTACGTTACCTTCGAGATTAAGTATTTACTTTTACAACCTTCACTTGTCTTCTGCCTTTGAAGAACACAAGATGTTCGTAATGTTGCAGTATTTGTGTGACTATTTAAGTGTGTTGCCTATTTCTGCTTTTCTACTTTTGGTTATTTTAGCTACTTTTTTCAAGAATACTTTATTCCACATTTTATTATATATAAAAGATATACACGCCTTATTTTCCTCTTCATAGTAAAATAACTTTCACATATTTTTGTTTACTTCGTTGATTTGTTACGATAAACAACTAAAAAGTGTTATAATAGCATGCCAGGTGCACATTAGCGTTACAAAATACAAAAGGTTTATGTCTAATGGTGATGCTGATTGCAGGATTATGCCATTAGTGCAAAGCACACGATCTCATTAATCTAAATAGAATTTCCAGGTGACAGGACAGTTGCAATTGATCCAACCAGACAGTGCAATATCGCTGAGATAAGTAGCGTGTTGCCGATATCATTGGCTCAATATCTCGGCTAATAACGGGCTAGTTCATGCGGCAGAATCTATTCCCGGTCGAAACCTTGGGCTATAGGGAAAAGTGAAGCATATACAATAGTTGGCAACGCAAATATATCTGCGAAATTTTATTTTCTAGAACCAGCGCGCTGTTACATTGCGTGTTGCTTTATTTATGTGCCATGTTTCTGAAAGGTATTGAAATGCGCAATCACTCTACTGCGCAATCAATGCGCAATCAAGTATTATCATTTGTTTATTTATGTTCCCTGGTAAGAATTAAGGCCTTCTCTTCTACTCTACCGGGAGAAAAAAGCAACAAAAATGCAGAGTTCAATATATATGGTTATATAAACCATAGAAAAAGTCACATTAATTGTATATTATATATAATGCATGTAAATATTACATATTGACCTTCAATAATTTTTCTCGAGTACATGGAAGGAGGAAGAAGAATAAGAAGAAGCGAGAAACTAAACTTGTGATTCATAAAGTTGAGATGACAATTTAATCTAAATTTAAAGTTTTTTATTTTTCGATAATCTCTGACTTCAGGAGGAAGGGAGTTCCAGATTCTGAGAACTGACACGCTGAATGAGGTCGAGTAGAAATGCGTTCGGTGACGGGTGTTAGACAGTAAAGTCTTATTCCGGGTTCGAGGTAGGGACAGGTATATGAAACGGAAGATATGACTGAATGGGGTTAAACGCCCGGTTTTTACTACAGAGGCACCACAGGCGTTAGGCACTGATGATACATGAGATGAAATATATTGGGAAAGGATTTTTTTAAGGTATGAAACGTTTCAGGCTTAAGTTTAGGGTACCTTCCCGGCATTTGCCATTTATGAGGACTGAGGAAAATCTGGAAAAAACCTCAGTCAGGGAGGATGGTCCTGGTGGGTTTCGAATCCCAGACCGCCCGTTCACGAGTCCGACCTTAACGATCTCGACTACCCTTGGCGGTAAGTTATACTGGTATAAAAAAAAAAAAACGAATGAAATTACTTTCTATGATTACACAGTCACCGATTTTTAATCTAATACCAAATAATTAAGAAAATGGTATTGGCAAACTATAGGAACTGTTGTGACTGCCATTGCTGACACACAAAACGCTATATGATTGAAATATCTGATCGGTTACAAAGTTATAGCAACTAATTCTTCTTTTATGTCGATGGGTGTTTCATAAACAATTCATTTAATATGACCCCAAACGCAAAAATCAAATGGAGTCATATCTGGGGAACGTGCCGGCCAAGCAACTGGACCTCCTCTCTCTATCCAACGATTCTTAAAGGTGTACATTTAAATAACTTGTACAATTTAAGCAGAAATGTGTTAGTGCACCGTCGTGTTGAAAGATCATGTTTCTGAAAACATTAATCGGGATATCTCCGAGTAGCTCTGGAAGCAATCCCGCAAGTGTAATGCCATAAAAATGTTCATTCAATCGTGCAGACATTCAATCGTGCAGACATAACACATGGCCCCACGAGAAAGTCATCAACAAATCCAATCCAAATATTTACAGAAAACTTCCATTGATTGAAGAGATTCTCTACTGCTTTAGGATTAGTGTTTTACCAAATGTGGCTGTTGAAAAACATGTCGCATTTGTCCATAATATGCGTCTATCAATATTAGGCTCATTATTGACGGTATGTAAAAACCATTGAGGAAATTGTTGTCTGTTAGAATAATCATCTGGGATTAATGTTTGTACTTTTTGGATATGAATTCATACTCCCTCGAGATTCTCCATACATACATGCAAGTGAAATTCATCTAATGGGCAACAACTGGAGTGCTAGTTCGTGGATTATTTCAAACCTCTGCTAAGTATAATGTTCTCACAGTTCAATTCGCTACTGAATTTACTCTCTTTACCTGGAACTGGCCACTATCTCGAAGATTTTGATCCAGTCTTGAAAATGTTGCATGGCAAGGAAGTCCTCACGGATTCGCTTTGTCAAATTAGCATTGCCGTAAGCTGCTCCAAATGTCTTATGCATGTCTACACATTCAATATTTGCATACCGATGTATTTTAATACCATGAAATTAAATAAACAGATCTTACAGAAGACATTTTGTAACATAAGCTTCAGTTGTTTATTATTTCCATGGTAACAA
This sequence comes from Metallyticus violacea, assembly GCA_030762175.1. Lineage (NCBI taxonomy): Eukaryota > Metazoa > Arthropoda > Insecta > Mantodea > Metallyticidae > Metallyticus > Metallyticus violacea. The sequence goes on along the minus strand of CM060839.1, from coordinate 18,608,714 downwards.
GAATAGCTTAAACATAAAGGCCAAGGTCACGGGTGGCCAAGGTCGTTAAGGCATGGACTCGTGAGCGGGAGGTCTGCGGTTCGAATCCCGCCAGGATCGTCCTCCCTGACTGGGGTTTTTTCCAGGTTTTCCTCAGTCTTCATAACTGGCAAATGCCGGGGAGGTACCTAAACTTAGGCCTGGAACGCTTCCTTCCTTAAAAAAAAAAATCCTTTCCCAATATATCATTTCATTTCATGTATCATCAGTGTCCACCGCCTGTGGTTCCTCAATAGTAAAAACGGGCGTTAAACACTACTCAAAAAAAAAAAAAAAATAAATAAATAAATAAATAAAAATAAAAATAAAAAAATAAAGACCTCCATAAGGTGGGTGACGAACTCTGTCTTTTATATTGAAAACAAAGCATTTATGGATATTACTTTATTACGAAAAAAAAAATTGCTTATTTTCATGTTCTCTATCACATTAGAAACTCAGAAATAATTGAGTGACCAGATAACATTTTGGCTCCATAATTCCTAACGAATTTTCTTGATCACCTAATGAAAGAAGCGTAGGAAAGTTTTAAGGCGTAATCTTTAAAATTTGAAGGTTATACTGACTTATTATCTTGAAAAAACCATACATCAATGCGTTGATGGCTGAATGGTCCTAGACCCATGCGAAACAACCGGTTTGTGTCAAGTTGTCCTGCTAATTTATTAGTGCTTTAGTCAACAGGGGTTTGCATATTATCTCCATATTATGCATAACAATGGCTAATTGATATTTGCTAGATAATTAATTATTAATGACAATACTGTTGTGCAGTTACCTGGAAACCAGCAATTGATTTTGCAATGAGCTTTCTTCCGCCGTTAGAAATCTTGTCATATGCCTACAATGTCATATATGTCATGTCTCTTATGTCATGTCTTATTACCTATCAGCGATCGAATGTGATATAGAAAGAATAAAAAGGCCATCGCACAAGAGCTGCATAAACTAAGAGAATTTCTCGTCTAGTTGAATAATTTTAATAAAAATGAATATAAAATCAAAATTAGGCTTTATTAATTAATGAAAGTCATTACTGTGAAGTATTGGGGAAACAAAATAAAATTCTTGCAATCTGTGAATATAACACAAGAGAAACGACATTTTGTAGAATTCTAATTGAGATTAAACCACAAAAAAATAATGGTATACTATTTATTAAATTAAATATATGACCATATATATACAAAGCTATACCGTGTGAGTATTTTAAACATTTTTAAATGTAACCATGTTTATGAACTTGATATCATCTTTGCATTCACTAAAACAGAGAGAAATAACAGAAAGTTTCGAGTTACATTGTGTATTTAAGATGATGTTCATATGTTTCAATAAAACAAAAACATGTTACTATTTAAAAACAATTGCAATGTACTAAGTAAATAAAAACAGTTGAAAGTTACATCGATTTTTAGTGGCTTTGAAATTTAATTTAAATGTTATTAACATGTAACGTAAACGTTTTCTGAAGGTTATTACAGAGCGCTCTTACATACAAATATACACATATTAGATTAATATTTCACATTCACGACAATGCTTTTCTTAAATATAAAACATATGTATCGTTATAAATACAGTTTATATGCTGAATTAATTTGTTCTTTTATTCTAAAACAATATAGAGAAAATAAATGCAATAGCGCATATTAAATGTCGGTTTTCAAGTATACCCCCTAATCCTAATGGTCTAATTTTCCTGATTTTCAGAAACTAATTTTCCTTATTTTATGTAAATAGAACACACCGAATTTTATTGTGAATAAACAAATATTGTTGTCACTAGAGTGATTATAAATTTTGGAGTTCAGAACTCCCCCCCCCCTTTTCTTATAGTTCGTTTTCATAATTTTCATAATTTATTTTCGTTATTTTATTTCAATGGCGTATAATAAATGTCCTTTTAAAAAACTTAAAATTGCGACCACTAGAGCGATATTTAAATTTCACTTTAACCCCTCCTCTTTTTTAAGGTATATCTGCACTCCTAATAGCCCGATTGCCCTGATTTTCGGAAGCTGCTTTTATCGATTTATGTTAAAGAAACATACGGAGTTTCGTTGAGGAAATAAAAAATTACGACCGTTGGAATTATTTTTTCAATTTTTTTTTTTTTTTTTTAAATTTTCGCTTTAGATTAACCTTTCACTCCTATGGTCCAATTTTGTTGGTAAACGAGCTTGATGAATCGTTTGTAATTCATTTTATATGCCGAGTTTCGTTGAGGGAAAACAAAAATTGTGAGTCATAGAGTGTTAAAGAACATGCACCCACCCACTCACACACACACACACACACACACACACACACACACACATATATAAATAAATAAATTTTCATTGTGTTTTTCGGTGCCTAGTAGGTAGGATCGATGGGGATTTGAAGGAAAAATTTCAAAATTTTAGTACAAATTTAGCTAAAACCTAACTTTGTACTAAATATAAAATGATACTTGAAAAATTCGGGTCATTAGCCGAGATTCGAACACGAGCGCTCTACCAACTGAGCCACCGTGTCCTCCAAGCACGGAACCACGAACCTCTTTGATCTGATTCTGTACATTCCGGAAACCTCCTTAAATATTCTCTCTAGTGACAGATCTGTTTCTCGACTCGAATTGCTAGGAGCACACATGACCAAGGCTTGGTCCATGGTTCGAAACCCAGACATGATCCGAATTTTTGAAGTCCAAATCTTCATTTCCAATTTATGCCCTACACACAGCTAGCATGAAAGAACAATTTGTTCTATTGTCTGAAATATGTGACACTCGAGATGAAATATCTAGTTTTGAAACGGCTACAGAGCCGATCTGGAATCGATTCACAAATCTTTGACCACAGCGCTGAACATTACCCCTCTGTGGCACTTTTCCAGGTCACTAAACAGGAATCTGTCGTTTATAGCTTGCGTTCCGAAACTTGACTATAAAGATGTATGATCGGACATTCCTAACAGAATCGAATCTTGGGGTAGTGTTAAGAAAAAAAAAAAAAAAAAATACTAAAGCCTCTGTTTAGAAGCGACCTTATTTAATGGAAACTATATCGTGAAGATAAGTATATAATTTCAATACTGTGTATGCTTTTCAACATTAATACAGTTATTATAATATATATCAAACGTTTAACACCTTAAGTATTTTGCGCTCCATTCAAATCAGGCCGTGAAACGACCGATAAATTTTGCTCAGATGCCTCTTCTTTCAGGCTGGAGGTTCTTTTACGTGCCGTAAATGTACGACACAGGACCAACGGCTTTACTTCAGTTCCCAAATAAGCCATACTTAGGATTTTCAGGCCTGAAAAATTCCACCGACCCTAGTCGCGAACTTGGAACTACAAGACAAGCATGGTTACATAAAGACCGACTATTATATATGTATCTTTGTTCCTAATTGATGGTATTAAATAATTCCGGGAACATTTTGACTATCGTGGCATCTGTATTATTTATATTCAAAATATATTAATAAACGATCAGTTATTTTCAGTGGTATAACGAAGTTATTGTTTTACTAATTTAATTTATATTACATAATTCCGGAAACTTTTGAACTATCGTAGCATTTTTATTTACATTCAAAATATTACAATAAATCAATAGCTATTTTCAGTAGTATAGCAAAAATATTGTTTTATTAAATGGAATTAATGTTATTAACTGTTGTAATTTAATTAATTAGCTTTAAAGGTATTAAATTATATTGACCTTTAAATATTTAAGTTAAAATGTGTTTAATTACATTTAATTATTTGTTTAGGATGACATAAATTTTATTACATTTATACGAACTTTATTTTGTTGACATTTGTATAATTAGTTGGCAGGTATTTAATTAGCTTAATTAACTGACATTAATTTATATTTACACGTATTTAATTAGATTGAAATGTTTTTAATTATGTTGACATGTTTAATTAGGTTGACATGCGTAATATTTTACCCTTATCACATACTCTTACAGAATTACAATTAAAAGAATAACAATTATCTTAAAATACAAATAATGTAAAAAAATAAAAAACGCGGGTTATCACTTAAAGTAACCCAACATATCCAAAATCAATTCTACAACAAGATAAGTTTACGGGTCTCCAAGGGAGTCATGGTTGTGGTCGAAGATGCGGTTCGAGAATCGGCCGTGACCTCGAATTCTGCTATCGGATTCTGATTCTAAATCTTAACCAAACATACGCTTTGTGTTAAAAAAAATCATCTCTTACATCCAGGCACTTAGCTTTCCTTGCCATATATTTCTACATTCACGGGGGGAATTTTCGTTGAATTGTGTTCTTTAGTTTGAAAGCTATAAGGAAAAATTAGGGGCCGAGAGCAAGTGAAACAATCCGTACATCACCTACAATTTTGTACCATAACGTGGATATTAAATACTTTACGAACGAAGCTTGCAATATTGATCCAGTCATGAATAATATACAATGTTGATACACTCCCACCAGAAGTTAATTATTATGAAATAGCCCAGGCATTATTTCAGAATTCTAGTTAATTTATTACATGTATTTGCATGACCCGTTATTCATTTTTTTTGTTAAATCATTACTATTTTAAATAAAATTTCATAGCATCCTACCTGTTTACCACACGTAAAGAAAGGGAATGGAAAACAAACGTTATGGCTTTTAGTACTGGCATTTTATGGACGTTGCATTCTTGTTGTGATTAAATTAATTTTATCGGTAACCATAGGCAAAACTGGGTTCATATCTCGCACATTTGTCACGACCATCAATATGTCAAACACAATGCTGGCTGTAATGAAATAATACGAGCTCAAACAAAATGTTACCGAGTTTATAGTTAGCCGACATATCATTAGCGTTACTCGACCCTCTCTCGAAGTGCGGGCTTGTTTTGTCTCCCTAATTGGGAGGTGCATGAGGCGTATAAATGAACGTCCGTCCCTGGGGAGGCCTATCTCTGTATTTGCAGGCGAAATTAGCCCATAGCACAAGAATATCTCGTCAGAGAAGGGAGTTTCGCAACTCGTGGTTATACGAGCCTAATGGATAGTAGTGAGCAAAAAGGAAATATTTTATATTGACTGGAAGAAGGGCCGGAGAGTTCTAAAACGCATATTAGTCAAATTTTAAGCTATTAGAAACTCTGAAATCATTTGTAAAACTCTTGAGGTAAAAAAAGAACTTGTTGAAAAATAAAAACAAAAGAATGTAAATGCTATAGAGGCGGTATATATAAAATCGGGCAAAAAGTTATATTAACATACTTAATAATTTTTAAATTGCAATATTGTTTTATACTGCTACAATATATATAAAAATAAACTTTTCTTTGAAAAATTACATCCCTAAGTTCAGCTATTCTTACTCAAAAATTCGTCAAAGTTACCGCATTGTATTAAACATTTTTTTTTTCATAAACATAGATCTCAAACATCTTTAAAAAAAGCTCATTTTAAAGTTAACATCTTACTGATTATAATATTTAAACAAATTCCCCACAAAGATAATAAAAATAAGTATATGGGAAAAGCGAAATATTATTAATTCTGATAAATATAATGTTCATATTTATCCTTCAAGAATACTTTTTTTATTAGTGTTTAACGCCGTTTTTGCTACCGAGGCACGACAGGCGGTGAACACTGGAGATACATGAAATGAAATGATAAATTGGGAAAGGATTTTTTTTTTTTTTAAAGAATTCTAGCACCAGCAGCACCAACAGTTGAGTGCTTTTAGACCTGCGGGTAACGTCAAATCACAAACTGGTGTGTAAACAGTCATGATAAAAATAAGGACGGGCAGCACTCACTAGATGTCAGCATAATACAAGGCCAAAAAGCAGGGGCCATAGTACCACCTTCTCCTCTACTATTATTATTTTAATTTTATATACAGCTGTTAAAAGGGAAATTTGTTTATGCTTAGAAGACGAAAAAAAATCCATTATACAATTCTGTGTCGTAAGAATGAATGAATGAATGGTGTTTAAGGCCCGTTTTTGCTACAGAGGCACCACAGGCGATGGACACTGATGATACATGAGATGAAATTAATTTTTTTTTAAGGAAGGAAGCGTTCCAGGCCTAAGTTTAGGGTACCTCCCCGGCATTTGCCATTTATGAGGACTGAAAAACCTCAGTCAGGGAGGACGGTCCTGGCGGGATTCGAACCTCAGACCTTCCGCTCACGAGTCTACGTCTTAACGACCTCGGCCACTCGTGGCTTTGTCGTGAGAAGAACCGCGATAACACAGCGTTGCACTGTTACATTTCATGGCCAGAACAACGCGTCTTTCAGTGGGTAACTTCTGCTTAGTAACCAAGTCTGAGAAGTTCAGGAACATATTGCTGACCTTTGCGGAGCTCTATAGCATCTCGACCTTGAGAAAATCTGTGCTCTCGGAAGTGGTGCATTCTATTGAGACATCTGGTGTTTCAAGGCCACCAGTTCCACCTGCTTAGAATTCCACAGTGGCAGTAGTCCGACTGCACCCAAGTCGCTTTAGGAATTTATCAAGACGTTGAAAAGAAATTTAAACGTTGTAGAGAGCATTTCTCAAGTTTTGGGCTAGCGGTGGATTAAAACGTTTTCAAATAGGCCTTTTTGAAATTATAAAATTTGCTACTCAATTTTGATAGTTTTTAATATTCTTAAGAAGTAAAATTTATTTCATTTATAATGAAGTCAAACGATATTTTTGTGGGGAAACGTCCAAATATAAGTTTTTATACTTTGAAAATAAAAATGTATTCTGTATAGTCTGAATATTCAATAGGTATCGATATCGAACAATACCCTTGCACATAAGCTCCATACTAACTGTATATTTTGTTAATACTGCAAATGTTAATTAATATTTTCGCAAGTTGTACGTTTTAAAGCGTGAGCAAAAAATGTGTATCTCATTGATTAAGTTCTAAAGAACTGGCAGCAGGTACCAAGAAATCAGCTGATCTACGCGTTTCTTTAAAAGTTCGTCACGCAGGAGCTACCGGAACTAAGCGAATTCCTCAGCAAGTTGAATTTGTGAAGGTTATTACAGAGATCTAGAGCAAAGAAACAAGTAAACAAGTAACGCTAACTGAAGATATACATATATATTTAATAAAAAAACACAATTTTCAGGCTTAAAGTATATGCTTTTCTCGTATTATTATTTCTACTTTATTTACGTGTTATATTAATAGCTGAACGTTTCCAATTGCACTTAGCTGTATAACAACTAAAACGGAATGTCATTAACATTTAAGTTAATTTTAGACCTAAGATCACTTGCTCTTCCGCGTTCCGAAACCATTGTGTTCTCTCAGTCTGTATTTATTATACACTTAACATTACCAAGGTCGATTAAGTACATACTCCGTATCGCTCCAGCGTTCCATGAAATTCGGTTTTTTCCGCTGCCGTTCGGTATTCAAGCCACAGGACGGCCGCTGTCTATAAGGATTAGTCCGATTATTCATCCCCCTCTCCAAATTCTTTTTACGAGTTTATTGCTTGGCGGGAATACGTAATTGTTAATGCTAACAATAACAATTCCCCGTATGTCACATCTCCCTATCCTCCCGGCAGGTCCTGGTGGTGTAGTGGTAACCATACTTGTAAACCCAAGATCGCTGGTTCAATCCCGGCCAGGTTCCATCCTAAGTATGGTTTCTTTCGGAAGGGAAGTAAAGCCGTGGGTCCCGTGTCGTACATTTAAGGCACGTAAAAGAACCTCAAGCCTGAAAAAAGAGGCCTCTGAGTAAAATTTGTCTGTCGTTTCACGCCCTGAATAGAATGGGACGCTGATGACCTGAGATGTCAAATAGCGTCCGTAAATAAACCAAATAGGCATGTCCCTCCCCGGGCCACCTTAATCGACATCCCGGGCAATTACAAAAATATTTATTTTCAGGTAAACCCCCACTCCTAAAGTTCGATTTACCTGATTTTCGGGAACTATTTTCTTCTTATTATTTATTTATATTTTTAACTTTGGGTTTCAGTTAAACACCTACTTATAATAGTTTGATTTCAATAATTTCGGATATTTTTATTTTATTTAAATAACATACACCGAGTATTGTTGAGAAAAAACAAAAATTGTTGCCACTATAGTAATTATTAAGTTTTCGCTTTAGCTTAATCCCTACTCCTAATTTATTTTTAAAGCTTCTTTGTATCTATCAGCACCACGCGAATGAGCTTAACATCTCAATGATATAAGCATTGTTTAATACGCCGCCAAAGAAGCAAATCAAATGCGGCTTAAATTGAATATTGCCATGCAAATTAAGTCTGTCTGGCGCAGTCTCCTGTCTTCTCCCACCCGCCGCTGCTATGGCAACGGTTTCTACACTATGTAATTATGCAGCCGTAAGGAGAATTTTATCGCCACCGATTTTCTGACACAGCGCGTCATGAAGATACTAAAAGTTGTTGACAAATTTAGTTTGGTGACATCATAAAGCAGAGCGTGTGTCAACCAGGGCTCTCTCAGTAAGCTCTTAGATATTTATGAGGTAAATACTCTTGAGTAACTTTTGGTGTAGATAGAAATAAATTACTAATTCATCAATATAGTTCCCGTTCGCTTTAATACAGCTCTCAAGCGGCAGTCTTTTCACAGATCATGACCACTCTTTTTTGCCCCAATCCACGTATCTACACGCACATTCACAGATCAAAGACACGTCGGTCGCTAATGTTTCTACGTCAAATGCTGCATCTCTTTGGAACACAAGCTCTATCATTCAAACTGCAAATGTTTTGTTCGACAGCTGTAGCGCACAAAATAATGACAACACTTCTTATTTTATGCAACATATTTTGTCAATTCAAGGCCAACAGCTGTACATTGATCGTAAGTGGGCTTCTATATGAGAGGAGAACAAGTTAGCAAAAACAATCAATGTTAAAACAAAGCAAACAACAAAAAAGCACTGTGTGATGGAGTGACAAGTGCAATACGTTTTCCTAGGGCCACTCTTGCGGCCATAAGCGAAACCTTTGATGTTTGATACGGCACTTCAACCGCTAAATTTATGTACCAAAGGTGAAACTGTTTGTGTTTTGTTTATGTGGTATATTTTGTCCGTGCCAACATGCTATAGTAAGCTGAAACAAAATAAGATTAATTAATACTGTCACAAATATGCCCAGCTGCCCCGCTCAACTCTTGACGAGAAGAAAAGTTGATGCCAGTGGATAATGAGACAAAATTAAGAGTTTTGAATGCTAAAATTAATAATAGTACATTAAACGTTCTTAAGGTTAAGTTAAACGTGCTTATAATGTATAAACCCAAATGTTAAAGTGATTCGGTTCGAAAACTGCCTCAAAGAATATCAAGTTTTTCATAGCGCTCATGGTATTTCATGCAGGGAAGTCAATTTTAGGACATAAAATCAACCGTCAGTTATACTTAAATTGGAAATTTTGGTTGTATGAACACTAATCTAAGATTATTGCGTCTTAACATGAAATTAAATTTAACTCGTGAAATTTCACAAGTAAAAGCACTAACTAGAGTTTAGTAATTGTTCAATAAAACGCACCGCCAAGGGTGTCCGAGGTCGTTAAGGCGCGGACTTGTGAGCGGGAGGTCTGGGGTTCGAATCCCGCCAGGACCGTTCTCCCTGACTGAGGTTTTTTCCAGGTTTTCCTCAGTCCTCATAACTTGCAAATGCCGGGGAGGTACCCTAAACTTAGGCCTGGAGCGTTTCCTTCCTTAAAAAAAAATCCTGTCCCAATATATCATTTCATTGCATGTATCATCAGTGTACATCGCCTGTGGTGCCTCTGTAGTAAAAAGGGCTTGGAAAAAAAAACACATCTTATATTACAGAAGTAGAGCTTAATTTATAAATAAAATTCTCAATCCCATTTATTTTAATTTCATTTATATAACGTTTCTTCAGTGTTTGAATTTTAATTTCGGAGTAATAACAACAGACAGAGTTGAGTTCATTTGTAGGTTATGTTAGGTTAACCTTACAAGCGGTATATTGTATAGATATCTGATTTCCGACATCTCATCCAAAGAGGAATTTCACCGGCTCCTCGTGTATGTCATGAGAGAAATAATATTTTCCTACAACTGACTGACAAAAAATTCAAAATTCGATTTCACTTAGCAAAAGATATCAAAGATATTGAACAGATGTTACGTCCCCGATTACAATCACAAACTAAGCGAAATCATGCTTTGAATTCGATGTTTATGACACTACTAACTTTAGGGTTCTGTGTTACAGGGGGCTTACAAATAATTATTGGATCTATATTCAAAGTGGAGTTCATAAACGTACTAGAGCAATAGCAGCCCTGATTCATCAAAATGCCGACCAAAGAGGACGATGTAAAGAAATTGATACTAGGCTTCTATAACATTCTCGAGAATTTTCTAGAGTTTTAGGGGATATAGACTGCACATATGGGAATAATAATGCAGAGATGTTCAGAACAGGATTATTATACATTTTAGCAATTTTCCTGCAAACACGTTCTTTATCTTTATTTGAGATCTATTTTTTTTTTTAATTTTCAATTATTCCCTGATATTTTAGCACCAGATCAATAATAATATCCTTATCCATGTTTGTAGACATATTAATGGAAAAATATGTATGTATAGACAGCGGGAAACTAAATTATTATTATTTTCTTCAGGTTGAACAGTTGAACACTAACTCGCTCTGAACAGAATTTTCCTATTATTTCGCGATGTTGCCCTAGGTTTGACGGTTATTGCAAACTCGAGGTTTCGTAATTATGTTTATGCAACAGAAATGGTGGCTAAACTTTAGTTGTTTTTTAAATTACAGATAAAAGTAACCTCCAGTTAGCAACTCTTATACAACCGGCCCTTAGCTTGTTAGATTAAACTCTAGGATAAGAACAATAGATTCTGAAAAAAACGGAAGTTGGACAGTTAGAAGTAAGGGATACTTGAAAACCGAAATTTAAAAATCACCCCAGCGATATATTTTCTCTCAGTTGTTTCAAAATAAATATACAAATTAATTCAGCATATAAACAGTATTTATAACGATACACATGTTTTATATTTAACAAAAGTATCGTCGTGAAGATAGCAAATGTGAAATATTAATCTAATTTGTGTTTGAGAATTATATTTGTATGTAAGAGCGTTCTGTAATAACTTTCAGAAAACGTTTACGTTACATGTTAATAACATTTAAATTAAATTTCAAAGCCGCTGAAAATCGATGTAACTTTCGATTGTTTTTATTTGCTTAGTACATTGCATTTGTTTTTAAATAGTAACATGTTTTTGTTTTATTGAAACATATGAACATCATCTTAAATACACAATGTAACTCGAAACTTTATGTTGTTTCTCTCTAGTTTAGTGAATGTAAAGATGTTATCAAGGGCTCAGTTTATAAACAAGGTTACATTTAAAATGTTTAAAAATGCTCACACAGTTTAGCTTTGTTTATCAGTGATAATATATTTCGTTTAATTTATAGTATATTATTAATTTCTGTGGTTTAATCTTAACAACAACAACAAGAATAATAATAATACTTCTAAAATTATGGTTTTTCTTTTGTGATACTTATAGTTTGCAAGAATTCTAATTTTGTTCCCCTAATACAACACCTAATGTCAATTAATTTCATTTCATTAATTAATAAGGTTTAATTTGGATTTTATATTTATAATACATATCAACGTTTTCTCAGAAAACAAATACTAAACATCTCAAATCACCATCAACATGCTTTCCTAAGTATTTTGGAAAATTCAGTCGAGAAATACATAACTACAGAAGGAAAAAGCAGGTTACAGAGTGCATGTGGGACGACAAGAGCGCCAGGCAAACAATGTGATCATCCGAGCAAATACTGGACCCCACAACAATCAATGCTTTCTTGTGATCTGACTCTCAGGGGATATACCCCACAGTGTCGGGACTTTCTTTTCAACTCTCTCAGACCCAAAAGCTTTTCCAACTTCTTTACAAGAAGAAACAACAGCAAAATCTATTGCAATTTTTATATTTCAAACTAAAGATTTATTTTTGCAGAGAAAATGCAAACTAATATGACAAAATATTTCGTACACAACCTTTTTTAAATTTTTTTTATAATCAAAGTCAAATTCTGACCCAATTTAATTATTAAATAAAATGATATTTCCATAAAACAGCAAAACAAGATGCACAAGAGCTGTTCAATAAAGAATGATTATATATTGTTTTACAGGCATAATTTATCCTGCTAAATTTTAACTTTACCGTATTTTGTTAACTTAATTTGTAATGTACACTTCGTACTAGTTACATTGTTTTCATTTCCGGGTTCAAGTTGAGACGTGTTCAGTTCCACCTACAGCAAAATGTGAGTGAGTTACAGCGGACAATATACTTCCCTGAGCTTCTGAATTTGTTTCAAAAAACCTTCAGCTGAGATATATGAAGAGTTCATCTTCCCTTTAGCACAGCTCAAAGATGGTTTTAAATGTTTAAAGAGGTGAAGGAATTAATTTCAAAGGAAGGGTACCCGGTTGTCCAGTTTGTGCTCTAACGAAAGAAAACGTTAACATCACTGCTTTAATTGTGAGAGAGGATTGTCGAATAACATTAGGAACACTTCCGGAAATTCTAAAACTGAAAGGTTGCATATGAGAAGTGTTTGTGGTCGGTGGGTTCCAAGATTCCTGCGTGCAGGTTTACATGATATTTTTTTTATTTGGTTTATTTACGGACGTTCTCTAACATCTCAGGCCACCAGCGTCCACAGCTTTACTTCCCTTCCGAAGGAAGCAATGCTTAGATTTTTACGTCCTAAAATTCAATCGATCCAAACCGGGATTAGCAGGCTATCTTGGGTCTACGAGGTAAATATGGTTACCCTGAATCACCAGGACCGACTCATGATATTACAGCAGGATGTGGAGTTTCTCTCAAAGGTAATCGCTGCGATGAAATTGGCTACATCATTTCCATCCTGAGAGGAAACAGCAAAGCTGTGTGTCGAAATTTTCTCCCCCAATAGAGTATATAAAAATATTTCTGCTGGGAAAGTTAATGTCATCTCATTTTCGATGTTCAAATAATGGTTTACAAACATGTCGTACTTTCTTCCCCCCCCCCTTTTTAAATAGTTTTTAACGTTTTTACACTGAGGGACCACAGACGGTGGAGACTGATGATACATAAAATGTATTGATAAACTAGAAACGATTTTTTTAATTAAGGAAGCGTTTCAGGCCTAATTTTACAGTACCTAACCGGCGTTTGCTATTTATGAGGACTGGGGAACATCTGGAATAAGCCTAAGGGCGGGCGGACGCTCCTGATGGAAATCGAACCTCAAACCTCGCACACATGAGAACTCGATCACCCCTGGCGGCACATTTCGTACACAACTGTAGTTAAGCTATACAATGAAGATGGCCTGACAATTCTGGAAGGTCATATTACCAAACAAAAACTAGATAATGCCCTCCCTAATATCGCAAATGTTGCTGGCAAAAGTAAATGTGAAGTGTGTCATAAACTCCAGATTTATCCACCTGCGACTTATTCCTGTTTCCCAAATATAAGAAATACGGAGGCATTCCATTATCAGAATTAAGAGTGAAGGCTGCACAGGCAATTCTGAATTTGTTAAAAAATAGTTTCAGGTGGTATTAACGCCCTGCCCCTCCCCCATTAGAGCCTAAACTGTAGCCGTGTTCACCTTCCTTTGAAACATGCACTCTTTGAAACTAGCTCTCCATAGGCCTACTTTAACATCGCATAGGCCTCAGCTGAAGATTTGTTGAAACGAAAGCAGAATTTCAGAATAGCTAGTATCTAGACGAAACTGAACATGTTTCATCTTGCACACGCTCACAGGCAGGAACCGGAAGTGATGACAATGAAACTAGTATTACATGTAATTATGCATAATGGTAACAAAATATTGTAAAATTAATTTTTAGGGTGAGTAATTATATCTGTAAAAACGATAATCATTCTTTATTGAAGAGCTCTGTTTTGTCATAGACATTTTATAATATAGAATTTCGTACCCTTTCTGTGTTTTTCTACTTTTAGGGACATTATTTACGCTTAAATTTCCATATAGTTATAAAGTGCAAATACTCGAAGCATATCTTAGATTTTCCATTTGTTAGAGGGATTAATTTCGTTTATAAGGTTGTTCAGGATTTATTAGGTATAGTTAATATTAATCACCCTATACCATCATATGTGAGTGAGCAAAAAACGATTATTAATATTCTCTCGCATTTCATTTAAATACATTTTAGTTTACTTTTCTTAATTGCTACATCAATTATTATTTTAATTATAATTTTTATTATATTTATTAATATCACAGTTGCAAATTAACATTGTAATATTAGAAATGATAAATGTGCAGTACTACTGCTGAAACACTCGCGTTGCAAACTCTCATATTCATGAGAGGCGAAATATTGCCGGAACACAGGTGTCTCTATTGATCATGCCACAGGAGACTGGAATACAAAATGACGCAGTATCACGCAACCACGCCAGGAAAATCTAGCAGAGATCAGTAAACAAATTAAAAATCACGCCATTATTCCGTACTGTTATCTCTAAATCCAGGACGTCTGCCCGATTCCAAAGCCTAGCAAAGATTAACGCGTATTCAACTGTTTTAACCTTTCGCATTTAAAGAGCGATTGGCACTTGTTATGAGGTTCATCCTATTGAATCGTGACATTCACATACTTTAGTTAAAGACGATTTCAATTGTTTATATCCATTGATTTTCCTTCTATTATCGATCAAATTCTCAAATTTCAAACGTTCGCAAATAAAATTAAGGAGATAAAGAATTGTTGCCGACAGGCGGGCTGTTAAGCTGGTAGCTTCAATTTTTCCTAGCATTAGCTAGCAGTATTTCGAGGAACACGGTCAAACTACAGTAGCGGAGGAAGATTATATATGAGTTATATGGTCACAATGCAACTAAAAAAAGTCCGTCACGCAGGAGCTGCGTAAACTAAGCGAATTCCTCACTTAGTACAGCGACTTTAAAAATTAATATAAAATCCAAATTAGGCCTTATTAATTAATGAAATGAAATAATTTATGACATTAATGTATGGTATTAGCGAAACAAAATTGGAATTCTTTCAATCCATAATTATCACAAAAGGGAAACCACATTTTTAGAATTATTATTATTATTATTATTATTATTATTATTATTATTATTATTATTATTATTATTAAATAAAAATGAATGATGCACTATTAATTAAATTAAACATATGACCACCGATAGACAAAACTATATTATGTAAGTATTTTAAAGCTTTTTTAAATGTATCCAATAAACTGAGCCCTTGATATCATCTTTACATTCACTAAAATAGAGAGAAACAACAGAAAGTTTCGAGTTACATTGTGTATTTAAGATGATGTTCATATGTTTCAATAAAACAAAAACATGTTACTATTTAAAAACAATTGCAATGTACTAAGTAAATAAAAACAACCGAAAGTTACATCGATTTTCAGTGGCTTTGAAATTTAATTTAAATGTTATTAACATGTAACGTAAACGTTTTCTGAAGGTTATTACAGAGCGCTCTTACATACAAATATAATTCTCACACATATATTAGATTAATATTTCACATTTGTCTTCACGACGATACTTTTGTTAAATATAAAATATATACAATGCTATTAATACAGTTTATATGCTGAATCAATTTGTTATTTTATTTTAAAACAATATAGAGAAAATTAAACGCAAGAGTGCTATTTAAATTTCGGTTTTCAGGTATACCCTTGTCGGTCCTGGTGGTGTAGTGGTTACTATATTGCCTTCTAAACCCAAGATCGCGGGTTCGAACCCGGCCAGGACCAATAGATTTTTTCGGGGCGTAAAAATCCTAAGTATGGCTTCCTTCGGAAGGGAAGTAAAGCCGTGGGTCCCGTGTCGTGCATTTACGGCACGAAAAAGAACCTCAAGCCTGAAAGAGAGGCCTCTGAGCAAAATTTATCGGCAGTTTCACGCCCAGAATTGAATGCGACGCTGATGACCTGAGATGTTAAAGACCGCCCGAAATAAAACAAATCAACAAGTTAACAGGGCGTGAAACTGCAAAAAAATTTGCTCAGAAGCCTCTTGGCTTGAGTTTCTTTTACGTGCCGTAAATCTACGACACGAAATCAACGGCTTTATTTCCCTTCCGAAGGAAGCCATGCTTAGAATTTTTACTTAAAAAAAAAATATCCATCGACCCTGGCCGGGATTGAACCCGCGATCTTGGGTCTAAGAGTCAAGTATGGTTACCAATATCAGGACCGGCACAATAATCAATAATTGTGTCAATGCCCACGTATATATTACCACATTTAAACACTTATCAATGCATACACAATAATTCAGTTATTTTATTTCGGAACCAAAGGCATATATTGTGAGTACTGGTGCGCCATTCTGGACTACAATGTTTCACTCTTTTTGCGTCATCACCTCCGCAAAAGCACCAAAAAGTATCCCCCCCCCCTTAGACGCCAAATTGCACTTTACGTTCCTTGTCCATTTATGTAATTACGGCTGGATACCCCTGAACTAACGCAATAAAAACGGCGAAGAATTTGGGACGAAGGAAAAGTCGGCACAGTAATTGGATAGTGGGCGATGACTTTGTAAACGAATTAGGTAGGGTTGAATTGACAGGGTGTGTCTGAACCTATAATAGGCAAGCAAGTGGGCAGCGCCTTGCCTCCAGACTTCCGAGGGTTCGATTCTGACATACAAGGAATTTGTTTTAAGAACCAAATCTAATATCCACACTTCTCTAGAGCTTAACTGCTTTACTGAGCTTTAATTTTAAAAAAATCCAATATTTACAAATCTTTTTTAAATAAAAATATGTAAATTTAGATATTTAGAAGAGAGTTTTAAAACCATATTGTATACATTTTAGAGTCTACCCCCGGTATTCCAACCACGATAACTTTTGCCATTCAAGTGGCACTCTTATCTTATTATGTTTAAATTTCCTAAAAAAAAAACACAAGTTACCTTACATTTTCTAATACAACGGATTTCGTTAAAGGGTGTTCATTATTTTTGGCACTAAAATATAACTTTACAATATTTTATTAACTTAATGCATAATGTACACATGATAGCAATTATATTATCAATTGTGAGAGGTGTGCAAGTTGAAACATGTTCAGTTCCCCCAACGGAAAAATGGAGGTGACAACAAAATGCTGCTCTGAAGGACGTGACCTTTGCAATTTTAAAGTAGGCCTATGGAGATTTGTTCTTCCCTATAGGAAAGAAGGAAAGTGGACTTGGCGCTTCTTGTTGCTCTCTAACCGAAGAAAACATGGACACCGTTGTTACAGATGATCGTCGCGTAACATTAAGAACACTTTTAGAAAGTCTGCGCATTTCGTTTGATGCCACTCACATGCTGGTAAGTGAAAAGTGAAAATTTGCATATGAGATGTGTTTGTGAACGGTGGGTTCCAAGACTGCTGATTCCCGAACAACATTCGAGTGCAAGTTTGCATGTAGTTGAAGATGATGTTACAGGAAGATGCGGAGTTTCTTTCAAAGGTAATCACTACTGTATAGCGACTAGAAAGTAGATTTCAAGATACAAGATCGACAGAGAACATCAAATCACCTGGATGTTCTCTTCTGTCGGTAGAGAATGTTGTCCTCGTCAGACAGAGCGTTGCTACGAGCCCGCCGCCGTTCTCAACAATTAACAGAAGCATTTACAGCGAATTTTAACAAAACATCTGCATGTACATATTTACAAGATCTGAAGCTGACGAACCATTTGCAGTGTCGAACGTTTACCTCTCTCGTAACGGACACCGAGATCGTGTGATTTGACACCATGTGACTGTTATTTTGTGGGGATATATAAAATCTTGTGTTTATGTGGACAATCCACGGACCATCGCTCAACTCAAGGTAGAAATTAGACGTGTCATGGGTGAAATACAGCCGGAACTTTGCTCTAAAGTCATTGAAAATTTTGCTAACAGAGTGAAGGGGTGTCAACGAAGCCGTGGAAAACATACGCCTGATGTTTTGCTTCATGTTTAATGGCAGTGTTTGTGCTTCATACTGAGTTAATAATATTAAATTAAATTAAATAATTAAATAAATTGTATGTTTTATTATTATAATAAAATTTCATTCATTAAGAGGCATTTTCTTTATACCTACACCAAAAATGTTATTAAAAAGTATGTTGTTTTATAGACAATTTTGATATGTGTATAAATACTTAGTATTTTTTTTTTTATCAAAACCAGAGCCTGGAAGTTAGACAAAATGATTTTTCTATCTGGGGGGATATATTTTAGGAGCGAGATAGAAAGGAACACGTTTCCGTACATTTGGGGTCGGTAGAGCCAGTTTTTATTTTTCCTTTTTCGCCTATTTTATGCTACGATTATTTTAGCATTTTAAAAGGTACAATAATAATTTCAGTGTGTCGATATAAAAAAAGTTATAACAATAAATGCCATATTCACCTCCAAGAAAATTTATTGAGAATCTTGATATACATTTATTTCTTTTCAAGAAGTCAAAAACTTTCTTATCATCCCATTCACTTAAGCTCTTTAAATAGTAGAACCTTTATTAGTGAGAGAAACCTCGGGTACACGAATACCTGGAAATAAAGAGGATGGGGGAAGTACTGTAGTTTTGAATAGTCCTGGTGAATGACCTTATATCGGTTAGCGCGAGGCAATTCTATTAAATATATGGTGGATGTAACTTCTCAGCTGCATAAATGTAACAAACAATTGCAAGCGAGAAAGATGAGAGCGGTACAGCTGTACAATAAACCGTCCCTACAATGTGTTCAGTACGGAAGTAAGAGAGATTCTAACCTGATTCCCCCATAAATGCACAAACAGAAAATGAACTCGACTAGTAACCACTACGCATCTTTTGCTCATTCGCCAGGACTATTCAAAACTACTTTGTTTTGATCAACATTTTCGTGATATCCTGAAAGGTGAATGTTCTGTTGTATAGAGTAAGTAGAACTTTCTTTTTCCATGATGAAAAATGTTCTCTCTGACAAGCGGCTGACTATGACAGTTATCTTGAAAAAACATCTTGTTGCTTGTAACCAAGAAAAGTAAACTTAAGTACTTTAATAATGTGATAAATAAATTATTAAGTATCTTAAATATTTATTTTCAGTATTTTAAGCCCCTCTTTGCCTACCTGTTTTACCAAAATAAATGCCTGAACTTTAGTGCTGGACTCGTAACGAATTAAGTGTTTATTTAAACGGCGTGTTGTCGGCCAGCACCTGCTCAACAAAACGAAGTAAATCTTCTTTGAGCATTTCCCTTTTCTTCAGAAGAAATTGTAAACACGATTAAGGAAACTGCTAAATGAATTAACATATTCCAGGCATTGTAATGTACACTTTTTGATAGTTGATAATCTGCTAAAGGATTCATTTTATGATTCTGTACACAATTGCAACCCTTATCAATAACAGAAATGTATTCATTACCACATCTGAAAATACAGCAGTTCGCTAATTTTATTAATAACGTTAATGATGATATTTCATCCTAAATGGAACACTTAAGCTTGTAAAATCGGATCACAGATGCACAATTGTGCATTTTTAGTGTCAAATGTATCCAACACTAACCTACTAACTTCCCTGATCTTATAATTACATGCACAACTTTTTTCGACTCTCCTCATAAATTGTGCATAGCGTTTTAGCCTTTAGCTGTTTGCCACAGCGTTCATAGAGAGAACAATTGAATAACGCTTCGCCTTATGCAGAGCATCAAGTCCATTCACAGTGGGGAACATGGCTGCCTGTATTGATTCATTGCACAGCAGCGGGCTGGCCTGCCGCTCCAGCACCATGACCGTCTGAGCCTTCTAACTTCTACAGTTGAAACCGCAAAGCCAAATCCAGAATCCACACGCCATTTATAAATGGCACAACCCGCCTACAAACTTGATATGCAAGGAAAATGCGGTTAGACATTCAGTTATATATAAGTTGAATAATAAACCAAGGGTGGCCGTCAATAAGGGCTAGATGCCCGCCTCCCAAAAGAAAATGTCTTAATTATTTACTATTTTCTCTTTCACTGGTCAACTTTTAAAGAAAAAAAAAAATGCGTGAAAAAGCGATGTATAACCGAATAAGCGCATTCCCTCGCTACTGTAGTAGCAGTAGCATGCGGGTCCTCCGTTAGCGATCGCACTTAATATTTCCTCCAAAATGGGTTAACCTTTTTCATGCTTATTTCTGTGTTCTCTTGGGTTAGCAGGTAGATGGCCTGTGGCCAGCGATCGGTGTTCTCTCTCTCTCCCTCCCTCTCCCTCTCCCTCTCCAGGAATCAGGTGTTGAGACCTATAGATACAACACATAACTGACTAGGGTTGTTTTCGCACTGTTTCGCCACTGAAATTGGGCGACTTCCTAATTGTTTGTCAGTGGAAAGTTGAATTTCACTGTGTTAACTGTTAAGTTACCCCCCCCCCCAAAATTCATTTTGTGATAGTGAATAAAGTGGGCGTTTTATTGAAGACTCCATTTTCGCGTCTAATTTAAAGTGATAATTTGGTAGTGAAATGATTTGAACCTCATCAATAGAAAGTTATAAGAGTTTACTCAACAATATAGCACATACCCCCACGGGTGACCGAGGTCGTTAAAGCGCGGACTCGTGAGCGCGAAGTCCGGTGTTCGAATCCCGCCAGGACCGTCCTCCCTGACTGAGGTTTCTTCCAGGTTTTTCTCAGTCCTCATAAATGGCAAATGCCGGAGAGGTACCCTAAACTTATACTTGGAACGCTACCTTCTTTTTTAAAAAAATGCTTTCCCAATATATCATTTCATCTCATGTATCATCACTAGCGTTAAACACTATTAAAAAAAACTACGCTATAAAGAAGATTTTCTTTTCTTTTAGGTTTGAAGGAAACATCTTGTCTTATAGCATGTGAAGTGAGAAACCAAACTTGTCTAAAAGAATGAGTTTAAAAAGGGCAAATTTCCTTTTGTATGAAGCGTCAAATATTACATGCGTGTCACAATTTGTTGTGATATTACGATACATCAGTAGGGTAAACCGGTTGAAAGATTCACACAATTTATTGATGTTTCTGAATTGACTACAGAAGGCTTAAGGTCTTCTCTAACAGCTGAATTAGATTTCTATATAAATCAGAAATTTATAGCGCAAACGTATGATGGCGCTGCAGTTATGAGAGAAGAAATCTTCCTCCACTTCGTTTGGGTATGCCCCTGGCCCACCCTTCTACAGGAGCCACGAGCCGCCACTGGTGTGTGTTTATGATTGTCAAGTCTAGAACTAGTTTGCTGACAGCGGTGATACGGAATGATTAATTACTTGCGTGCAATCCCGGCTATTGTTTTACTACATAAATATAAGTGCTATTTCTGTCCCAAAATAATAGTGCATTTCTTTAAAGAGATGTTTATTGACAAAGAATGGATACAGTTCTTATTTACATAGAGTACTGAACAAAAACATTAGCAGTAATCTCACCATGGGTGAAGATAAAAGTATTCAGGTTGCGATAGAGGCAGATACTCCTGTAAACTATGCACCCCCTGTGATGTGATTTGTTCTTCCCATAACTTTCACACATTCAATCACGACTTTGGTATTAAGTCATTGTACTGCATTGTGATTTGTTGATGTTGGAGAGACTGTATGCCAAGTTTCTCTGCACTTTCCTTTATCAGATCTCTCTTTGCAAGTGCTTAGCCACGCTCCCTTTAAGATCGACAGCGGAGTGCAGCGGAGAAAACCGAGCCCAATTCCAGTAAATCAATGTAGGATAGTTACTAAGTGTTCGTCACTCACTTGAATAGAGAGTCGGGCTACCAAAGGAATGATAGTGGGTTTGCTTCCCGCGACAATTAACTTTTTTTTTTAATTACATAGTTTGTCTACACTTTTCTTACTATAACAAAAGTTGCTTTTTTAGGAGGACTGCATATGTGGCAATTTTACTTTTATTTCGTATACGTTGCAAATTTAGGTTAAAAAATATGCAAAAGTTTTCCTTATCATTTATTTCCTTTACGTTTTACATTGCTGCATTGCAGTTTCCCAATTAATTTCTCTGTAAACCTAATTTTGTTAACTGTTAACATGCATCCTAAAAAGTTTATTTTTAGCATTTTCCATTGCTTGTTTTTGTGCGTTACGACTGTTTTATCCGCTTGTACTTGTTGCAGTCCAGTTCACCACTCACGGATTGGCTCGGGTTTTTCCGCTACCGTTCGTGAAAGGAGGCATATACTGTCTGTGTGAGCATATCCTTTTCAGGACATCTCTGTAGAATTACCCAGTTACATTTGTGT
The DNA here is from genome assembly GCA_030762175.1 of Metallyticus violacea. NCBI lineage: Eukaryota > Metazoa > Arthropoda > Insecta > Mantodea > Metallyticidae > Metallyticus > Metallyticus violacea. The sequence goes on along the minus strand of CM060839.1, from coordinate 18,586,311 downwards.
GTGCAGGTGATCTGTTTCTTAAATGAGATAACTGCGTACTCATTGGATTGGGCAATATTTTGACAGTAGATCAAGGAAATAGGAGAACCGTATGGCGGAAGGTCAGGAATCACCTGAAGGATACAGACAATCGCCCATTGTGGGGAGAAGTATCGCATTAAAAGTGCACTGGGGTTAAGACCTGAGTGGGAGACGGAGCTGTACATCAAAGCAGGGGCCAGACTCTTTAAACAGCGACTCGCGTGGCTCAGGTTTGGAGCATGGCGGCAGATCAAGATCTCAGGTGAAAGTGGACTGAGAATTTTCCTTTATGTGAAGATTAAGACACATCCTAGCGAACTATAACATGTTTAGATCTTGGAACTGGAAGGTGGAATAGGAAATACGATTATATCATTGCGGGTGTGGAAATATCTTGCGCATGCTCAGATCTAAGTTTACATTTAATAACCTGTACATCTATGAAGATGCATGTGCCACTTATACACAGGGTGTACACAAATGATTTTAGCGGTTTTAAGCTTATGTTTTTTCTCTGCGGTGTACAACATAATGTTTAATTATAATTTAAATTGAAGAGTAACTGTGGAAGTTTCAATTCTACATGCGCAGATTTTGTTTTGTAGTCATGGTAATAAAATAAGACAAATCGTGTGTAAAAGCCTTTTATGTCTTGAAAATCGGGTAACATAATCCAGTCCAGAGGGCGTATAGGCGTATATGTGTAGAATATTGTGACATGTTCAAAATGGAGTTTGGAGCTGTTATTAAGTTCTTCACAAAAGAACGACTAGCTCCAAATGAAATTAAACAGCGATTGCACGGTGTATATGGGGAATCATCCCCCTCATATTCTACCGTAAAAGAATGCACCAAACACTTTCGAATGGGTCGAGAAACCATTGAAGACGAAGAGCGTGCAGGTTGGCCCTTGGAGATGCTCACTCCTGGAAACATCGCTCTTGTGGAAGGAGAAATTATAGAAGACCGGCGGCTCAAAGTTATAGAACTAGCAGGAAGGTTTGGCCTTTCTAAAACAACAGTTCTTCCAATTATTCATGAACACATAAACATGAATAAGGTTAGTGCCTAGATTTCTTTTCTCAGTCCAAAAACAGCAACGAGTCATCCGTTGTCAGGCAATTTTGGAGCTCTGCCGTGACAACGAGAGAGAAGTTCTGTAAACCATTGTTATTACAGGAGATGAAACTATGGTACTCTGCTATGATCCCTGTCCAAAAGAGAATCAATGGAGTGGCGTAAACCTGGCGAAGCACCACCTCTAAAGACAAGGTCACTCAGTCAACCAAGAAGACCATGGTCACAATCTTTTGGGACTGTGAAGGAATACTCTTCATTGACTTCAAGGAGAGGAACGCCACAGTAAATGGAGAGTACTATGCTGGCCTACTGCACAGACTACGTGCTTCCATCAAAGAGAAAAGGCGAGGAAAGCTGAGTGTGGTGTGCGCCTTCTTCACGACAACGCGTCTTTGCACACATCTCTTGTTGCATAGGAAGCTGTGAAGAAAGTGTCTTCAAGGAGATCCACCATCCACCCTACAGCCCAGATCTAGCTCCCAGCGACTATTTCATCTTCTCAAAACTCAAGAAGGATCTTCTCGGAAGGAAATTTAAGTGTGACGAAATGATGGATACTGTTTATGACCATTTTGCAGACAAGACTTCTGACTATTTTTTGGGAGGGGATTGAAATGTTAATTCAAAGATGTGAGAAGTGTATTACAATAAAGGACAACTATATTGAAAAGTGAAATATAGTTTTTGTCCTTATCATACATTGAAAATGGTTAGACCGGAAATTTATGGACCTACCCTCGTTGAAGGAAGCTCTCGGTGCTTCTGAAAATTCTGTTCAGGATGATTATTAAGGAGGTGGAAGAGAAAGAGAGCATTGTTCGCGGGTTTATGAATATTCCATGTGCTTTTTTTTCCCCACAAGTAGCTCGGAAGCCGTGACTCCGCAACCAAAGCACTTCGTATCAAACGCGGTGAGAGATGTTTTTGGTAGTGATGGATTTGGGGTACATTGTGTGGTTACAAGTAATCATATCTTTAGTTTTTCAGAGGTAGTTTTTGCAATTGTACGAACACTACTATAAACCGGGGGCTTTTGCGTACTCGACAAACAAAAGCATTATCACTTATTTCATGAGCATAAACTATGTTGTAAAAGAAGAGAAATAAAAACTCTTTCATTTTGTCATAGTTAAAAATACAAGCTCATTAGTTTTTTATTTGATGCGATTCAGTTATTCAATATTTGTGTAAATCATTTACGAACGACATGACTTCTAAGTAATAATGCTAGGTATTTAAAAATAAAAACGTAGTTCTAGCACACATTAATGAAATTGATGAAATAATAGGAGACATTTCATAAAAATGATGTTAATATTTCACAGGCATTATTTCTAGCGCTAAAATTAAACTTTAAATTATTTAATGGATAATGTACACAGGTCTCCACCTTTAGCTAAATGGAATTGACGCACCATGAACAATATGCTGCGCTGTAATTATTCTTTTCCCCCAGTGGCGGCTCGTGGCTCTTGTAGAAGCATAACTACATGACACCGAAATGGCGTAAGTGAAGGTCTTTTTATCAAGATTTATATTCCGCCTCGACATTCTCTCATAACTGCAACGCCATTATATGTTCGTGCTATAAACTTCTGGTTTTTATAGAACTCTTTTAATTCAAGGTTAAGTCTTAAGTCTTTTATGAATCTTTCAACTGATTTACCCTCACGAATGTATCGTAATATCACAACAAAATGTGACATGCATGTAATATCTGTCGTTTCGTCGGTCTGTACTGAAACGATTTTGCCCTTTATATTTATTTTCTAATTTCATTATACTTCACACGCTGTCTACCAAGATGTTTTTTCAAGCCTTAAAAAAAAAAAAAAAAAAAAAAAAATTTGCTGAGTAAATTCCTATAGCTTTCGGCTGACGAGGTCCAAATCGTTTCACTTCCATCTGACCGCCACGGGTGGCCGAGGTCATTAAGGCGAGGACTCGTGAGCGGGAGGACTGGGGTTCGAATCCCACCAGAACCGTCCTCCTTGACTAAGGTTTTTTCCAGGTTTTCTTCAGTCTCATAAATGGCAATTGTCCGGGAGGTACCTAAACTTAGGCCTGGAGCGTTTCCTTCCTTAAAGAAATCCTTTCCCAATTTATCATTTCATCTCATGTGTCACCAATGTTCATCGCCTGTGGTGCCTCAGTAGTAAAAACAGGCGTTAAACACTTCTAAAAAACTCCCTTTTAACAGTTAACACTGTGAAAGTCAACTTTCCACTTACAAACAATGAGGAAGTCACCCAATTTCAAACAGGGCTAAAACAACCCCCATACCATATGCATGGTTTCTGTAGCCCTCAAAATCTGGTTCCTAAGAAAAGAGAGAATACCGAGCGCTGGCTCTGGGGCCGTCTTCCTGCTGCTCAAGAGACAGAAATAAAGAAGAAAGGCTAACCCATCTTGGAGGAAGACAAACATAAGTCCTTGTAAATCTTTGCTGGCCCTTGAATGTATAAGTTTAAAGTGTAAACTTCTGAAGGCTGGCCCTCGCTGACGGAGGACCCGAAAGCTACCGCTACTACGGTAGAGAGGAAATGGACTTAATACATAAAATACACCTAAATATTAGTTAAATACACTTAAATATTATATGTAGCTGTTTTCGTACACATTTTGTTTTAAAAGTTGACCAGGAGAATAAAAAAATGATAGAATATTATGACATTTTATTGGGAGGGCCGAGCCCATTTGGCCCCAATGAGGCATATGCAATATTACAGGAGACCTATGGGAAGTTTTTCCCTATCACACTCCTCGAACATTGTTTAAAATGTTTAAAGAGCAGAAACAATCATTTTAAAGGAAGATAGACCCGGGATTTCCAGTTTCTGCTCTTACGGAAGAAAACTTAACACCCTGAGGATCGTCGAATAACATTAAGAATACTCCAAAATATTAAAAATTTCACTGAGTGCGGTCTCTGAAAATCTCTCCTATATTTAACATAATAGACACAGAATATTACAAGGGATATTTGATAAGTTCTCGGAATGGCCCACAGATTACATCAGCAGTCCCAAAGCAGTTTTGTTACCAAAACTCGCCATATTTCATAGAAACATTTGTGCAGTAACACATGGATTGGTCAAGAATTGTAGTAGATATAGCTGTTTGTTGCAATGCAGACGTGTGTATGTGGGGAAAAATGGCAAATGTATTGGTCAAGATATCAGAACTGTCAATAAGGTGCACGACGTGGTTCTGGAAGATCGCCGATTAAAGAGGTCCGAAATGGCTGAAATTCTAGGAATTTCAGAAAAACGGGTATTTTAAAATTTGAGAAAAGAATTTTGCTTGAAAAAATTAATTGCAATTTAGATGCCATGACTACTGTCTCAGAATCAAAAGGGAACCAGAGAGCAAACCTCTCAGCAAAGTTTAACCCTTTTTCAGAGGAATCTCGCCGACTTTATGCTTCGATTTGTGACCAATAATGGGACATGGGTGCACTACTATACACTTGAAACAAAAGAGCAATATAGGCATCACGGTTCTTCACCTCCAAAGAATGGCAAATCTGTGTTTCGGTTTTCTGGAATGCCAAAGATGTACTGCTAGTTTGTTATTTTCTCTTTGGATCTTCTATCACTGGAGCATATTATCTCAACTTTTGGGATCTAATGAAGAACAAACATGTACCAGAAAAAAACTGGGTTTATTAAAGAAGGAAGTCATCTTGCCGCAACATACACGTGTCGTTGCAATGGCGAATTTTCTGCTTCTTCCGCCTCAAGCAGACTCTCATTTGTTTTTCAAACTGAGAAATTTTCTTAGTAGAAAGAAATTTTCGTCCGATGAAGCGCTTAAATTATCAGTTGAGCCCCGTATTTTGCAGGTCTGAAAGGAATCTGTCTTTTGTGATTGGATAAAGACTTTAGAGCATCGCTGAACAAAGTGCATTGTGTCAAGGAAGACTTTGTTGAAAAATAAGAATAATTTCAGACAATTATGTTTTTTGTGCTTATTCTGTAAAAAATGTGTCAAATGATTCTCTTATATCCCACAGTTATCTCACAATCGCGCCTTAAACTTCATTCAGGCCAGTGAACTCAAGTTCTGAACAATATTTATGGTATTAAATACCCTTGTCACATCCATAATCCTTTTCAATGATACCACAGGCATATAACGTTTACGTTATTAGAGGGTGAATACTCCGGGCGTGTACCGTCATTCATTCGGCTTTTCACGGCCCATTTTTTTATCAGCACAACTTTACACTCCATCATCGCAAGCATTGTGTTAATTCAGTGTGCCGAGTGCGCTATCCATCACAGGGTTGATAACATCTCAAAACGTTCTTTTAGGCGGGCACGGGTTTTAAAGTGCTTAATAAGCGACATTGCTAAAGCTTGCATGCATTTTCACGCCCGTGTTGTGGTAACCAACACGTAGACCCATGATCGCGGATTCAATCCCGACGGATATTTTCGAGCGTAAAAATCCTGAGTATGGATGGCTTCCTTCCGTGGATCTCGTAACGTAGCTTTTCTGCACGAAAAAGAACCTCAAGCCTGAAAGAAGAGGCCTCTGAGCAAAATTTATCGGCTGTTTCACGCCCTGAATTGAATGGGACGCTGATGACCTGAGATGTTAGTAAATAAACCAAATCAACAATAACTAGTGTGTTACAAATACTGAATTTTAGTTGTTTTTAGATACTGTTGTCATAGAACATTTTTAACTTCTCTAATAGAAAAAAATTAAAAGAACTAAGTACTTTCAGATACGAATATTTTCTCTTCTATGGTGCTACAACCGAGACCGGGTCATGGCCTGCCGCTGCGACCTCTGCTTCCTCTCCTTCCGTCTCACGACTTCATTGATAGAGGGCAGTATTTCAGGGAGGCATTTGATCAGCATGCCGGTACCCCGTCGTTTACCTGTCGTGCGGCTTTCTGTATTTGAAAGCACCACCTCTGCACCAGGCAGCTTCCCAACTGCCCTCACAGGTGGGCTCCGTGCCAAAACTTCCTAACTTGGAAAATTTCCTAAGCAGGTACCCGGAATCAATTCGAAGATTCGAGGCGGAACTCGAGCATGGTTTGGACTGACATTTCTGTTGAGTGTCGGACAGAGCTTGTTGTTGTCCCACTTATCCTTAACATGCCGTACCCTTTGTATAGACCCTAATTTTCTTCTAATGCATGATACACCACGGAATACCAAAGATGTCCTACAAGAATGCCAAATTCGGTTGATAGATTGGCTTGCACGCCAGTTCGGGAGTATTCTCCTGTGCCACAAAACCTGGAAGAACCCGCAGATTCACTCACTGAAGAATGGGAGAGCATCTCCCAAATCTTTATTAGGAGGCTGGTGTGAAGCATATCACGTGGGTGTTATCGCAGCTCAAGGAGCACACACAGGTACTGAGTGTTGAGATAACTAACGAATCAATGATTAATTTGTTTTCTTTACTAATCAATAATTTGTTCGTATTTCTAATCCTATGACATTAAATTTTGTTAGAGTACACACACAATTGTCTAATTTTACCCAATTCTTCTATCTATAATTATAAACTGTCAAAAATTAAATATCGACAAATTTATGTGTAAATTGTTTTCAACGGTAATAATTGAAAGACTGACAAAATTCAATCAACCCGATGAACAGACAGGGTTCCGTTCCGGTTTCAGCACCGCAGATCATCTTTAGTCCATAAATCAGATTATAGAAACATCTGAACAGTTCAACCTACCCCTATACATAGCATTCGTCCTTTACACCAGGGCAGATCACACAAGCACTGCACAAACAGGGAATCAAACCAAAGTGCATCAGAATCACGAACAACTTGTACAATCAAATCAAAGCCAAAGTGAGTGGGACAAGTTTTCAATTTAAATAGGGGGATGACTAAGGTGACCCAATCTCCCCATAACTCTTCACCTGCTTTTTGGAAGAATTTTTCAAACAACTACAATGGGATAGTAAATATGGAATCAGCATAAATGATGCAGACCTAAGATTTGCGGATGATTGGTGTTATTTTCGAGAACTACCGAAGACATACAACAGATTCTTCTAGAACTGAACTAGTTCATCAGTCTCATCGGCCTTATGATGAATTACTCTAAAACTGAAATAATGCACCAAAAAGGACAATGGAAATTCAGTATGTGGATGGATAAATATATCCAAGTCAGACGGTCTCATTTGACCATAAAATGGATAAAGAATAGCTCAAGCTTGGAAAGTCTTTTGGTCTCCAAAGATCATACTGCAAGAGACATCTCTAAACAAGAAACTGAGACACTCAATTTGTGTGTCTTCCTGTTACTGCTGGTCCCTTACCTACAGACAACAATACGTCAAAGGAAAATGGAGAGGAAGATCTCTAACACCAGACTGCAGGAAATCACAGAATCATGGACACAGCTGCAGTTACAAAATGTAAATGTGACCGGCACGTGGCGAGGCAAAGGTAGGACAGATGACCGCCATGTGGGACCTTTACACAGGACAGAGGACTCCAGGAATCCCAAGAAGAAAATGGTGTGACACATTCAAGGAGCATTGGTCAAGATTCACCTGCAATACAAACAAGTGAGTGGGGTGAGAAGTGGCAAGGACTCAAAAAGAGCAAGAAACTATAAAACTGTATAATTTTTTTTCTAATTCACGTCGAATAGTTACAAAATGAGCGTTTCCCTCTAACAGGAGGCTCTAGCCCTTTACAGGACATAATGGGGTCTTTCATTTCATTTCATTATAGTAATACAACCTATTTCGGAACTCTGACAGACTAATCCGGTTACATTCTGATTTTTCTTGTGGGATATATCTCATTTGAAACACTTTATTACTTAAACACAATATAACATTAAATCCTAAGTTGTGTTAATAGTATTGTTCTGTTAAAATTCAAATAACAATAATAATAGTAACAAAACGAGTATTTGTAGGCATTTCATTTTTCTGTCATTAAGATTTAAGCTTTATAACGGATGATATTTATGGGTTTCTTAATGGATATTTTTAATTTACCTCTGATGTTACAGAATGCATTTTACTTTTTGGTTTCCATGTTTAAACTTCATTAACTTTAGAATTAATACGTAACTTTAAACACCAGACGTATAGAAATACAGAAATGTTAGTTTCCTGCAATTTTTATTTATTTTTGCTAGAGCTGTTACATTTTTTTTCGTAAATAAATAGAAGTAGGCAAATAAAAGCAACATAAAGGAGGATAAACAAGCAGGCTGCTACAAACAGGGACCAGTTCGGGGAAAATAAGACCATAAAACAGACGCAAATAATGCACGGCCCTGTTTCCTAGTGACTGTGTGTGCAGTTTTTTCCTTTGGCTATAAATTTTTTTCAGGAAATGGAAATTCTGTTTCATTAGTAAAGGGACCTCACAGGAGTAGACGATTGTGTGTTGTTATTTCTGTGACTGTAGGCATTCTAAAGGAAGAAATAAAATGAACTGAAGAAGAAATAGAATGACAAGAACATATTTTATGAATATGGAAGCAAAATCAAGTGGATTGTAGAGTGATATCTGCATCGACCTTGCAATAGAAGAGTAAATGTGTGTCCATCGGTTTTTCTATTTCGTCTTTACAAGTTTGAGTTGATCGTTACGTATATAAATGTGGGAACAAAGAAATAAGGGACATAAAGAGAGCATTTAATATAGAATAAATAAAATTAGAATCGGTTAAATTGGAAGTTAAGATTTATAGCTTAGTTTAAAAAATAATGTTGAATTTATTTTAGCACCTTTTGGTTACCAATGCAACGTGTTATTGAGTAAATTAACAGTGCTAATAGAAATAAAGCATAATTAAAAATAGGCATAGAAAAATAAGTGTCAAATATAAAGCTATGTGAAAAGTTCGAAAGCGAAGTAATGCAAAAAGAGAAACAGAACAATCAAATAATGAAGGAAGAAACCACTCGATAAACGTAGGAATAAGAGAGAAGATAGGGAATTAAAATGAATTTAGAAAAATGATAATTACAGGGGGTAAGAAAACTGTTTACTGAAAGGATGGGAAAAGCAAGAATTATAAGTTTAATTAAAAAAAAGACGAACAAAATAAAGAGTATTGAAACACAATGTTAAATAGAGCCGAAAAGAAAATCTGAAATTACAAGCTTAGAAACTGAAAAAATAAAGGAAAACTTCAGTAGACAAGGAATATGTTTGTAAAACCAAATGTTAAACAGTGAATAAAAACAGATAAAAAAAAGAATAATATTATTTCTAAGTAAGCAATAATTTATTTTAGCAAATAAAGAAAACTTTTTGCAAGGAAGGTAAAAGAGATGAAATGGAAAAATTGAGCACAAACAGAAACGGAAAAAATCCAGAGTAACCAAAAGAATTGAGCATAATAAACAAGAGATAATAGAAATAATATAAATTAATAATGAAAATATAGGTTGTAGGAATAGAAATTAAAAAGAACGAGATAGCAAACGGGGGTAGGACATTTCTGAAGGAAATAAAGGGGGAGAACGATAAACAAAAACCAAAGACACCGAACTAGAAATGACGCAAAAAGAAAATTAATGAAACCAGATGCTGAAAATAAAAAGTGTAAGAATAGGATACAGAACTATTTGGAACAGAAAAAAAAAAGATTAAATATAAAATGTTAATAAGAAAATAGCAAAGAAACCCGGAAAAGTAATAAAGAAATAAAAGAAATTGTTTAAATTAAAGAAGCAAAATAAACGGCGAAAAAGGCAAATAGGAATCAGAAACAAAATAAAGAGACAGAGATGAGAAAATGAAAATTAAAGTAAGGTAGAAAAGGGTGAAAATAGGAGGGGAGGAAAAGAGAAAAAAATACAGGGAAATAACTACAAAAAATACCGACAAAGAAGAAATGAAAAGGCAGAGAGGAAGAAGGAAACAAGCAGATAGATGACGGGAAAGCATTGTCGACACATTAGTTACATTACAACATGCCATTACACTGATATCAACATATTATGGAATCAACCAGCAGCAGGGGATTAATGATTGGGCCATATTCATGGAATCGACAGGTATATTTACACATTACATCCTCCCCCCCTTAATAAATACACCTACATACTCCAGAACAAACGGCTGCGGTTTATTGGAACGGTGTTCCCTTTCACGGCAAGGGTTTTGTGTCGATAAGGCTGCAGAAATAGGCACCATATACCTCACAAACACCTGCCACGAGCATTAAGTTTATTTGTATAGGAAAATGTTCTGGCAACATAAACCCGTCGCAGATTATAATAAATGTAGCATTAGAGAGGGTTAGTAAGAGGAATGAACACATTAATTTTGATCTGTGACTGGTTACCTCCGGATATTTTCAGCTTTATTTTTAAATTGATAATCTATAATTCGGAGAGAGAAAAAAGTGAAATGCACTGACATATTGGCACAACGGTCCTGTTAAAATAATAGATAAAATTAAATCAAAAAGTTTCCAAAAAGAAATTCTTTTGCTAATAGTGAAGCATGCTGGAATCATAACCCAGAGATCCGTGGATGTAACTACGCTCTGCTACCACATCTCTTGGCACAGTTCGTGTGGCAAGCGGTTTAATGAGAAAAAAACTGCGGGAAAAAAACGCAATACTTAGGCTTGAATTTAACATTTACAAATACTATGGTGGAAAACTTTATTGCATTACCCTTAACTCTTTAATATTTTCGTTTGAATCTTTGAATTATTTTTATTAATTTTTATATACACATTTATTAAAAAGTAGAAACAAGTTTTTGCATAGAGAAATTAGATTGTGGGTTTATTTATTATTTTAAAATATTCAATATATAATGCGGTTAAAATACTCAGACATAGCATGCTAATAAGTATACATTTCAACTTCTGTAAAACCCAGCTACCTAATCGATTACATTGTTTTCATGTAGTGTCAAATGCACAGATCTCGAGGCGCTAATAAGTTGGTAACTCTGCTGTTTACATACAATAGTGCCATCCATGAGGAAGAAGGCTTGTTTATTGCACATTCATTGTTTGTTTAGTGCGCTGTAAATAAGGTTAGTCACTCGCTACCTGGAGTCAAAACCCTTCGGACTGGCCATCCTGACGACTTTTATTTTCATGCTTTCCCCATTTCGCTTAGGGGCATGCTGGGACATATCTTTCCATGAAATTTCCGCGCTCTAATTTTAATATCATTTTATTTCGTTGATTTTGTCAGGGCTTTGGAAAGATTCCTGTCTCAGTCTGGTACAGAAGTGGAATCTCTGAGGTTCTCGAACTCTTTGGTTCCGCCGGCTTTGGGGTGGAAACAATGATGAGAACGAAATCTGAAATTGCCTTTTTAATTTTGCCATTGTAGTTCAGGAGAAAGTACAGTTGATAAATAATTAATTTGTTTAGAAGTAATTCGTTAAATACTCCAACCACAAGCGTTTAATATTTCAATACTCCCTACATCAAATGTATGTTACCCTTTTCAAGCAACAAATTCTTGAGATCAACGTTAAGATTTTATAATTTCGAGCAACAGCACTTTACTACACTGCAGGTATTCCCCCAAGTGGCTATAAAAAGTCAGCTCTCAAGGGTTATATGCCTATCTATGATGCACACGCTTTTATTTGGGTCATATCGATGTCTGACGGCGAAGAGTTGCTGGAGCGTTGGAATTATAGGCACCAAAGTACAGTCAACATGCTTGTAGAGAAGGGAGGGCAAATAACCTGACTAGACTCCCGGCATCATTGGAAAAATGGGGCAAATTCTCTCGCCTCTGTACCAGCTCTCTATTGGATGACGTTTCCTCCCTTTTACAAAGCGAACTTTTTTGCTGATATAGAAACTACGAATAACACAAAATTATTGTGTGCGAAAATGCACTTTGTGCATGTTTATGAAATGTGTGTAAAGGAAGCGCAGTATGGTAACTGTTGATAACTAGAGGGCGACGAAATATGAAACCCACACAACGAAAACATTAAAAAAAATTAACTTATTAAAATTGAAAAAAATGACATTAGGGTGTTACATATTTTAATTTGTATACATAAGGCGTTCGGAAATGATTTGAAATAGTAGTTTTTGAGTCTTGTTTATTATGAGCATGGGATTTCTCAATATACTCCCAACTAACGTCAATGCATAGTTGCTTCACGAAATCATTGTTTGGGAGCACTACCCAACACTGATGGACAGTTGTATGTTGTCGAATAAGATATAGTTCGGTAAATAGGAGGATATATATCCTCTCTTCGTTGGGACTGTCATGTTGGCCGAGTTCATCAAGCCATGGACTCGAGAGGAGATCTGGGGTTCGATTCCCGCTCCCTGACTGGTTTTTTTCCAGCTTTTTCTCATTCCTAATAAATGCCGGGGAAGTAGCCTAAACTTAGGCTTGGAACTCTTCCTTTGAAAAAAAAAAAAAAAAAAACCTTTCCCAATTTATCATTTCATTTCAATATCACCAGTGTCCACCGCGTGGGCTACCTCAGTACTAAAAGCGGGCTTTACACGCTATTCTGCATAGGGCATATTCATGAGGTGTTGATCTACAGCCTTCTCTATTATTTACAGTTATCTTGGTATGATGCACCAATTTCTTCTGACAGTCTACCAGCACTTTTTTGTTTGTTTTGTTTTTAAACGCACTTTCTTCCAAAACTCTGCGTGTACGCTCAATATTCCATACCTTAAATTTTCCAGGACGCGGTAAATCTTTGGTGTTTTTCTTTTGCATTACTGAAACACTGGCACCATCGCTGTGCTACACAGTAACGATATCATTTCCCTCACCTTCACGTATTCTTCGAGAACTCTAATCTCAAACTTTGTTACCTTCATTTTATGATTATGTATTAACTACAGACGAATGACACGTGCTCATAATATATATATATAATATTAACCATGGCATTCTGTAAATAACATTGCCAAACAAAAGAAAAACGTTAAAATCTTACAAAACACCAAACTTAAAAAGGTCCGTCACGCAAGAGCTGCGTAAACTAAGCGAATTCCTCACCTAGTAGAGTAACTCTAAAAAATAATATAAAATCTTAATTGTGGCCATTTTAATTAACGAAATGAAATAAGTTGTGGCATTACTGTGTGATATTAGGGACATAAAATCGGAAACCACATTTTTAGACTTATTATTATTATTATTATTATTATTATTATTATTGAAATTAAACAACAAAAATAAAGGTATACAATTAATTAAACGAAATATACGCCCACTGATAGCTAAACTATACTGTGTGGGTATTTAAAATTTTTTTTTAAATGTAACCATGTTTATGAACTGAGCCCTTGATATCGTCTTTACATTTACTAAAATAGAGAGAAATAACAGAAAGTTTAGAGTTACATTGTGTATTTAAGATGTTCATATGTTTCTATAAAACAAAAACATGTTACTATTTAAAAACAATTGCAATGTACTAAGCAAATAAAAACAATCGAAAGTTACATAGATTTTCAGTGGCTTTGAAATTTAATTTAAATGTTATTAACACGTAACGTAAACGTTTTCTGAAGGTTATTACAGAGCGCTCTTACATACAAATATAATTCTCAAACACATATATTACTGTAATATTTCACAGCTATTATCTTCACGACGATGCTATTGATTACTATAAAATGTATACACCATTATAAATACAGTTAATTTGCACTCCTAATGGTCCAATTTCCTCATTTTTGTTTTTTATTATTTGATTTAAATGGTATTTGCCGAATTTTGTTGTGAAAATGCAAACATTGACGATGTTAAAGCGATTTATAAATGTTGAGTTTCAGGTAAATGCCCACTCCTAATAATCTAATTTCACTGATTTTCAGAAACTATTTTTCTTATTTGATTTTAATGGTATTTTCCGAGTTTTGTTGTGAAAATACAAATATTAGTTATGCTAGAGCGGTTTTTAATTTTTGGATTTCAGATAACCACCCTTTCAGAAATAGTTATTTTCAGAAATATTTTTTTAATACATTTCAATGGCACATGCCGAGTTTTCTTTAAATAAAATAAAAATTGCAGCCGCTAAATTCGCTTTAGGTTGTTCCCTACCCCTGATCCAATTTTGCTTGTTAACGAATCTTTTGTTAATTAATGGTTATATGCCGAGTTTCGTTGAGAAAAAACAAAAATTGCTACCGCTAGAGCGTGAATATATATATATAGGTGCATTCCTTCAGAATTCGCCAAAACCTACATTTCTTGTAAGATAACCTAAAAATATCATCCACAAAATACTTAACTATTTTAACTTTCACATTGACATAGGTGCACTAATTGCAGAGGTCATATGAATAAAATAAACAAAAAAAATGATCAAACGCTGAATGAAACCGCCGTAAATCTCTACAATGACGTCATGGCATTAAATAGGTTTCGTCCCATAGACGTCACGGTCCCCTTTGTTTGAAATTAATTAAATTTCCAACTGTATACTTGAAATGGTGCATAGTGTTTCTCTGTTGCACAAGCGACGTTACAACGAAATATGTTCTGTGTTGAGCCGGTGGCTGCCGATAAGGGTATTATGATGGATATTTGAGAATGCCTTAGCTAGAGAGCAAGAGTAGGGTCTACCTGTCACAATGAACGGATCCTTCAGAATCCTCTTTCAAGTCGCTTCGCTGGGGATGTTCATTGTCGAGACCGTTCCAGATGTTATTTGTGACTTGCTGGAGAGCTTACCCAGATTTTCGACCCCACGAGAACTTGTGTAGCCCTGAGATCCGAACTCGATCAAGCTTTCGTCTTTCTTAAGAGTGGCGCTGATATTTTTTTTACCCTTTTTGTGTTCTCTTCAGGCTTAAATTAGAAGGAGATGATGTATAGGGTATTTTTAAAAGCAACTTAAGGCAATGGATGTCTTCTGCCTCTCAGGCAGCACCAGATACCATATCGAAGGTGGCTTTAATATGGTCGAACAAGCGGATATCGTGGTTGTTTTAAGTATATATATATATATATATATATATATATATATATATATATATATATATATAAGAGCTGTTCAATAAAGAATGAGCATGCTTTTTTGATAACATACTTTTCTTATCATAATTTTGATAATCTTTCTCAAAGTAGCCCCGTTGGATGCAGTGCGCCTGACCAGGGTTTCTTTCAGTCTTCCAAGACAAGATAGCAACCAATTTTTGTCAGGTCATTCAAAATCGCCTCCGCAGCCTTCACTTCTGCTCCTGATGATGGAAAATGTCTCCCCAAAACGTGTTTCTTAAATTTGGGGAAAAGTAAAAAGTAACGTGGGGCTAAATCTGGACTATATGGAGCGTGAGGGAACGCTTCACATTGATTTTTGTGAGATATTCAGCAACAACATTAGTGATGTGTGGATGTGCATTATCATGGTACAGCATCCAGCCTGTTGCAAGGAAACGCGGCCTCTTGCGTCTGACATGGCCTTGCAGAGTTTTCACTACACCTCTGTAGTATTGCCCAGTCAAGTTGTGTGTGCTTGCAAGCCATTGGAAAATTGAGATGACCGTAACTTTCGCAGCAGAACCAACCACTTTGTGTTGATGATGGTGGAGATTTCACACAGAACTTTGCATTTTTCACAATTTAAAACAAGATCATTGCGCCCCAACTTAATATAATGGTGAATACTAACCCAAACAAAATAATCTCGACCGCCTCCGTGGTCTGGTGGTAGCGTTCACGATTACTTGTCCGAAGGTCCTGGGTTCCAATCCTTGTCAGGTCAAACTGTCTGGGTAAGGTTTCCCCCCCCCCCACCGCAATTTTTCCTTGTGTTGAGTTTTTTGTTTTTTTTTTGAGTAGTGTTCAACGCCCGTTTTTACTATAGAGGCACCACAGGCGGTGATACTGATGATACATGAGATGAAATGATATATTGGGAAAAGAATTTTTTTTTAAGGAAGGAAGCGTTCAAGGTCTAAGTTTAGGGTACCTCCCCGGCATTTGCCATTTATGAGCACCGAGGAAAATCTGGAAAAAACCTCAGTCAGGGAGGGCGGTCCTGGCTGGATTCGAACTCCAGACCTCCCGCTCACGAGTCCGCGTCTTAACGACCTCGGCCAGCCGTGGCGGTGATGAAAAGGCGAATGCCAGTGTCTTTAAAGCGCCAGGGACTCCCAGCTTATTATTATTATTATTATTATTATTATTATTATTATTATTATTATTATTATTATTATTATTATTACATTTCATCATCCCTATAGACTTTTACGTACAGTGTTTGGCTCACAATCTACAGACCTTGCGAGAAGCAGTCAAAGCGACAATAATTAAAACAAAAGGAAGGGAAACAGTTCTGAAGGAGTAAGCATTATTCTCTTGTTGGAAGACCAACCTGTTATGGAGTGTCAACACCGTGTACAAGCGACAGACTGTACAAAGGCGACGTTTCGGCGCGTGGGACGGACAGACAGACAGACAGATTAATATTATATCTCAGGATGTCGTAACAGAACTGACCTCCCGCGTAGTTTAATTATTGTCGTTCTAAAGGGTAACCAACCAGAAGAAACATCAGTAGCAGAAGAGTTTGGAGTACAATAGGGAATTCCTGTGAAATTTAATGGAAAATGCGAAAGGTAAACAGATACAGGAAATTAAAGTGTTAAAAAAAAGAGCGAAAAATGGAGACGAAGGGGGAAAAATTATGTGTAGGGTGTTTGATAAAAGTGGAGAGCAGAAATAAAAATGAAAGAGAAGAGAGAAACGGGAGAAAAAAAAAAAAAAAGGCAGAGAAATTGAGATTTTTATCGACAGCTCCCCCCTATACACCTTCCAAGTTATTCAAGCTGTATACAAAATTGTTTACAAAGTGGATTAAAGTTTGTTCTGGAATTGAATTACCTGTTGAAGATACCACTTACATCTCAAGAATTCAACAATAAAGAATACAACGGCGAAATTGTCAGAAGTATGAGACAATTGCGTTATGAAATGGCAGTTTATATGTTAAGCGCGTAAATTAACGTAAAGTTGGTTGTGATTTTGGGATACCCTACATTGTTCTTTTTAGTGGTACGTACAGTGAGGTTATTTGAGTTGCGTGCCGCCTAAGTGCAGCTACTTACTGTGAAAGTGCAGCAGCTGCAACTGAAGCTGTCTAAACTAAGCGAATTCGTCGAAGGTGCGACAGTTCAGGTCTGGAAAGGCTGAAAACCGGGGGGAGGGGCTGTAAGAACTAACCTAATTTTTAAATATATGTATAGTTGATTGATTGTGTTCAGTTATTCAAGGGGGGAGGAATTCTATGTCCTGGATGATATATTAAGCTAATATTGTGATTACTATTATTATTGATGTTATTATAATTATTTTAATTACGTTAAGCAATTAGGTATGACTTATTTACTATTATTATTGATGTTATTATAATTATTTTAATTACGTTAAGCAATTAGGTATGACTTATTTGCTTGCTTATTTAAATAATGTACTTTTTATGTATTATGAAAGGCACACACCCGGTGGACCGGTGAACCCTGCGAGCGTTGCAAAGTTCAAGTACACTTGCTTGTAGATAAAAACAAAGTCCACTAACTATATTATGGAATGTGCCAAATTGTAATGGATATTTGCTGAGGATAATATAAACATTAAAGAAACACTGTTTAAATAATCATGCAATCAAAATGATTCATTGTTTTAATAGAGGTAGCTTTGAAAAACAGAGCCGAGCATTTTCGGAACAGAATCTCTTCAGGTGTTGTAGTTCATCCTTTTGCCTTAGAAAGTGGTTTAACTTGTATAGGAAGGGACAGGCTGTTCGTCAGTTTGTGTACGTTTGTCAACAATAACATGGACTCCCAGGAGCCATTGTAGGGGTGCTCGACTGATTATAGTTCTAGAAGAGGTTTGATCACCTACCTTTTCTCTCGCATTTCTCTTATCGGACGTGTCTTTCTGTGTTCTTTATTAAGAAATGAGGACCACAATCTCCTGGGAACACTCAATGATATTGACGGGAGATGGTTTCACGTGGCATCTTCTGGTTGCTCATCCAGTCGCTGGGTGTTTCAGCAGGAGTGTTTGGTTTATTAAACCGATGTCTTTATCACATTCCAAATAACTGGCTTCTGTTGGGAAAAGTCCCTTTTACTGATTTAAATATGTTGTACTTTTTTTTTGAGTAGTGTTTAACGCCCGTTTTTACTGCTGAGGCACCACAGGCGGTGGACACTGGTGATATTTGAGATGAAATGATAAATTGGGAAAGTTTTTTTTTTTAAGGAAGGAAGCGTTCCAGGCCTAAGTATAGGGTGCCTCCCCGGCATTTGCCAGTTATGAGGCCTGAGGAAAACCTGAAAAAAAAAAACCCCAGTCAGGGAGGATAGTCCTGGCGCGATTCGAACCCCAGACCTCCCACTCACGAGTCCGCGCCTTAACGACCTCGGCCACCCGTGGCGGTAAGAACCAAACATGAATAAGACAAATAATGCTATAATTATTATTTTGGCTGGGGCAGGAATCACAAAAAAATTGCAAATTTCGAACTGATTGGTACAGGCGAGTCAGACAACATTGATACAACTTGATCAGCTGTGATCTCATTGCAGATGTTTTACAAATGGTTCTGGTTGTTTTCTCTGTATGAATGTGTTGGAATGTAGAACTACAACCCTACAATCCATTGCCACCAAACTCTCAAATTTCACCAAAAGTTGACTTTGATTATTTTTCCCTGAACCCTACATTTTAATTATTTTTTCTCCATGCATGGCGAGTGTTATCATTTTGTAACCCTTGATATGAAAATGAAAAATACGCCTCTTTCCTACCCTTAACCTGGAAAGAGTCGTCGTAGTTAAGAGATGAAGATTCTAGAGCAGGTTTGCTGTAGTTAGAGAAGAGGAGGGGGGGAAATACGTTTCAATAGCGCATCGATATTTCCTGCAACCATTATGTTGATGAAAGTAATGCATTTGTGCATATCCCATGAACAGAATAATAATACACATAGCCGAAGATAAGAACGAGATACAAATAAAAATAAGAAATATGAATGTAAAACATTAACAGCAGCTAATCAAATTACATGTTATAGGTACCGAGAAAAACATCGGAAGAAAGAATTCGAAACAACTGTACGGCTTTGTTGTTACAATGCAGAAGGACGGTTTAAACAGTACAGCAAACCTCTATACCATCTGCAACCACCTTATTACTTGTACAATTCAAAGCAAAAGTGGAATAACTTACATTTGCAACTACAACGCACAAGATAGGTTCCGAAGTTTTCCGTGATAATGTATATAATTTTCATGTTAGTAGGTTACTACAATTGCTTTCAACGGCGGAGCGAGGTTTTTCCTGTGAGCTGCCCCTACCCGTTTGCCGCGCCGTGGAGCTAACTTGTTGACCTTGCTGACTGTCGCAGTCGTAGCGCAGCTGTTCCCGGGTCTGTGTTGTGTTGTTAGTTTCTTCATTCGAAAGCATACATAAAGTGTATTATGCCTCGTGTGTTAGCAACGGCACAGCCTGTCTTTATTGAGTTATATGTGTTAACTCAAGAATCATAGAACCAATATTATTCTGTAACTTATATGAATACAACTCTAACCCTTTTTTTCAGAGATATAACCCAGATAGAGCGTAATCATGCATTTTTAACAGCGCTTTTCCGCTGCCCACACTATAAATAGTTCCTTGAGATTAATTCGCAATGTTTCCACAAGACAGAGCTATTAGTAGGGATTGGTTCCTCAAATTTAACAGCCTGCGACTATTATCTCTGGAGTAAATACCGTGCACAAGACGAACCTGCACACCATACAAGAACTCAAAGATAATGTTCGTCAGGAAATTGTACAGATTTCTCAAAAGGAACTACAGCGAGTGGTGAATAATTTCCTAAAGAGATGTCAAAAATGTGTGGAAAAGAAGGCGGGCAGTTTCAACACCTCATTTGATAATTGGGCAAGTAATGAGCATTTTAAATTTGTGTAATGTTGTATGGTTGATTTGTTTTATTGTTTTACCCTCACGCTAATCACCGAGACCCGACTCGCCAATTAACTGGCTAACGAGCGGCGCGCTCTCCCATTGGCAAATCACTCTGGGAGAAAACAAAAAGTGATCGCCCGATATATCTCTGCTTCCACCATTTAGCTGGAAATATTTTGACCAACAATAGCTCGCTAGTTGTCACTCTACTTATACAGGCTGTAAAACGCAGTACATCAAAATTTTGTTTTGCTGATTCGAATATTTAAAATTTTGTATAAAAATTGAAGTATTTCATAATTTTAACTATTGCTTTGTCTTTGATTAGAACGCCTATCACTAATAATATGGTCGAAGTCTTTGCCTTCCTTTTGCAAGCGTAGTAAAGGGTTTCAAGCCACTATCAGGGAGAGGGGATGGGGTTTTTCATATACTTTTCGTTACTGTGTAGGCTAGTTGGTCTCCGCTTGTTTGAGCATTGGGAGTGAAGTACACGTTAGAAGCACGAGAGATGTTGGGTATCATGAAAACAGCGCGTAAAATCTGACATTGGTCCTAGATGTAGTTTAGGGAAAGGTGGAGCCAATATTTCAGGCTAATATAGAGACAAATCACTGCTGTTGGTATTGGGTAAAGTATATATAAAATTCTGTATGGCCGCATAAACAATTTAACAAAATGTTCGCTAGGGTACGTGAATAAACCGTCCATAATATTTTCGTCCTGAATAACGTAATAAATAACCGTTAAAAAACAAGATAAAGCTATATTGTTCCTTTGTTGATGTTAAAATGATATTTGCCACTGTGAAGAGTAGTGTATTAAGGGAGAAACCATGACGTAAAGATATTTCAAACAACGTAATCTCCTCTTTTGGCAATACTATACACAAATGTTAGATTCTGTATAAAGCTACATCAAGTTATAGTTTGAGAGTTGGGCAACATCAAGAGGAGTTATGGAGTTATGGAGCGATGTATTTTGTCACCTCTATTGTTTAATTTATTTATTGATGACATCACCGACGTGATTCTCTCGGAGGAAATGGAAGTGCCAGAAATATACGACACTGGAGATCCAGTTTTTCTGTGTGGCAATGATTTACTAATCTGCTCTTGAAAATCTACAGTAAGGACTGAACATCCTAGAGGATTATTGCGAATGATGATAAACGTTAACAAAACCAATATTGTCACTTAAAAAAGGATAACATTACAGTATGGATAAGAAATGGAAATACCAGGACAACGAAACAGAAAATGTAAAATATTTTGATTATCTAAGAGTAACTTTCAGTATGAATGAAATATGAACTAAACTCATAGAACTGTGTCATACAAAGTCCGAGGGCGAATGCCAGGGGGTTTGCGTACGTCGTAACGGGTATCTGATATTGTTGATTTAATTTTATTTACGAACGCTCTTCAACATCTCAGGCCATTGGCGTCCCATTGAATTCAAGGCGTGAAACGGCCATTAATTTTGCTCAGATGCATCTTTTTCGGGCTTGAGGTTCTTTTACGTGCCGTAAAGGATCCATGACGTTACTTCTCTTCTGAAGGAAGCCATACTTAGGATTATCGTGTCTGATATTCTTGTAACTTTTATGAAGACCACCTCTCTTCTAGTGTTTAATGTTGCTGACTGGGGTTCAATTCCCGGTACCTACTTAGCAATTTTTCTCTCAGTTAGGGAGGTGTGGAACGGGGTCCAACAAGTCTCGTGAGGACAATTGAGAAGCTGCCTGATAGAGAGATGGCGTTCTTCGATCAAGGGAGCCGCGTGATAGGGGACCTGCAGGAACCACATGCCCCTCTACCAATGAATTCATGAGACGGAGGTATAGGATGTAGAGGTCGCCGCGGCAAATCAAGGCTCACTCCGGGCTGTAGAGCCAAGAGGCAGAAGAAGAACATTAGGTATATCGCCATGGTAAACTCTGTTTTGTTTTATGGCTCTGAGAAACGGGTCTGGGAGAATGTGGGCCGACTGAATAAACTCTTAAACGAGTTTCTGAAGCGAGTTTTCGGAGTAGGAAGGAATACAGGTTGATAGGTTGCGTCGGGTTTACTAAGCCCTGGGTCCAGGGGTGCAACACAGAGGTCTGTGCCACCCGTGGGTTTTTGCATTAGGACGGTACCTTGTTTCCTAAACCGACCCGCCGTTCGGCTGCAGACGATTGCGTCGCCCAGTTCCCTTAGCTCCCAGATTCTCACTGGTGGATAGGTCATACTAGTAGCTTAGACCTACTCGTATTTAAGAGGTGAGTTACCCCAGCATTAAGGTAGCCACCACCTTCCCTACTAACAACGGCGATTCCGGCGCACCGGCCTCCAGGCACTCCCCCGGGACACGCCGCCATCGTAGGTCCTCAATTCCCCGTGAGTGACGGGTCCACTGCCAAGCCGAGTCCAACCCAATCCGGACAACTCCCTTCCGGGAGGGGCTGGAATCAAGTCCGGCCCGGCTCCCTGTAGTACGTCAGAGGTACCACGGGCACTCAGGGTCCGCAGAGCCCGCACCTGGAGCATCTGTAGGGCAACGGTCAAACCGCGCCCGGAATACAGCCAACTGTGGGGCTTTACTGGAATTTACTAGTCACTGTAAAATTAGAACCCTTAAGTACTGGTTACGCATAGTAAAAGGTAATCGCCAAACTTTAAGGGCTTTATCAAATTAGTAATTGGTACCAAAGATACTGGGCAGCGAAAAATAAAAGAGCATTGGAATGGGATAGCTGTGGGAGAGGAATTATGTTAGCAGGAAGCAGAAAAAAGGCGTAGAGAAAACATCAGTTAATACAGGCAACGAACTCGCAATAACATGGGGCAGAGAGATGAGTTCTGAAAATAGATCGGGTCTGGCGTGGATTAGATTGGGGGTATGAAAGATGACCGAAACAACAGATTGGGAAAGGCAGAGAATATGCCCTTTTTATGGAGACAGAGAAAACGGCAGCACATTCTGATGAACTACCCAGATACACACTGCGCGTGGAGCCTTTTTTTTTTTTTATTTATTTATTTACGGACGCTCTTTAACATCTCAGGTCATCAGCGTCCCATTCAATTCAGGGCGTGAAACTGCCGACAAATTTTGCTCAGAGCCTCTCTTTCAGGCTTGAAGTTCTTTATCGTGCCCGAAATGTACGACACGGGACCCACGGCTTTACTTCCCTTCCGAAGGAAGCCATACTTAGGATTTTTACGCCCGAAAAAATTCATCCTCCTGGCCGGGTTCATACCCGCGTTCTTGGGTGTAGGAGGCAAGTACGGTAACCACTATACCACCAGGACCAGGAGCTAAGTTTGCTAAGAGGAATATGGATAGGTTAGCATGTTGAGATCTGTTTATACAGGAAATCAACTGGTTAAAACTTGGTTCTTTTCTATGCAAAGTGTGTGGAACTGGTAGCGCTTTGGATGGACTTGTTTAATCTGTATAGTAATGGAAATATTTATTGCATCATCCACTAAAAAGTATCTCTTTTTCTCTCATCTAGAAATAACAGTATTTTGAAAATTTTGACAGCTTATAGTGAAAGAATTCCACATGTTCTTCAATAATTTTTCTCGAGTACAAGGTGGAAGAAAGGAGCATGTATAGGAGAAGGAGAGTAGGGGGGGAGGAGGAGGAGGAGGAGAAGAAGAAGAAGAAGAAGAAGAAGAAAAAGAAGAAGAAGAAGCAGCGAGAGACATTCTGTTGTGATTCCTAGAGTTCAGATGTCAATTTAATCTACGTTAAAACATTCGGGCTATATTTAGAAACATTAAATTTTATAACTAAACAGACACAATGTTGTATTAAAATTGCCCAAACCTTACGAATTCTTGTTGAATAATTACAGCAAGGACTCTTTTACACACAAGGTACGTTCTTATCGTAAAAATTCAATACTTTTGTGTTGGTCTCCTCGAGCTTTTATCACGGCATCACATCATCTGGGCATTGAAAGTATTAAATTTTTTACTTGGGTGAAATTTCACTAAACTCCACGCTATGGATGGCTTCAACCATGTCTTTCTTATATTTTGGATTTATTTCTTTGCTGCAGCATTGCTAATCATCTTCCAACAGTTCTCAATGGGGTTGAGATCTTGGCTGTTCCCTGGCCAAGTGAGGGTGAAAATCCCTTGTTATTTAAGAAAAATTCTAACCTTTAGCACACAATTGTATTTCTTTTTAAAAAATGTAAATGTAACATAAAATTTGGTAAAATAGTTTAGTTCGGTAAAATTAGCAGTGTACTCGCTTCTTTTGCCCTATGATATGGTGTGGAATCATCCTGAAAAGTGAATTTTCTGATGATACAAACTATTCCATTAAATTTTCTGTTAAAATCATTATGTATACATGTGCGTTTACTGTTCACCCAACAGAATGTAATGCACCCACTCCTATGCTGGAAATACAACCCCAGATCATCATACCTTCCGGAAACTTCACTGTTGAGTCCAAATATTCTGACAGAAATACACATCCCCACAGCGACGACGAATCGCTACCTCTGACATTAATTTTTGATTCATCTGAGAAGATTTTTACACCGCATCAATGATCATGTTCCTTGGCCCATTCTAGTCCAGCTTTCTTCATTTTAACTGTGAAAATGACTTCTTCCATGCAGGTAGACCCATTTCTGAAAGTTTGTATGTGATGATTCTACAGCAAATCACCGCACTAGAAGCTTTTTTCCACTCTCTTTTCAACTCCACTGAAGCGATACGCCGGTTGTTCAGACAAATCCGCTTCAAATCGCGGTAAATAGCAGCAGCACAGGAATTTTTTCTGCTTCTTCCTTTAATTCTTTCCAAATTCCCAGTTTTCTTGTATATAGCCAATAATCTTGACACAGTGGACTGGTGAAATACTATCTTTGATACAATATGTCGAGTAGAAAGGCTCTCAGAAGCCAATGCGACAATTACGTTCTTTATGTGAGGAGTTAATTCATTTCCTTTACCCATTTTGTGCAGTTATTAAATACACACCACTTACTGCTACATTAACATAAATAATGGAACATGGCTGGAAGTTCTGTTGCATGCAACAACACTTACAGATCAAACAAAACTGAAATAATGAACCCATTGCTACATTAAGTAAACTAAATGTAAAAATACACAAAATCTATAGGAGTTGCAATAAAAATTTCCACAAGTGTATGTACGTTCCAGTAAGTGTGTGTACATATGTGTGGCTGTGTGTGCGCGCGCATATTTAAATGTTTGTGCTTAGGTGATAACTGTAAATGTAAAGGGTCTCTCAAAAGTAACGCAGGATTTAAATTATTGAAGTCGTGACACAATTTGAAAGAGTAAACACTCGGTTAAATATAGAAAATAATATCCGGCAAATGTATGACCCTCGTGCACTCTTTTGACAAAATTTGTAATCACATTTTCACAGACATGTGGGTCAGTTGTTGTGATAGCTCCTCGGATTTCTTCTTTAAGTTCAGGAATGGTTGATATGGGTTTACTGTAAACCTTGGAATTTACAAATCCCTAAAGATAAAAGTCACACGGTGTAAGATCGCATGACATTGGTAGCCAATTGCGATCACTGTTGAGCGAAATCAGCCGTCCGTAAAATTTCTGCTCTATCATATCATTGGTTTCACGCGCTGCATGACAAGTAACGCCATCTTGCTGGAACATCATCTCATCAAAGTACATGGCTTCCAACTGATGCCACAAAAATGTTACTATTATCTCGCGATAACGTGCACCATTGACAGTTACTGCATTTCCGGGCTCGTTTTCGAAGAAGTACGTCCAGTACTTTCACCACACCACACAGTCGCTCGGTAGTAAAACGAAATTTCTTCAGCAATAGAGGATCTTCCGTCCCCCAAAGTGAAGAAGAAATCCGCCGTGGTATCCCAACAATTGACCCATCAGTCTGCGAAAATGTGACTGCCAATTTTGTTCAGCGTCATATGAGACGTGGAGAACATTTGCCGGATATTATTTTCTATATTTAACCGGAGTGTTTACTCTTTCAAATTATGTCACGACTTTGCCATTTCATGTATAAATAAAGGTTCATTTTGCAGATTTAAATCCCGTGTTACTTTTGAGACGCCCTTTATTTTATTTGAAGTGAAAATTCTTTTTTTATGTGACTATGTATGGTCGAGAAAGGCCCATGCGAACGGTGCACAAATAACATTCTAGCCGTTTTATAAACTGTTACTATACAGTATCTCTAGTACTCCCTGCCCCCTCCGAAAACTCCCATTAAATGAACTAACTACTTACCAAACAGTTCTAGTGTCAAAGAAATA
>CM060839.1:18167500-18555000 GCA_030762175.1 Metallyticus violacea | reverse complement strand
TCGGACCAA
This sequence comes from Metallyticus violacea, assembly GCA_030762175.1. NCBI lineage: Eukaryota > Metazoa > Arthropoda > Insecta > Mantodea > Metallyticidae > Metallyticus > Metallyticus violacea. The sequence continues at coordinate 18,554,991 of CM060839.1, read as the reverse complement.
AGAGCTTTCCCTACGAAGGCCTCATCCTCTTGCCTCATGTTCCGAAACCACTCACAGTGCATTCTCCGATCAGGGTCATCTTCATGTAATGCACGCAAAAGTCTTGGGATGAAAACTTTCAACTTTGCTGTTTTAATAATACGACGTACGCTGTTCTGCTATTCCCAGTCTCACGTGTACATTACTTTATAGATTTCTGCGGTGAGTGCTCAAAACGTTCCAAAACCATAGCCGAGGACGCGGGGCTTGTTGCTGTGCGAGGTCTCCCAGATCTGCCCTTGTGAACATCGCACACGGTACCACGAGTCTCAAATTTGTCTCGAATGCATGCAATTGTTACTCGCGTTGTCGGTTCTGTTCTGTACACACGTCTCCATTGCCTTTGAACTTCAACAACATTCTCGGGTTTCCAATACCACTTCAAAATTGCTTTCCGCTGTTCAGACGATAATCTTGGCTCCATTTTGTTGTAGCAACGTTATGTGAGTCACATCTGTTTACAGAACATCATACGATGATCTTGGCTTCATTTGTTTATTGATGATTTATGATAATCTTGATTCATTTGTTCAATGTTGATTTACTTGTCACGTAGGAACGTATGTGAGTCACATCTGTTTACAGAACATCATACTACATGTTACTGTTGTTTTTCGGTCCAACTTTGAAATACATTAAATAGATATCTACTGTGAAAATGTGTATACCCTTTTTTTTTGTCACCCTCGATATTTGAGGACCGGTAGAAACTCTGGGACAGTTGTATTCTACCTGGACTACTTCGAGAGGTATATTGTCCAAATATAAATTTCTTTACCGAACTGCTCTTGTATGTAATACACATTATTTAAATTGGAATTGAAAATTCAAACACAAAATATGCTTTATTTCCTGTTATAAAAATTAAATACTAACTTTTTAATGCTCAAATATTGCTCCAGCTTCCGGGTGTTCCTGAACTAGTTCCAGGATATTTTAAATTGTTATAATTATAATGTGGTGATTAGAATACTCGTAATCAGGGGTACGTTTGATTATATTGCGACTAATCAAATTGCACTATGGGGATAATAATGAGACAAATCGAGGAAACAAACAATTCAATAATAGCCCGCATTGTTCTAGATGCTCTGCCTAACAATATACCGCTTTGTTTATCTACAATAATTACATTTTGGTGTTTCACTGATACTGCTTTGCAGTTCATCGGGTCGCTGAGTACTCTGATATAAAATGTCAACAATATATTATTCCAAGCAACGGTATTAGTGACAGTTTTAAGACACCTCTTCCCCGGCAGCAAATTTTGACTCTTTATAAGCTGAGCCTGGAAGTTAGGCAAGATGCCTTTTCTATATATAAGAGTCAGATAAAAATGAACACGTTTCCGTACATTTGGGTTCGGTAGGGACAGGTTTTATTTTGACTTTTTTACGATTTAAAGTTCCCTGAGAAGAATATCAATATATCGAAGTGAAAAAATTATTAAAATAAAATGACATGTTCACTTCACAAAAATATAAACGTTATACATTTATTTTCAAGCAATCAAAAACTTTCTCCTCAGCCGCCCATTCACTTAAGCTCCACAAATAGCAGAACCTTCATTAGTGAAAGGAACGCGGTTACCTCGGGCATACGAATACCAGGAAACAGAGAGGATGAGGGAAGTACTGTAGTTTTGATTATTCCAGGGGAATGACGATCTATCTATATGCTCGACACAATTCTAGGAAATTTGTGATGGGGTAACTTCTCAGCTGCATAAATGTAACAAACAATTGCAAGCGAGAAAGATGAGAGCAGTACAACTGTACAATAAACCGTCCCTACAACGTGTTCAGTACGGAAGTAAGAGAGATACTAACCTGATTCCCCTATAAACGCATAAACAGAAAAAGAACTCGACCAGAAACCACTGCGCATCTTTTGCTCATTCGCCAGGACTATTCAAAACTGCCTTACTTTGTCGTGACTAGTAGTTCCATGATGTCCTGAACTCAAGCACTTCAGTGGAAGTAGAACGTTCTTTTTCCATGATGAAAAATGTTTTCTCTGACAAGCGACTGACTATAACAGTTGATACCTTGATAAAGCATGTTGTTGTTGTTTGTAACAAAGAAAAGCAGGCTTAAGTACTTAATGTGATAAAATTAAGTATATTAAATGTCTATTTAAATTATATTATACTTTTTGCTGCTTATTTTAATCAAAATAAATGCCTGACGTACAAGCTTAGCTTTATGACTTACAAGATCATTAGCCATATCTCAGGGCGCACCACGGGTAAGTAAGTGGGTTTACACTTTGCACTTTGATGGTATATATAACTCCACTTAGATAATTGTGTGTCTGTAGTGAAAATATCCATAGAGATGGAGGAGAGCGTTTCGTTATTTCAGCCATGCTCAAAGGCTGGCCGTTTGTGCCTGTGTTCCTAACGGAAGCTCCTCTGGAGGGAAGAACAAAGCAAGGGAGACACTGAGGTACGGGATTGTTTCCAAATATTTGCGGAGCCATCCTTCAAGAAGTCAGAACCTCTCGGAAAGACCGCTCCATTCCAGACGCCGCACAGAAATCTTTCCAAAACTCAGCCCACTGTCACACTGAAACAGAATGAAATTATAAGAAATGGAAGAGCGGAAAATTCCTGGAATATAAATATCGCCTAAGTCTAACCATGATAAAACTCAAGGTCAGGTTGGGAGGTCTCAAATCCAGGACCTCTGAAATGCCCTAGCGTTACCGCCTGAGTCAACCCACTCGTTTGCACTGAAAGTTTGTGAACGCATGGATACCCCTGTGACATTTCTGACACAGTGGGTGATAAGATACAGTTCCCTTAAACATTCCCGCTGAGTGTCACGGAGCGGAAGTCATGGGGTGCAAAAGTGGCGCAGTTGGAGTTGACTGCACTGGGCATCCACGGTCCGGCAGAAGGCACCAGCTGCGGATAATTTGCATATAACAACAGTGAGTGTAGCTTTACGTCGTCATGTGCAAGAGCTCGCTCAGTTAATTGTTTATTACACTTTTATAATTCAAAATACACCCTTTGACAATTTCTAAATCCATACAGAGCTTTCATTTCTGTACTTGCCGCTCTGAGTAACTACATATTTGAAAACCTCTAATTTAATCAATAAAAATAAAGATAACGATAGCCTATTGTGACCCTTAAGGGCAAAGACCTCCTAACAAGTACGGAAAGCTCGCTTTTTCCTAACGCGGTGAGCTATTCCTCGCTAGTTATTCGTATGCTGTTTAAGACACCGACTGATTTGTTCTTTGGTTACTCCATTTCTCACTGCACTAGTTGCTTCTCGAGAGATTTCCATCTTCGTCTTCCTCTTGCTACTCTTGACCAATACGATAATCTTATCTTCATTTGTTCATTGTTAATTTACCTGTCACGTAGCAACGCTATCATAATGTATATGAGTCATACCTATTTACAGAACATCATACTACACATTACTGTTGTTTTTCGATCCAACTTTGAAATATATTATCTATTGTGAAAGTGTGTATACATTTTTTGGCACCCTCGGTGTTTTCAGAACTCTCATGCATGCATAAGTTAAAAGTTTTCACCAGCTATATAATATAGCAATGTATTTTGCACGTGTACACATGAAATTCATAGCTCTTTTTTACATAATTTTTAAGAAAAGTGCACCTAAAGTTAAAAATATGCAAATTACGACAAATGACAAAAATAATAAATAAATAGTGAGTATTGTATAACAGCATGCGGCTACATTTAAATTGCTATTTAAACAATTTAAATTCTGCAAACAAACAAAAATTATGTATGGATGTAATCTGTAAATTAAGATATTTCATACTCATATCAAAAATTAATTTTTGGTCCAAAATCTCAAATTAATGGAAAGGTGGGTGTGGCAGCCAGACCGCCTTGTCCATTTAAATGCCGCAAACACACAAAACACTATACGAACATATTCTGCTACCTATGCCATTTCATATTATGTATAAAGTCAAAATTCAATTTTTGACCCAAAATCTCTAACCAAAGTTTCAACATAGAAAACTCGCAAGGTTTTTGTATTAAAGTACAACTTATTTACTGATTCACGAAGTAACACTTTAAGTAATAAATTGACCAACATGGTAGCAAGTAGGTAGACAAATGAACGGATTTTACCCACTTATTATAATTTGCTTATATTTGACAAGCATTTTTCTTAAAATGTTCCTTAGGCAATTTTGATGTGTATTAAACTCTCATACTGAGAGGTTTTCTCAGTTATTACATCGATTTCTTCTGCTCAAGTGTGCCACGTGTATTCACATATGCAGATGATGTTCAAGGGAAGTTGGATGTCCTGAAACGTTTGGTGATGCAGGTGTCACATGACACGCAACACGGACTGAAATGAGAGTTTAAATAATTGAAACGCGACTCACATAAAGCGGGGAATGGGCGGTGTCAATTTGCAACAGCAAGTGTTCCCTTTCCTAACGAGAGCCAGTGTAAACCCCAGGTCATGCTATCTCCGGGAGGGCAGCTATTAATGCATAAAGCCCTGTCTTCAAGTGCTTTGTGTAATCACCCCATCAGCTGGTAGACTTTCAAGTATTTCCCTTCAGGTCGGGAAATGTTATTTAACTCTTGGAGTGTTTCTGTGAAATGCTTTCCATACGCACAAAGGTTCTGGGTATATCTGCGTTCTTTTCAAGCAGTGTTGTATGAAAATTCGGTTGATAGGCAACAAATGGAATTTTGGACAATTCTAATAAATGCTTAATTCTCAGCAACTATTTTCTCTTCTCAAAACTCAAGAAGGACGTTCGAGGAAGGAAATGTAATTGTGACAAGGAAGTGATGGATGCTGTTTATGCCCATTTTGCAGACAATATTTCTGACTATTTGGGGGGGGGGGTATTAAAATGTTAATTCAAAGATGTGAGAAGTGTATTGCAATACAGTGAAATATATTTTTTGTCTTTATCATACCTAGAAAATAGTTAGGCCGGAAACTTATGGACCTACCCTCATTCCAAGTAAGTTGTTACTGCACTTTGCATGTGCATGTACACTATCGCTCTCCATTTTCAATCAGTTGTTACTTAACCTTCACTTGTTTTTGTTCTTATTTATTTTATTGGCTAATACTTAGGTTTATATCTTTCATTGTGAAAGTCTACACACTACAAAGTTTACGTGTTACGTTTTATTTTACAATGTTTACTTTAAAATTCATTTTGAGTGTGGCCTAGTGGCAGAAAACACATTAACACCACTGCTGTCTTTGTAAGAGAGCATAACGTTAACAACTCTTTTAGAAATTCTGAACATTTCATTGGGTGGTACCCACACGTTGGTAACTGAAAAGTTGCATATGAGATGTGTTTGTGCTCGGTGGGTTCCAAGACTGCTGATTCCCAAACAAAAGACGTTCGCGTGCAGGTTTGTATGTAGTTGGAGGGTGTTACAAGAATTTGGGGAGTTTGTGTCACTGCTGATGAATCTTGAATATATCAAAGTTCTTCTTCTTAACTTTATAGTCATCTCATTTTTCGATATTCAAGGAATAGTTTACCTGCACAAATACCTGTAACTGTGTAATACTACAGAGAAGTCTTGAAAACTCTGTAAGGCGATATAGCATAGTTACAAAACTCACATTTTCGTGTATCAAGCTGGATGCTGCATCTCGATAACGTACGGCCTCACACTGCAAATGTTGTGTGACATTTTCTTTTTCTCCATAGTAAGAAACAGCTTCATGGAGCGCATTTTACAAATCAGAAGCGGTGTTGAAGTTTACGGAAGTCTAAAGGACCTTTCAAAAATTGTTTCCAGCTTTGCAGTTTTTGAGAAAGACCATAAAAATTACAAGAATGACCTAAGGTGTGTTTAAAAAAAAAGATGATCATTCTTTATTGAACGGCCCTGGTAGTTACTAAATTTGCTATCTCATCAGATCGTCAAAATTGCTGATCAACATACTGTGGTGCTCTGCATGTAATTTATTGACATGTGTATGATGGAGTCCAATTGAATGGAACGAAATGCAACGGAGCGGAGTATGACGAGGCAGAAAAGTTTGACGTACTGTCACCTGGATACAAGCGACCCAGCGGGGCTCTCCCACCAGGCATACCAACCCTTCAACATTGCTCGTCAACGTATTTTCCTCTGTGAAACATAAAACTGAGATGGGACCAAAGGTTTCGTCTGTAAACTACACCTCGTAAAATTTTTCATAGTCTGCCAAGGTCCCCTTTGTGAGAAAAGAATTGTGGCTAAGTTGAAACTTTACTTTTAGCGATTTCACGACGGTTATCTTCAGACAAGTAACACAGGTAGTGAACACTAATAAATTGTTTCTAGATGTATAGCAAAGTGATTTTTTTTACTTGTGAGCGTCAGAAAAAGTATACAAATGATGTTTGTAAAGTATAAAGCAGTATGGGAATATTTGATTTTTGTATTTTTCGTACTTTGCTGCCTATTTCGTAACATTCTGCTTTTTTGTAATTATTTTTATATTTGCAAAATTTCTCCTATAGTAGTTCATTGTTTTATTGGTGAGAATATTAAGTAATTGTATCTTCTAACGCAGCTATTGTGAAGAATGCTTTTCTGTTGGACCCGACAAGAAAAATACTTTTATTTCAAAATATGCTTATTGTTAATGAGATGTCAGTTGTTCAGTAAATGCCTTGCATTACATTTCATTTTATAATTGTGCATTATTCCATAGATAAATGAGCATCTAAGTACCAAACAGAACAAATAAATTTAATAGAATAATGTGTAGGTAAGACTCTTAGTGGTAAAAAAGTTGATCCTGTGAACATCATCATAATTTTGACAACATTTCTAGACTCACCCTCATAATTTTTCACCCTCATAGTTTTTCTCTAAGTAGTTCCCGTTGGATGCAATGCACTTTTCCAGCTTTTCTGCCAGTCATCAAAGACATGCTGGAAATCACTTTTGAACAGTCCTTCAGAACCACCTCCGCAACCTTCAGCACTGTTTCTGATGACGGAAAATGCCTCCCATTAAGGTGTGTTTTCAATTTGGGGAAAAGGAAAAAGTTACACAGGGCTAAATATGGACTATACGGAGGGTGCGGGACACACTTAACATTGCTTTTTGTGAGATATTCAAAAACAATATTTGCGATATGTGGCCGTGCATTATCATGGTGTAGTACGGAAATGTGGCGTTACAGAGTTTTCAGAACATCTCAGTTATAGCTGTCTGTGTTGGATTCTGTGCTTGTAAACCATTCCTTAAATATCGAAAAATGAAATGACCATAACTTTCCCAGCAACCACTTGTGGTGTTGGTGACCACATGGAGGTTTGTTCTTTGTTTTCAGGATCGAAATGGTATAGCCATCTTGCTGTAACATCATCTTCAATGCATGCAAAGTAGCGACAAAATGAAGAAAGTTTGAAATTTGTTTCGTTTTGTGAGAAAAATAATTTCCTGATCTTAAATGGCTCCTTGGGGGATGAGTTTTCAAAGTGTTGTGGTTTGTGGTTGGGAGTCTTTCGACTTGGTGACAAACCCCAAAGTGATGAACCTAGTAAGCTGAATCAAGTAGGAAGAGGGTGAGAAAGTGGACAGATATAGGTGGAGAGTTGGAGAGTTTTGTTTAATTACGAATTCCCTATGGAATTAATAGTAATATGGAGTTAGACAAGGGGAGACAGGCTCTAAGTTTGTTAGAATTCGTTTAAATGCTGTTCGAAAATATTGTTATTATTTGCGTGTTTGTATAAGATTCAATATGGCCTAGTATAGAACTTGGGTTAAACCCGGCCATATTGTTATGTTGTATCCGACACGATAAGTAAATAAATTAATAAAAACTGCAGGCAAACCTGCAACAGTTCGGCAAACCTACCGTTGACAAACACCTCTCACATGGAACTTTTCAATTATCAACATATGGGTGGCATCCAGTTAAAATATCAGAATTTCTGAAAGCGTTCTTAATATTAATTGACTATCCTCTCTCACAATGATAGCAGCGGTGTTAATGTTTTCTTCCGTTAGAGCACAAACTGGACCGCTTAGTACACCTTCCTTTGAAATTGATTGCCTCCCTCCTTTAATCATCTTCGAACTGTGCTATAGGAAACAACAAACCATAGCTCTCGGCTGAAAATTTGTTGAGACAAGTGAACATGTGTCAACTTGCACACCTCTCACAGGCGGGAACTAGAAGTGAACAGCAATGAAACTAGTATCACATCTACTTTACACTTTTAGCTAATATATTATAAAGTTAAATGTTTTACGCTAGAAAACCTTTTTTTTTTAATTGAACAGCCCTTGTATCAGATATCGCCTTCCCAAAAATTCACATAGAAAGGCGCTCGTGTTTTCGTTTATTCTCCAAAGCTTTTGAAATAGCCATGCGTTAGAATCTACAATTTCTAGTTCACTGTTTATTTAAGGAAAATTAAATTAAATGTCTTTATTGTGTGCTGTTTAAAATTCTACAACATTAAGTGAAGATTATGTAAATCTAGTTGTATTTAGCATAAGTCACCTATCTCTCTCGAAACGGGTCTGAGTTCTGCGTCAGTTCCGTCTGCTATATAAATATGCATTACATTATTAGGGCGATATATGTGCCCCCGTAATTAATCTGCGGATTTTGATAAACATTTCGCCCATATTAAATTAAATTGACTTACTCCCGTTTGCTGTTTGCTTGAAGGTGGTGGAGTATATTGGCATAGATTGGATGGATGCCTGCAAACGGACTCTTTGATGAAAGCGGCCGCGGTAGTGATAAAATATTTTTATCATCTGACGATTTTTTATTAGGAAGTAAATTATGAAACGGTGGACCGATACAGGAAATGACCCCCCCCCCCGATATGACTATTAAAATAGGGTGCAATTCATAGTTATTATACCTACATATTCAGTTTATTGTATATTTATTAAAATATTCACTTCCTCTAGCACAGATAAAAGATGACAGTATTCATGGCGTAACAATAGCAGCATTTATTTCACAATTTGCTCAGCTGAAAGCTGGAAATATTAACTACATACATCCGTCAGGTTTTACCGCCTTAACTAGGGAAAGGATTTGTGTATTGGCAGAGGAAACTCAAGTAAAAAAAGATTTATTCTAGCTGCGCCAATACAATAAAACTTCAACAGAGAGTATATGCTTTAAAAAAAACCGCCTCTGCTTGATTTAATGCACTATATTACATTAGATAATGCACAATACAAGTGTCACTACTAAAGTTTTGAGATGAGGAAAAGTGAATGTAGACCCACTTAAAAGGAATATGGCATGTGATAACCACATCCTTTACGAGTAAAACGGTACAAGGTAGCGACCCTCCCCTCTCCGGTATTCCAGAGTGTGAAGGTAAACCTCCGTGCACAGTCAGCCAGTCGTTACTATGGAGCCGCATATGGAGTATTTTCGCGCTGTGATGCTTTATGATTTCAAGAATGGTTTAAATGGATCTCAAAGCCTTGAGGACCTGCAACAGACTTTTGGGGACGGTGTTCCAGCTAGAGAAATAGTTTTCCGCTGGTTTGCGGAATTTAAATAGGGGCCGAAATTCACTATACCGGTGGCCGAGGTCGTTAAGGCGCGGACTCATGAGTGGGAGGTCTGCGGTTCGAATCCCGCCAGGACCGTCCTCCCTGACAGGTTTTTTCCAGGTTTTTCTCAGTCATAAATGGCAAATGCCGGGGAGGTACCCTAAACTTAGACCTGGAACAATTCCTTCCTTAAAAATATCCTTTCCTAATATATCATTTCATTTTATGTATCATCAGTGTTCACCGCCTGTGGTGCATCAGTAGTGAAAACGGGTGTTAAACAATATTCTGCGCGGAACTGACTATTCGTTCTTTTCTCATCAATCATTTGTAAACGCGGCACCCACTTCGCCGATAGCTTTTTAATTTGTAAATTATTTTGTAAAATAACTCCAGATATGCACACAGCTTCATCAGTTTTTCAATCATTTCAGAAGTCGGCTCTTTGACAAACCGTCGCTTGTGCTCGTTCAGTCGCACACAGTGTACCATTCTTTGCGAAAGTGCACATGCGAGTATGTTTGGACATCTTCGCCTAAGTTTCTGCTAGAGTTTTTTTTTTAAAGTAATGTTTAATTAATTCACATAATTCGTGTTTCTCTTTAGAACACTTTTACAAAAGCATAAATTAAGTTTCGTAAATAATTATAACTTATACTTTTTACTAAACAATCACCGCATTACCAATGTATCTTTGAAAAGAATATATTGCTAGTACGTTTTGAGTTACCAATATACTCGTAAATAGATATGCGCTGTAGTATCACCTCTCCCCACTAGAGGCACTGCAGTTGTATACTACAAATTATACAGTGTGAACCATTCTTTTTTTGCGGTGTACCAAACAGCTTGTTAACCTTCCACTGCTTGTTTGCGTTTGTACACTGAGTGTGTGTGTGTTTTGTGATGGCGCTCAGTGGAAATAAATCTGTTCCCTGCTTATTTACAACCTTTTTACTTCCCATGGGAGAGAATTGTTTTTAAATCCCTAGGTACGTTTTGTAGCTATTTGAAATATCGGTTTAGTTTTGAGGTTATGTTTCGTGAATGTGTGCTGGGTGGAAAGGGAATATGTTAGATTAGAAACACCTCAGTGGAGCGCAGGAACCACAAGAGAAAAAGTGTTATTGTTAAAAGTTAAGTAGCCATGAGAGTAATTAGAAGATATTTGAAGAAAATTACAAATATGTCAATAAATTTTGGATAAATTGTATGAAAGGGTAGTTGTTGTTCATTTATTTTATTTACGGACGCTCTTTAACATCTCAGATCATCAGTTCCCCATTCAATTCAGGGGGTAAAAACGGCCGATAAATTTTGCTCAGAGATCTCCTCTTTCAGGCTTGAGGTTCTTTATCGTGCTATAAATGGGACCCATGGATTTACTTCCTTTCCGAAGGAAGCCATACTTAGGATTTTTACACCTGAAAAGAATCCATCGATCCTGGCCGGGTTTGAACCCGCGATCTTAGGTTTACGGGGCAAGTAAGGTTACCACTACACCACCAGGACAAACAGAATGGTAGTGGAATTAAATATATTATATAAAGTAGAAGTAGGGGAACTTAAAAGGGTTGGTTGAAAATTTATTTAAATCATAGGATGTTTTGTAGATAGGTATTGGGGTTGCCCAAAGCCCCGCCGAAAGGAGTGGCTTTAACTGAGTTAGGAAGTATAGGGTGGAAGGATTTGGTGGTGGAGAGAATTTTAAAATATTGCTATAGAAGTTTTAAATTAGGGGTGCATAATGTTCTAAAGAAGCGTGCGAAATACCAAAGGAAGGAAATGCGTGATAATGGTTGGATGAAAAAAGTGAAGGAAATTTTGTATGAAATTGGGATGTACAAACTGTGTAAATTTTGGGTTGAAAATAGAAAAGGGTTTTGGTAAGAACAAGGTAAAGAATTGATACATAGAGGTGAGAGATTGGGCTAACTTTAGAGCTAAGAGTTCTTTAAATTGTTTCAGAATAGTTAAAAAGAATTGGAGGAGAGTGAAATATTTGGACTGTTGGAGAGAATGAATGGCCTGCATATGAACAGGAACATTGTTTTTAAAAAGGTTTCAGAGGTGAAAATGGGAAGGGTGCGTTATGTGTAGAGAATGAATTAATACTTCATTGTTTTCGTGATAAGAGTTCTTTAAAAACGGTACAGAATAATTCAAAGGAGTGGGAGAAAGACACACATCTGCATTGAATCAATTTGTTTGCCCCTCAACCACCTCCCCGGTTATCACCCTTTTCAGACCTGACTGTCTCACTTTCATCAGAAATTTGCCTAATCTCTCCTCCCCCTCCTTGCCTGCAAAGCCCAGCATGACCACCTCCCTCTTTTGGATCCTGTAAAGGAGTGTGGTAGGTACTTTTCTCTTCATTCTACTGTACCTTTACATCAGCTAGAATATATGTCTATGATCCCCAAACAGACCCTCTCTGCTTCATAATAGAAACCGCTAATTATCATTTCCACAACTATTCTAGCGCCACGGGTGGCCGAGGTCGTTAAGGCGCTGAGTCGTAAGTATGTAGGTCTGGGGTTCGATTGCCACCAAGACCATCCGCTTGACAGAGTTTTTTCCAGTCCTCATAACTGGCAAATGTTGGGGAGGTACTCTAAACTAAGACCTTGAACGCTTCCTTCCTTTAAAAAAATCCTTTCCCAGTTTATCATTTCATTTCATGTATCATAAGTGCCCACGGCCTCTGACACCTCAGTAATTAAAACGGGCGTTAAACACTATTAAAAATCATTCTATTAATATTATGAATTATTTTAATTGTTTCTAATCTATATCGAAAGGAAATTAAAAAAAACACACACAATTAAAATTAACCATGTTACTAATATCACAAAATATTCTGTATCATTTTGTTACTTAAGATATTAATATATCATGTACATAAAATCTAAAATTTGTGGATCCTGACAATGTGGTAGCCCCTCATTTCGTCCACTTTTCCCGTAGGATTTTCCATAGGTCATAGTTGCAAACGGCCAGCCAAGAGCAAGGCTGAAGTATCGAAGATTCCAGCAATTTAACAATCCCATCCAACTCATCTTCCACGTAGGTGATTTCTGTTGATGAACAGTATGACCAACACCTTTAGCTCATAAAACCACGTAGTTTTTTATGTTTTAAAACCTTATAAGAGATTTGAAATTCGGAGGTGGTACTTATATAGTAAATGGGCATGGGCCTTAACTAAAACATGATAAGTTATTTTGTTACACTAAAAGTGGGTTCGGTGGTGTAGTGGATCGCGGGTTTAAACCCGGCCAGGGTGATGGATTTTTTGCAAGTGAAATAAAGCACTGGGTCCGGTATCGTACATTTACGGCATGTAAAAAACTCAGCCTGATAGAAGAGGCCTCTGAACAAAATTTATCGACCTTTCACTCCCTGAATTGAATAGGACGCTGATGACCTGAGATGTTAAAGAGCGTCCGTAAATAAAACAAATCATCTTGCACTAAAAATCTCAAAAACGCTTTGGAAAAAAATATGTTACTTTTTTTCTTTACAAGCCACAATATTCTCTACTAATATGAAGGAAATTAATTTCCAAGCAGTGTCGTTTTAGAAAGACAAAATTGAAACTCAGAACTCAATCCCTACAGTTGTTCTCGGTGAAGCTGAAAATCCCTTTACCACCTTGTAATTATCACTGCGTATGAGAATGCAGATGACCTTGCTTTTCATCGTTGACTGTGCTCGTAGCGGAAAGGTCGCGGCGGATATGGAAGAAGGGGTTGATTTTCTCTGCGCCATTGCTCTCTTCCGTTGGGGTGAAAAAGCCCTATCAGACATTTAAGCCCGAAAGGGGTCGGCTACAATCGAATAAAGGAACGTAATCATCCTTACCGTTCCTGGGTGCGTGTCTCCGTTGTTTCCAAGGCAACCTACTGCAGACATGCAACGTGAAGGAAAGCTTAGCCTACTTTAAGTTCTTTGCAATTCTTCGTACAGAAATGTTTAACAAAGAATATGTAAAATATAATTTAAAAATATAAGCAATACTTTTATTCAGAGCTTTTATTTCTAAAAACAATTTAGATATTGAGATAGAAGTGGAAACCAGAGCCCGGAATTTCAGGCAGCATGAAAAACACTAAAAATACTGAAAAAGGCAGTAATAGATATTTACTAAAGTGAAAACAGAGAGTAAAGTACTTAAACTTACTTTTCTTGTTACAAACAACTACAAGATGTTTTTTCACGCTATCAACTGTCATAGTCAGCCGGTAGTCAGAGAGAACATTTTTCATCATGGAAAAAATAACGTTCTACTTCCAATGAAGTGAGTTACAACAGAACATTATGGAAATATTGATCAAGACAAATAGTTTTGAATAGTCCTGGAGAATGAGCAAAAGATGCGCAGTGGTTTCTGCTCGAGTTTATTTTCTGTTTATAGGGGAATCAGGTTAGTATCTCTGTTACTTCCGCACTGAACACATGGTAGGGACGGTTTATTGCACAGCTGTACCGCTCTCATCTTTCTCGCTTGCAATTGTTTGTTACTTTTATACAGCTGAGAAGTTACCCCCACACAAATTTCCTAGAATTGTCACACGAAAATCGATACAAGGTCATTCTCCAGAATATTCAAAATACTTCCCTCGCTCTCTCTCTATTTCCTGGTATTCGTATGCCCGAGGTAACCGTGTGTTACTTGCACTGATGAAGGTTCTGCTATTTAAAGAGCTTGAGCGAATGGGTCGAAGAGAAAGTTTCTAACTGCCTGAAAAGAAATAAATGTTTAACAAGATTCTGAATAGATATTTGTGTGAGGTGAACAAGCCAATTATTTTTATAACTTTTTCACTTCAATGTATTTAAATTCTTTAAGTGATTTTTAAAATGCGTAAAAACTCCATAATGATCCAAAACATGCAAAAGATGTTTTTAAACCTTAAGATACGCAACAGAAGCCAAAATAGAGGGAAGGCAAAATAAAACTTGTCCTCACCGACCCCAAATATATAGACACATATTCATTTCTACCTGACTCTTAAATATATCCACTTGTTATTGCTATCTGACGTTCATATGTTTCAACACTGTAAATACTGAGTTTACTTCACAGCTATGTCATTTAAATGTTGCATTATACAGCGTAATGTAAATAGTCGGGTAAAGACCGACTTCCAACAGTGAAAATAGACATTTATTTAACGGCATGTATGTAAAAGCTTCCCTTAATTCTTCTAATAAATGTATCATTCAGGATTTTGAGTTGAGCTGACCATGTATATGCATTTTGCATTGGGCCTTTTCAGGTATGTACAGATCTACAGTTTCTGTATATAATTTTTGACGATATTTGGTGCACCAAGTTCTTCTGACAGCCTACGAGTAGTTTTTGCTGATTTTCTTCCAAAACTCAGCTTGTACCCTCACTGTACCATATCTTGAATTTTCTATGGAGCGGTAAATCTTTGGTGTTTTTCTTAGCCATTACTGAAACGCTGGAACCATCGTTGCCCTACACAGTAACGACACCTTCACATATTCTTCTAACCGAGGTAGCAGCTTTATAATCTTGTTTCCTGTAGTGTTTTATAAGAACATTAACCTCAAACTTTGTTACCTACTAACCTCAAATTTTGTTACGTACATTTTATGATTATGTGTAAACAACTGACAACTGACACAAGCTCATAATATATACAAGAAAGCCATCTTTCAAGAAACCAAACTTAAAAACTGAAAATGTTCGTAAACAAATGTTGCAAATTTTCTCAATTTAATATTACTTGTACTTATTATAGCAACTGTCACTTTTTCCTACATAACATTTTTTAAAAACAGCTGGTCGAGTTTCATCATGGGAAATGGCGGTATATCACCATTACTCTCAACGGCCGAGTTTCGCCTCTGGAGAGCCTTAAAACAAAAGCAGGCTGGAAAGCAGGTTTCCCACTAGTTAATGCAACAGAGCGAAGGAGAGTTTCGCCTTTTTTTTTTTTTTTTTTTTTTTTTTTTATTCTGGGCATCGCTGGGGATGTAATTCACGGTTGACCGCCGGGGGAGTGATTAGGATGGGAAGAGGATTGGCCCTGGCTTCTCCAGTTCGACACCGTCCTAATTGACTTCACCAGATTGATAGATACGTTACAGGTCAGCGGAGGTTGACAAGTTTTGGCTACACTGCCAGATGGTCAGCGTCCCGCAGCCCTTTTGTTACAGTGGAGGGTGTGGTCTTTACGTAATAGAAGACGGTAGTTATGTGTCACTCGGGTTGCATTTCCGACATAGTTTATTAGCCCATTGCATTTAATGTGGAATTCTGCAGCGGAACGAGTCTGGCCTTGCGCAAAAGTTAACTCTCCTTGTTTTCCTGATAAATGGATTTCGAAATTTTAAACATATAGTATACTATACGGTTTAAATACTGTAAGTTTGACGAAAAGTGACATTTTTTAAGGAAAACAAATGTTTTTGTACATCATTTATGCACTTTTAGCAATGAAGTACTTTAAAAAGTATTAAAATTTGAAAAAAGTGATGTTATGACGTATTATACTCCATGGTTTCTTAATACTTGTTTCTATGACGATGTTGTTTTGTTTTTGTTTTGAAGAATTCAAATGGAAATGGATGCTAATTCCGTAATGTTTGATATAAAAATATGGAGATCATTCCAGAAGAAATTATAAAGTAAGGGTAGCCGAGGGTTTGTTAATTTCTCAAAATTCGAAAAGTGTATACGAAAAGGAATATGACAAGTTCTGTACATGGAGAAATGAGAAACGTGTTAGTACAACTAATGAAAAAACATTTTTCAGAGCTGGTAAACATATAATATAACGTTTATTAATTATTAATATGGCAAGTACTTTAAAATTTAGATCCTTAGATTTTTTTTTTCAGTCGAAGATTTGTATGCCTTCAACGCTCTAGTGTGTGAATTCGAAAGATACATTTATAGTGAAAATATCCACGTTTCATATTTTGGTAAGGTTTATGATATCTTGGAGAAGTGTTCAGTGGAATATAGCGCGAAAAAATCAAATGTGCTCTCTAGATACGAAATTGGTCGATTTATGATGGTAGGTATTTACCAATGAAGGTAGTTTTGTCTTTTGGAATTTTGGGACTTGTAGATGTCATGAACTACACCATTTGTGTATTGATGATGTTGAGTTTGAAGGTCGTATTTTGGTGATTCATATTCGAGACACGAAAAATTATAAACCAGGCACGTTTACTGTCATACCTTATGATGGTCCTGTGAATTGTATGCAGCTGTTTGAGAAATATGTAACTTTACGTCCAAAAACTGTGAAATACAAATATATATTACAGAGGTGGTAGGTGTAGTTGTCAACAGTGTAAAGTTTCTGGGTTTTTGGAACTGCCAAATGCGTCAAACTGTACATGTCACTGCTTTAGTCTTGAGTTCCGCAACGATTCTTGCAAACACTGGGACAGTGTTGCTGAAGAGATTAGGAGGGTGAAAATCGGCATCAATTGATGAATCTTACATGGAGGAATGATCTGAAAGTAAAATATAAATTGCAAAACAAATAACAGTAGGAAGGTGAAATGTTAATACAGTAGATATCAGTATTGGCTCAGGAATAATATTTTGTAATCAATGTAGTAAGGTTAAGGACGTTTTCTGTTTGTATAATAGAAAGTATTAATGCTGCAAGATTAACGATTCGAAATTAAATAAATTGTAATCTGATTAATAAATTGCATTTTCAATGTTTCCAAGATAATGGAAGTTAATTTATGATGAGTAATAACTTACATTGTTGTAGTTTCAAAACATTTGTTTAATAAAACAATTCTTATGTTTAAATATTGGTATGTTTTATATGGCGACGATTTTAGCTTTTTCTTACAGTCAGTTGTTTAAAATTGTGTTGTGAAGGCGGTGATGACTTCACGGAATACTGGTTGCTAGGTAACCAGAATTAGCACGATTTATAGCGACACAAGGAGCGTGTTTTAATGCTAGGATTGCATAAAGTGTTTTTTTTATTCTATTCTTGTGTTCTGGTGTTATGAAATGATATTTCAGAATACAGAATGGACGTTTCGGTCTCACAAAAGCTTTATAAAATATCTGGAAGGAGATTCTGATTTAAGTGATGGCACATTGGATAAATAACATTGGATTTTATTTTATTAGTCAAACCTAATACTTTTGACACTGCTATTCATTCAGTGATTTTGTTGTTCCCCCAATACACAGTTACGGTGAATGGTAAGGACTTTAATTTTTTATGTAATCACTTTCTCAAATTACTTGTACAAGTACGAGTAATGTGTTAAGAGCCCACTTTTTAACTTGATCACCAATTTTGCAACCAAAATTGTAAAGTAAGCTGTTTTTGTAATTTTATCAATTTTTTTCCCTTAGGAAATTAGCTGATCGGTTTTGTTTTCCGCCGTAGTGTTCTGCCTAAGGACAAGCACGCCCTCGTCAGTCGGATAGCCGGCCAGCAAGGTCTCGGTGATTAGCGGTAGAGTAAAACTATTAGAAAAAGCACTAAAACAAATTTAAGACGCTCATTACTTACCAAAGTATCAAATGAGGTGTTGAAACTGCCCGCCTTCATTCTCCACACATTTTTGGTATCTCTTTAGGAAATTATTCATCACTTGTTGTAGTTCATTTTGAGAAATATTTGAATTCTTGTATGGATGCGGGTTGGTCTTGTAGACTTCCCCCCTCACCCAGAGTTAATAATCGCAGGCCGTTAAATCGGGGTATCGAGGGGGCCACAAATCCCTACTAATAACTCTGTCTTCTGGAAATACATTGTGAATTTCTCTCATGGAAGTATTTGCAGTGTGAGCAGTAGCAGAGTCCTGTTGAAAAAATGCAATGCCACGCTCCCTGTCGGCTAATTCCCTGAAAAATAAACATTATTCACATAAGTAACAGAATCAACTGTATGCCATAAAAAAAAACGGTGGTGCTGTGTTTCTTTCCCCACAGAGTTAACACATATGAATCGTACATAAAGATCGCTGTATCGTTGTAAACACAAGGCATGATACACCTATGTATACCTTCAAATTAAGAAACGAACAACACAACACACACCCGGGAACAGCTGCGCACAGTCAGCAGATTCAACAAATAGGCAAGCAAGCAGGTTTTTACCCCCTCTACGGCGCGTCAAACGAGTGGGGGCTCCCTCAAAGGTAACACCTCTCGTTTCGGGGAAAAGCAACCTCGAAGATTCAGGAGGAAGGTGTTAGCAGAGACAAACCATAAACAAACTTAGTCGATCTGCGAATCCCTATTACATAATTTAATCTCCCGTTTTAAAAACAAAAATAAATTGTATACATAAAGCAAATAAATTGTTAAACGCAAAATTCTTAAATATTTTTAACGTTTGAAATAAATTCATGTTAAAAATATTTCACAACTAGTCTTAAAATATCTTTCAAATGACGATTTTAATTGTGTCATATCACAATTTGTGCCCCTAATATACTACTTTTAGTGGGGTCAGTAGAAGACCTTAGAAGTTGAACCCATCACTTAAAATATACTTAAAGCTCACTAGCATGTTTTTGGAAAGTAGGTTCCGGTATACTGTAGTGCGAAAACTCCATCAATCTTCACTAACGACACAACGAAACTCTAGCGGTTCGCTTGAAGTTTCTGCCTGCCGTTTTCTGTGAGATATATTCGGGCCTCGTTTTCCGCTGATTAAGAACGTAAATGAGCCTCAAAGCCTTCTCGACCATCTTCTTGGCTCTTGAGTTAATTTCAAGTTTTAATCCGTGTATCAATGCAGCCAAGCCTATGGACTAAATCGCTATAATTGGGTTTTCGTTTATAGTTTATTCTTTAACGGAGATAACAGTTGAACATTTTAAAGGTCATATTCGGTTTATACGTTTAAAAATGACAATAAATATCATTATAGTAAAAGAGGTAAAAATCGTGTTCACTGGTGTTATTAAAATCAAAAGCCATTTTCTAAATTGCTTCCTCCCTCTATTTCTATTTTGCTTAGCATTTTGATTTTTTTTCCCTTGAAACTTTGATTTGAATTATTAGGTCATTTTGTACATCTGACGTCACGCCAAAACGTTTTCATTTGCCGGCTAGTGCATACCGGTGTTTAGGCCAGAGAATCTATAAAGACATTTCAGGCAATTTTCAGAATGAATTTGCATAAAATTATTTGCACATTGGCCAGATAAGCGACAACACGGAAATGATAAAATTGGGCGATAGGAAGTTGCAATTGGATGGAATTCCTGATATTATTATATCGGATTGATTGGTCGCTGAATTCATGAGCTAAAAACCGCCACAGGTGGCCGAGGTCGCTAAGGCGCGGTCTCGTGAGCGGAAGGCCTTGGCTTCGATCCTTACCAGGACCGTCCTCCCTGACTTGAGGGAATTTCCAGGTTTTCATCAGTTCTCATAAATGGCAAATGCCAGGGAAGTACCCTAAACTTAGGCCTGGAACGTTTCCTTACGTAAAAAAATATCCTTTCCCAATATATAATTTCATGTATCATCAGTGTCCACCACCTGTGGTGCCTCAGTAGTCAAAACGGATGTTAAACTTCATTAAAAAAAATATCAAAATTAAGAAAAATTACAAGCAAGAGGAAATTCGATGAGTGCAACTCGAGAACGATGACACATTTTTTGTACTTTTACTATAATCAATGAAGTGATTTGACTTAAGTGGTTGATCTTTCTGAAAACATACCCTAACTATATTAGCTTTTATTTCAAACAGACACAGATCTAAATAAATAAAATACAACTGAACACTATTATGACAATTATCATTTAGTACTATTTTTTGCATCAATTATATTTCATGTTGTGGCCAGAATTTCCTGCAATAGGCAATGAGGTATCGAATCGAAGCAGAGATGATAGAATGCATTGATATTAGTTTTCTTTCAAGAAGGAGTACAAATATGTTTGTTACTGAATAATTAAAATAAATGAGCATTTGAGGTTATAATAACAGTTCGTGGGAAATTTATTTATTTTAACAGTAAATTTGAAGTTAAATTACTTACCTTAAAATAATTCTTTTTTTCACTTACTATTTCAAATCGAAGCAGAGATTATAGGAATAAAAAAGATTCCATTCTGATTGGTAATAAGGTGTCAATGATACCGCACAGTGACTGAAAGGCTCTCTCGTGCAATTAATCCAGGAAGCTCAGACTATCAAATGATATGTATTAGAACTATTTCAGTAATAAAATAAAAATAAAGTAATATATTCTTAAAATTCGCTCACAAAATATTAATAACTGTATAAAATCTTTAAACTACATCCAAGAATACATTCCTATTACAGAAATCGTGAGTGTGGAATAAATGAATGTCGATTTCTATGCTTTTGTGTATGGTGGTAAATCAAACGCTCAGACCTTGCCAGGATGGGTGTATTTTTAGGACGTAAATATCCTAAGCGTAGCTTCCTTGGGAAGTAAAGTAAATCCGTTGGTCCCATCTACATGATAGATTTACGGCAGGTAATTAACCTCAATCATGATAGTAAAAGTTTTGGAGCAAAATTTATCGGCCGTTTCACGCTTTGATGTTGATTACCGGAAATGTTAAAAAGTTTCCAAATAAAGCACACAAATAAAAATAAAATTGGACGTAGTTACTTGTGCCAAATTGGTGAAAAATTTCTTCAGTATCCTTTCAATCCTACTGCTAGGATAAAAGAATGTCAATAAATGTGTGTTTGTGTGTGTGTGTTAATGCTCTAGTGGCCGCAATTTTTTCCCCATTAACAAAATTCGGTATATAATGATGAATTATTAAACGATTCATCCTGTGGGGGTTAACGTAAAGAATAATTTTAAAAATTGCTCTAGCTTTCGCAATTTTTGCCTTTTATTAACGAAACTCGGTATATGCCATTAAAATAAAACAATAAAAATATTTCCTGAAAATCAGTGGAATTATATTACTAGTACAGGGTTTAACCTGAAACTCAAAATTTTAAAATCGCTCTAGCGGCACCAATATGTTTTTCTTTTTCGCAACGAAACATTTAAATAAATTAGGAAACATAGTTTATTAAAATAAGGGAAACCCAACAGTTACTAGAGAGGATATATCTGAAAACAGCAATGTAAAGATTGGGGGTTAGCCTAAAGGGAACATTTAAAAATCGCGCCAGCGGCATTCGTTTTTATTTTTATCAGCGAAACTCGGTACATATATTGAAATAAAATAAAAAAAGCATATCAGCGAAATCAGATTATGGGCGGCGGGGGGGGGGGGGGTTAACCTGAAACCCAAAATTTAAAAAACGCTCTAACGACACAAATATTTTTTGCAAATGCAGTGTTGCATATTCCATTTGAATAAAACGTGACAAATATTTTCTGAAAATTAGGCAAATCTGACCAATAGGAGTAGAAGTAAGTACAGCTGAAAACCAAAATGTTCAGAGTAGTGGGTCTAACCTGAAGCGAAAATGTAAAAATCGCTCTATCGGCCGCAAATTAATTTCGTGACTAAACTCAGTGTATGCAACTAAAATAAAATAAGAAATGGTTTCTGAAAATAAGTAAAGTCAAACAATTAGGAGTCTAGGTTTACCTGAAACCCAAAATTTAAAATCGCTCCAGCGGCACCAATGTTTGCTTTTTCGCAACGAAACTCGATATATATAATTTAAATAAAATAAGAAAAATAGTTTCTGAAAAATCATGGAAATCGATCAATAAAGCGTGGAGATGTACCTGAAAACCTAAATTTAAAAACCGTTCAACAATACCCTTCCCAACCTCGACTCCTTTTGTGGTATAATTGACTGTTGTTATTAATTGAATAAGACTCGGAAGTTTGTGGAAAATAACGCTGGCGACACTAAGAAAACAAATGTACGTCCATGGTAAAATGATAACTGAAACAAGCGATAAATTTACAGCTATATGGGGCTGCGATTAGTTGAAATTAAATTTTCTTTACATTTCATTTGTAGAAGGTGAAACAGACGCAGTAAAACAAGAAAATTAACAGATTTGAGAAAAATGACGTTCGCACAATCATATACATTAGCTATCTTTGTATAGTTATTTAAATATTTTTCTTCAAAGCAATATCTGCTTAGGTGTAAGGTTCATTGCTGTTCTAACATATATCATCGCCCTTAGCCAGTCATTTCTTGGTCAGACAAGCACCTGTGTGCGCAGTAATCTCTCGTTTAATTGCCCGTCGGCGATGGTTATGCAGATGATAGCGCCTCGGTTACAAAGGCAAGTTTTACAACTCCGTCACATCTGGGTATCTCATTTCTGTGACGGAATTTGCGACGGTGTAAAATCACAGCGAATCGTTAAATGGGATCTATAAACTTTATTTCCTCCCCTTGTCGTGTCCTTTAAAGTCGCTTTCTAAACATTTTCACAGCCGGCCTCACGACAGTATACATTCATTTGCGATAATGATTACACCTTTGACTCCAGTTTCACGTATAAACATCACACTGATTTAAAAAAAAATGTCCTGAATTTTATTTGTCTTTCAATTTTACTCTATCGGGCTAGATTTTTAAACAAAATCACATCAACTGTATTTATGAAATATTATTAAGTTTTAATACATATAGATAAGGCAAAACTTTTTATAGTCTCCATTTTAACTTAAATATTAATGAATATATTGAAAATAGAAAAGCTATATATCAAATAAATATGAATTTTCAAACTTTTTCAGTATTAGGGATAAGAAAACTTATTTTTTTTTCGAAGTTCTGATATGTTCTTCACTTGTGTCTCTTTTCAAACACCAACAGCAATCAGCCAGCATTGATACATCCCAATGACCTTGATAGCAGGTTTGCAATGTTTTAATGTCTTTATGAAACCGCTCACCTTATTGCTCCAAGATTAGCAGGAAGTAATCAATGCGGCTGTTGAGAAAATGCACTTTAACACTCATTATACACCCTGGATTTCTAAAATGTTGTAACATTTCCTTCACAATTTCTTTATAGTTCTCAGATTTCTTGTTGTCAAGAAAGTTTTCTGTCAGTTTTTTGTATGCTGACTTCTCTAACTCGGACATGGACTGAGGAAAGGTCTCATTCTGCATAAGCTCACGAAAACACCTGCTGCTATCTTAGCTTCAGTTTTCTGTGGGAACTTTGTAACAAGAAAGTGAAACAATCACTGTCTTTATTCAGAGCAGTAACAAATTGCTTCACCAGGTCTAACTTAATATGTAGGAGTGGGAGAAGAACATTAGAAGGAGAAACTAACGGTTCATGCTTCACATTTTTTTCTCCAGGAACTAAATTGCTCATTTGTAGACAATTTTTTTCTGATCCAATGCTCTGATTTAGACCTACTGCTTCATTCACAAAGTGAACCATTTATTATCTTGTTTAACTCGTTCATAATATTTATTTTATGTATCTCCTCCTTGAACAAATAATAAAAACTGTTATTTTCTACAATACCGATTTCTGAAAGAAAACTAAAGCTGGTTTGAGAGATTCTACTTGGTAAAGAATAAGAAAATATGAACAGTTTTCATTCAGCAAAAAGTAAGTTGACCATTTGTTTTAAACCAGCCCTGTGTGCGCTTACGAACTTTATTCAGGTTTTTCTAATCCGGAAAAAAAAAAAAAAAGTGCGGTATGAAAAAACCTATACAGAAATCATGACAACTTTTCTTGGAGACAAGAAATCTCCAGTTGATGCCATACCCACTGAAGTAACTTGGCTACAAAATGAAAATTTTGTGTTACACTCGCACCTTAATTGCTTTCAATTGTCTTATTGAATAAGGTGAACTAGAGCTTGAGACATTATATCACGGAAAACGGAACGTCAATATGCTTGCTGGCCGAGAGTAACAGAAAAGAAAAAATCCAAAATAAAAGGGAATGCAGCGGAAAAACTTTCACGGCGGTTGTAATACACACCTGCAAAAGGATTAAAGTAAATACTGTAGATGTTGTATAATTATATTATTATTGATGTTACGCCCTCTTGACAGGATTCAATGGTGATACCAGGGTCATTAGATAAGTAATGAGGCAACAAACAATGAACGTTTGTTTATCCTATTTCTCAACGTATTCGCCCTGACACTGTACGCAGCGTTCCATCCTCTGGAAACATCCACGTCACTGAGTTTCCGGCACTGTAGATAACTCTTCCTCGTTTACTGCAACCGCTTCTTCGGGGCTAGAAAATCGGTGACCTCGAAGTCGGGTCTTCACAATAGGGAACAGGAAGAAAGCGCATGATGTCAGTCGGGACTACAGGATGGATGAGTTTTTTTGATTTGCCTCAGTTCCTTGCAGAATCTCCACATTGTTACATTAGCGGTGTGAGCTGATACATTGTCATGATACAACAAAATGCCCCCTAGTCCTGTCTTTGGACGCTGTTCTTGGATTTTCTGAAACACTTTCGGAAGGCAAACTTCTGTGTACTATTTTGCAGTAACAGTTCTCTGGTTTTCAAGCACAATGGTTACCACGTGACCACTTGTGGAGAAGAAAGAGACAACCGTTTTCTTTCCCACACGCCTTGGTCTCTTGACTTTGACGGGTCATCAGGGAAAATACAAATGAAGAACTGGCGTTTTGTTTCTGGATCAAACTGATATATCCAGGTTTCGTTATCATGACAATATCTGGAATACAGCGAGACTTTCAACAGTTAAATCTTTGCAGCATCTCCCTGTGGAGTTTCTCTGCTTCAGACAATTGTGGGACACACATCTTGAAGAAATTTATTTTTACACAAAGGTGCTCATGAAGGATGGTTGAAACACTCGATGAATTAATCGCTAATACTAACTCAATGTACTTGTAGGTTATTCTTGTATCTTCCCTGATTATTATTTCTAGAGGTGCAGTTCTTCTCAGCCACTACTACTGTTCTCTTCATCTTTAAGAGATTGCCGCCCCCTCTTTAATTCTCCAAATCAGCGGAACACAGTAGCACGTGGAGGAATAAAGTCCCCAAAAGCCCCCCCCCCCCTCAAATGCTCAAGTGACTGTGTTTCATTTGATTGATTTGGTTTATTTATGGACGCTCTTTAACATCTCTCAGGTCATCAGCGTCCCATTCAATTCAGGGCGTGAAACGGCCGACAAATTTTGCTCAGAGGCCTCTTCTTTCAGGCTTGAGGTTCTTTATCGTGCCGTAAATGTACGACACGGGACCCACGGCTTTACTTTCCTTCCGAAGGAAGTCATACTTAGGATTTTTAACCGGAAAAAAATCCATCGATCCTGGCCGAGTTTGAACGCGCGATCTTGGGTTTAGAAGGCAAATATGGTTATTACTTCACCACCAGGATTGACGAAAAGTCACATTTAAAATCGTACATGCCCTCTCTGAATCTCCATTGCATTTACAAGAACTTTCACACTATTTAGACATAAAATGCAGGATAATGAATTTAACAACACTTTCCCTAGGAATGGCCATTGTTTGTGTCTCAATACTTATCTAGTGTTATACAATACAAGAATAGCATATCAAATAAAACTATAATTATTATTTCTGAACTTTATATGAATATTATATGGTAAGAATTTTCAATAACTTTTTTTCTGTTTTATTTAATCTTTGTTGTATTTGAGAACTTTTATTTAAATTTTTTGAATGTTTAAATAATATCACATGAAAATATATTATATAGTCAATGTGAATTAGCTAGTAATAGCAATAAACTAAGTTGATTTTTGAATTTAGCACACCAAATTTGTGTTAAGTCAGTTTATTTGAACATGAACCAGGCGGATGGCCTTAGGTATGAAGTCAAGTACGAAAGGCAACAGCGGCGCTCAATATTAATAGAGAGGCGGTGCGCATAACTTCGCCGACTCGTAAAATTTCTGACTGGCTGTCTTGAGCTATATACACGCCTTATGATGATGGATGACCTGCCATTCGCCTGGCCAATATGCCATATCCTGCTTCCACATTTTGCGCCCTCCCCAGGCACCCCGTACACTATATCCGTTTCTTTATTCACGCGGAAATGCATGTTGTATTTTTATTATGCTTTATCTAAGGTATCCATGGAAACACCATCGCACGCGATCCGCATTTGTTGCTGCAGGAAAGAAGCTTGCAGATTTGCGATTCTCACTTGTCTGCAATTTTTTTTATCGCTGAACGACAGTATTTCAAACGACGGTAGAGAGTAGATTTGTGTATATTAATATTAGGGATGTCCAAAGTGTTTGTAAAGGCACTGTTATTGCATTAAAATTAAATTTACAGTTTTTTGTTAGCTTAATACGTAATTTACACCCTTTGGCAATAAATGAGTCATTTCTTGAAAACAAAATTCTTACAACGCGTTGTAGCCACTGCAGAAGTTGTGTTATATGACACGCATTAAATACGCTGTCTAGTGTGTGCGTTGCGTTAGCTCTGTGGCAGTGTGTACAGTGTCGCATATTGCGCAAATAATTTTCCTAATTTTGTTCCCCATACACAACAAGCTTTAACGTTAATATTATATATTTATATATATATAAATTAACACTAAATATAAAAGTAGATAAAGATAAAACACAGAGAAAGAGTCACACTTGAAATTGCTGGTATAAGATGTAATATATATATATATATATATATATTACATATATATATATATTACATATATATATATTATATATGTAATTATATATATAATTATATTATATAATATAATTATATAAGATGTAATATATATATTACATATATATTATAATGAACATTATATTTTCTTCACTATTTGTTCTATCAAAATGCAATATACTGCACACGCATTCCCTGCACATGCAAGAAAGGCAAAAATTCAAGAAGCCTGGGATGTTAAACTCTGGTCCACACTAATGTAGATATCTGACATCCTCTATGCCCCGAAGATTGAGGGCAGTTATACATGCTGAGGGTTCATAGACCCGATATTAATTTGTGTTTATTTCTGCGTGTTTTCACTTTAGAAGATAAATGTTTCTGTTCATATATTCATTTGTAAAGAGAACGTTAGTTTATGATTGCGTTTTTGTTTGTGCATAGGTAATGTCGTAAAACTCAAATGATGCGTTAAATTATAATATGATATTAAAGTAACCAGGAAGTATAAATCTGGCAAATAATGCAGCAGTATACATTTTACATTGTATCTCAGAATGTTTTAAAGCTATCAATATGAAATGTTTGAGAGATATTAAGAAAATTTAACTAAATATGCTCTGTAAAGTTTAATTCTCTAATGCACGTAATTTTAAATCAAAATAAAATCTTGTTAAAAAACTGAAAATACAGTGACATAATCATATATTCTTGTAAACTATTAGTGCAGTTGGAATGATTTTTTTAGTTATCTGCAGAAAACATGCTAGTTGCTTGAAAAGAAATTAATTTTCAAATATTCATACAGAGGGCGCCAAAAATGTATACACATTTCAAGCAAAGATAAAACTATGTTAACATAAGAAAACTGAATTCACATAAACAGAAAATGATGAGCACTAATCTTTTTACAACAGTTGCTCAAAATGCCTACCATCGGCGTCGATACACTTCTGAGTACGTTGAACTACTGAATGAGCAACGTTTGCGAAAGTGTCTTCAGCGATTGCAGCACATGCAGTTTCAATTTCTTCCGAAGTGCTGCCATTGTGAACATCGCTACTTTCCACTGTTCAAACGGCAATCTTGGCTCCATTTTGTTGTAGCAACTCTAGCATAACGTAATGTGATTCACGTCTGTTTACAGAACATCATGCGATAATCTTGGCTTCATTTGTTCATTGTTGATTTACCTGTCACGTAGCAACGCTGTCATAATGTATGTGAGTCACATCTGTTTACAGAACATCATACAACACATTAATGTTGTTTTTCGGTCCAACTTTGAAATATATTAAATAGATATTTAATGTGAAAGTGTGTATACAATTTTTGCACTCTCGGTATATAAATATGATTAAATTTCCTATTAGTATTAATTTTTTATCATCTAATAATAAATTTAAATACTTCTAGTTACCACACTTCACATTTGCATGCATTTTGCTTGTGCACAATTTCAGTAAGGTTGGTTCAGCCAATCTTATTGAAAATTTGACATATATGCACTTTTATGTCAAAAATTTAAGTTATTGGAAAATAAAATTTATTAAAAAACCTTTTATGTACATTAGAGAATTAAGAGTTACCAAGAATTTTTGGTTAAGTATTCTTAATATTGTTAATGTGTGGGATTTGAACCCAGGAGCTTACGCAGAGGAGCAATGCCCTCTAAACCGCTCGGCCGCCGCTACTATACCTAACGATCTTTCAGATGTTTATGATCGTGACCATTACGTTTACAGGCAAAGCGCCGACTGCAGTGTACCCTCGTTTTTAATCGTTAAAAATAAAAGAGGGGAACCCCCATTAAATGTTATAAATTTCCTTTTACTAAGAAATATTTATCCATTTTATGGAAAACCCACAACGTGTTTGCTTTAGAATAAAATTATCTTGCCCATTTACTTGACCATAATATTTACTTCTTGCTGAGGAATTATTAGACCTAAAATTGTTTTTAATGATTAAAAAAAAACAAACAAACAAAACCTGGTTACAAGTCATTAAATCCTTATTTTGTTTATGCCGCGACCAGCGATTGCTAAGTACAAAAACGTGTTTTTATTAAATTAAACCACATATTTTGTAACAGCAATTCCCCGAGTACGTCTAAAATAATATAATCGTGGCATGTGTTAATAGCTGCATGGCCGACATTAGTTTTTCTGCTAGTGTTTTGTTTTCTTGCCACAGAAGGCCGTTTTAATGGAGTTAGATCTATGCCGAACCGCATTTATATAAATAATAACAGTGTGGTAAACTGCAGCAACGCGCAAATATGGAAAATTTACGAGTATTGGAAGATAAATAATTGTTTTTGTACCGTACAAACAATATGAAAAGCTTATTTAGCAGTTGCGCGACTAAAGGTATATAAACGTAATTTATACGCCAAACTACGCTCTAGCATGAGCCATTTTTATGAACAGAAATATTACGTCAGTAAACATTTAATAGCATTTGATTTGATATGTTTTACCTTTTGGCATAATATTTATTATAATTTTTGTGTACATTAAGAAGGGTTATCGTTGTAACATTGCATAGTATAAATGAGCCCTAAAGACCCTCTTTTTGAAGCCAAAGGTCGTTGAAAAACTTTAACTTTCTTTTAAAACATTATAATAAGTCTGTTTCTATAACAGAGAAATTAATTAAGACCCAAAACACATGAAACCGGTCACGCTATAAATTAGTATTTCAGTGAAATTGTTGGAGCCGCCGCACTTAAAATATTTTTTTATTTTGAGTATTATATTTTTAATGAAAGCATATCATGGCACTGTATAATAATAATAATAATAATAATAATAATAATAATAATAATAATAATAATAATAATAATATACTAACCTGTTTTAAAAGCGATGTTGAAAATGGTGCCCCTCGACGGCAAATCATTGCCGGTATTGTCAGTGAGATATTCTTTTTCTGTCTGGAATAGGTCTGGGTTTCGATTCCGCCAGGAACATCCTGCCTGACAGGTTTTCCCAGGTTTTCCTCAATGTTCATGAACACTATTAAATATATCTATATATTTAATATATGCCGTGCAATTAGTTTTGTTTCCCCCCGAGTGTTTTGCCTAGGGGCAAGTCTTGTTAGCTGGTTAGCCGACCTGGTGGAACTCGGTTATTAATGGGAAGGAAGATGAATGGGGAGGAAGATGAATGGGGAGGAGTAAACAATAAAAGAACAATACCCAAACTGCTCGCCTTCACACTCCACACATTATTGACATCTCTTTAGGAAATTATTCATCATTCGCTGTAGTTCATTCTGAGAAATCCGGACCATTTTCTGACGAATGTTATCTTTGAGTTCTTGTATGGTATGCGGGTTCGTCTTGTACACGGATATTTTTTTAATTTACCTCAGAGATAATAATCGCAGGCTATTAAATCTGGGGATCGAGGGAGCCACAAATTCCTACTAATAACTCTGTCTTGTGGAAACACATTGTGGATTGCTCTCATAGTAATGTTGGTAATAATGTAATGTTCGTAATATTGGCAGAATCGTGTTGAAAAAATGTATGATCACGCTCCCTGTCGGTAATTCTCTGAAAAAGGGGGGGGGGATTAGTATGATATTCACATAAGTAACAAAATCAACTGTACGCTCAGAAAAATTGGTCCTATGATTCTTTCACCTCTGAGTTAAAACATATGAATCGTACATAAAGACACGCTCTGCCATTGTAAACACACGAGGCATAATATACTTTATATACTGTCAAATTAAGAAACGAACAACACAACACACATCCGGGAACAGCTGCGCTATGATTGCGACAGTCAGCAAGGTCAACAAGTAAGGAAGCAGGCTTGATATCCTCTCCACGAGTCGTCAAACGAGTAATGGCTGGCTCATAGGAAAAAATCCAAGACCGCACTGTATTACCATATCTATTCTTATGAGAAGTAAAATAATTCGAAACAAAAGTGGACGTAGCTGGAAAAAATAATGAAATATTTCATAAGTTTATGTGAAATTTTTTTAGTTCCTCTATCCAACCTGAATAAACTTCTCACTGTTTAAATTACATTATGTATATGTTTGTAAATTGTTCTGTTTTGAAACAGAAAATATTGTACACCCATTTTAATTTACCACACTTGATGTGATGTTAATTTATTTTCTTTATATTTTCAGGTCAGTGACAGGGGATTTCAGAGTCGTGATTAGGTAAGCAAATAACCGTAAAATTGGCCACCAAATTAAAATCCTTGGAGTCAACTGCTGCCAACTTTTTGATCATCGAATTACATTTCAACAACTTTGACGCACCAGGTTTTCTTCAGATACCAAAGTCACGGTTATTTCCAATTCGGATAATTGCCTTCTTTGATTTAGACGATGGGGTTGGAGGAAATATAAAAAGAGACGAGAGGAAGTTTAAAATGTTAATTGATGGTGTTTGCGACCACTAATCCGGAGGTCTTGGGTTCGAATCCTGGTCAGGTATAACTGCCTGGAGTTTTTCTTTACCCTGGATATCCGATGGCTTTAAGGCTATTCCGAGCTCGTTTAAGCCATCATTAAAACATTTCGTTTTATTCTCTCTACAGACTTAACTTATAGCATTCAATCCGCAATCTATAGACGTTGCGAGAATAAATAAAACATAAAAAGTAATATGCAGAAACATTTTTGGTTAGGTTATTATTCTTACTTTAGTTTTAACGTTTTTAAGCTAAGTCAATATATTTTAATTCTGAAATGTTGTAAAATATCTATTAAAGATAGTGTTTGGAAAATATTTAAACGGGTCTTGCTATAGCATTTGAATTATGTACTGAAACATTTGCTCTAAATACTTTTATTAATTTATATTATCTGCTTATCATAGCCTATTAGAATTAGTTGTAGCTAATTAACGCTCTAGCGGCCGCAATTTTTGTTGTTTCTCAACAAATCTGGACATATAACCATCAATTAACAAATAATTAATCCAGTTCGCTTACATGCAAAGTTGCACAATTGGGGGTGAGTGTTAACCTAAAGGGAAAATTTAAAGATCCCTCTTGCGGCCGCAATTTTTTTTCGACGAAACTTGGATATGCTATCAGTGAATTTAACGAAATCAGACTGTTATAAGTGGAGATTTACCTAAAACCCCAACATTAAAAAAAATGTTTTTTTTTTTTGTAACGAAACTTGTTATATAATATTTAATACACTAAGAGAAACAGTTTCTGAAAATCAGAGAAATCGGATCACAAGGTGTGGTTTTATACTCGGAAACAGAATTTTTGCAATCGCTAAGATAGTCGAGGGAAATGCGGCTTACAGGGGAATTGTTATTGTTTGTATTAACAATTGAGTATTCCCGCCAAGCGGAAAACCATTTTGTCTCAAGTGAAAGGGTATTGGGAAATAGTCTGCTAATGCGCATGGATGAGTAACCGAAACTTGCCCTTACAGACAGCGAAAGTGTGCATGCAACTTCAGTACCGAACGGCAGCGGAAAAAGCTGAATTCCAGGGAGTGCTGGAGCGATGTTCTCCATCACAGTGGTATTGTTATGTGTACAATAAATATAGACGGAGAGAACACAACGGTTTCGGAATACAGAAAAACAAGCAATCGTGCGTCTAAAATTAACTATGTAGCTTAAATGTTAATTATATTTCGTTTTAGTTGTT
Organism: Metallyticus violacea; assembly: GCA_030762175.1. NCBI lineage: Eukaryota > Metazoa > Arthropoda > Insecta > Mantodea > Metallyticidae > Metallyticus > Metallyticus violacea. The sequence goes on along the minus strand of CM060839.1, from coordinate 18,522,198 downwards.
ATACAGCTAAGTGCAGTTGGAAACATTAAGCTAATAATGTAACATGCAAATAAAATAATAATGATATGAGAAAAGTATATACTTTTAAGCATAAAAGTTGTGTTTTTTTTTTATTAAATACATATGTATATCTTCAGTGAGCGTTACTTGTTTTTTTCACTACATTCTCTGCTCTAGCTGTCTATAATAACCTTCACAAATTCAATTTGCTGAGGAATTCGCTTTGTTCATTCAACTCCTGTATGACAGACTTTTTTCATTTATGTTCTTTACTTCAACATAAATTTTGCATCATATTATCATTATTTTAGTGTTTCAAGAACAAAATATATCAAAACATTCTTTGTATATGCGTTCCATTAAGCAATCTACCGGCCACGCTGCAATCCCAGCCTTAATCCCTTCATATAGGTACATGGAGGTCCTTTTCCAGCGTATAAAACGCGACTTTAGGTACAGTTATTTGTATTTCAACGCGTAAATACCGCTTGAAATTATGTTGGAAAATTTTAGACACTTCTTTGGATAATTGCGTTAGTGTAAACACAGAACTGTAACGTCTCGAAGTTCAAATTGCATTATGATCCTCTAGTGATACGAGAGCAAAGCAAGTGCAACAACTTTTGGGTCGTGCATGTAATATCGTTGATGAAATTCTCAGCAGCCTTCGGTTTTCTGAAAGTCTTAAGTTGTGCATAAATCTTGCAGAGGATTTACGGAAGTTGCCTTCATTGAAACTTTACTTTTATATTCAGCGAGCCTACTTACATCAACATGCAGCAGGAGACGAAAGTCGCTTACCTCAAAATTTCATTTTCAAATATCACACTTGCTCACGCACGAAAAAGCGGTAGCTTTTGTTTTACTCTTTTTAAGGGTTTTATGTAACATCAAATTGAAAAAAAAACTTGCAGGCAAAATTAAGCAAATGTGCGGATAAACATGTAATAAAATATTTTTTCTTTTTTTTTTTTTGCGAATTCCGGAGGAATGTAAGGCATTACGGTTGTACCAATGAAGAGATTTTTAATGGTCTAAATGTGCATCGACCGTATCTACTATGCACCTTACAAAATCTATAATATATATCCGTTTTCGTTCTAGCGGTTGCTATTTTTGTTTGTTTTGAACGAAACTCGGCAAATAACCATCAATTAACAAACGATTCGTCGAGTACGTTAACTAGCAAAATTGGACCATTAGGGGTGGGGGTTAACCTGAAAGCGAAAATGGAAAAATCGCTCTAGCGGCAGGATTTTAAGTTTTTTAAAAGTAAACAAGGTATGTACTATTAAAAAAAATACAAAAAGTAAATTCCGAAAATCAATGAAATCGGACTATTACCTATTACAGAGGGGGGGGGGGGGTGGTTACCCAAAATAAAATCGCGACATTAATATTTTTTTCCTCACAACAAAATTCGAAACGTAACGTTTAACTAACACGAGAAAAATAGTTTTCAAAAATTAGGGAAATTAAGCCTTTAGGAGGGGAGTATTCTTGAAAACCGAACTTTAAATAACGCTATACCATTTAACTTTCTTTAAATTATTTTAAAATAAAATAAAAAATAATCCAGCATACAACCTGTATTTATAACGATACATATGCTTCATATTCAACAAAAATCATTGTCTTGAAGATAACAAATGTGAAATATTAATCTAATATGTTTATGAGAATTATATTTGTATGTAAGAGCGCTCTGTAATAACCTTCAGAAAACGCTTACGTTACATGTTAATAACATTTAAATTAAATTTCAAAGCCACTGAAAATCGATGTAACTTTCGATTGTTTTTATTTGCTTTGTGCATTGCAATTGTTTTTAAATAGTAACATGTTTTTGTTTTATTGAAACATATGAACATCATCTTAAATACACAATGTAACTCGAAACTTTCTGTTATTTCTCTCTGTTTTAGTGAATGTAAAGATGATATCAAGGGCTCAGTTCATAAACATGGTTACATTTAAAAATAATCTCACATTGTCTACCAGTGGTCATTTAATTATAGTAAACCAATAATTTTGGTGGTTTGATCTCAATAATAATAATATTATTATTATTATTATTATTATTATTATTATTGTTATTATTATTATTATTTCTAAAATGTGTTTTCTCTTTTGTAATTCTTATAGATTGCAAGAATTCTAATTGCATACATTGGCAGGTGAATTTAAACTAGCCAATAGTAGATTTATATTTTGAATTTTTGAAGCCAGGCGCGAAACTTCGCGTGCTTTTGTAACCACTGTGGTTTAGTCAAGCCATTGTTTAGTTAATTGGTATCGAATATAAAGGAGGGTTTGCTCGGCTGGAGGTCTCAATTCTTAAGCCTGCATTTTGCTCGGGCATGCATCTGAAGTTGTACATTCGGCTGGGACACTTGTATTTCAGTTTTTCACGACGCGAGGCACATTTTAAGTTTCACATTCTGCGGAGACATTTATACTTGCAGTCAGATTTACTTCGGACGCAGAATAACCTCTACAATAAGTTCTACCGTACGCAGAACACCAGTGAACTCGAAAGATCTTGTGAATAACAAATTGCCGTACATATTCAGATCTACTCATCGCGCGATTATTAACACAGTTGATATCCTCTCGCAGTCCTGTTGAGCACGAGTCCCAAAATAACACAACAAAACCCTCAGATGTCATGAATCTTGGGATACAACACCGAAGCGGTCATTAACCAATCGAAGAAACCGCTTCAAAAGTGGCTACTCCAACGTGGGGCCGTTTAGAATGGTAAACAAAAGAAACTAAACTTCTGTATTTAAACTGCGTTTATGGTTTGTTAAAGACAAACAAATGAAATCTAAATTAGTCTTTCAATGTATTAACGTTAATAATTTGTTCAAATTTAGTTTATAAAATAATGGTTTAATAAAAATGTTTCACACAAAGGTTGTTTACTCTTATGTTTGAAACTAAAATGTGATTAAAAATTGGTGTTGCTATTTAAAAAAAAAAAAGTTTTCCTTGAAATTACCTTGAAAATTGCACCAAATAAAAGATAGCTAATATAATTGTGTTTTACCCTCAAATAAATATTTTTTAACCATTTTTGAAAACGTCTTGTTTTCCAGAAAATCACGTGGAAAGTTTTTTTTTTTTTTAAACAACCTGTATGTTAATCGGCTATTCCCTCTTTTAAAGTTATGGCATTCTAAATGTAATTTATTTGTTTGTATACATTCATTTTTAATTCAAGAATCATTTGTTATTGTTATTGTTATTATTATTATTATTATTATTATTATTATTATTATTATTATATAGCCTTATTTTTGGAAATAAAACAAAGTTTAAATACAATTATTCCTCCTTTCTAGAGTTATTTCTTCATGTAAAGAGGTCGGAAGAACTTTTGTGTCTGAGAGAACTGAAAAGAAAGTCGCTACACTGTGGGATACACCCCTTGAGAGTCAGATCACAAGAAATCATTGATTGTTGTGGGGGATGGCATAGTGTCCAGTATTTGCTCGGCCGGCCACATTGTTTGTCTGGAGCTCTTATCGTCCCATAAGCACTGTGCACCTGTTTTTTGTTTATGTAGTTTTTGATTTTATCAAAAAGATTCTCCAAGGCCTTTATGATGACGTGAGAAAACACGTAGAGAAGATTTTGTGAATTGCTTTTTTGTGCTAATCTTGATTTCCCTCTCTTCTTTCAGCACTATTTTTATTATTTCTCTTGTTATATTTTTTTTACTTATAGAGTCGAAAGTCTTAAATGCATTCGTGGAATTTTTTTAGATAAACGTGTAACGTTAGTGTTTCTGTTGATAACCAAAACTAAGTTGTTAAGCTTTAACTTCTTGTTTGAAATTTCAAGTCATTTTACGGCAATAACTTTTTAAGCAGAAACGCGAATTAATGTTTTAACTCTTTACAATGTGTAATACAGTTTAATAAAGAGTGATATTAAAATTGGTAATATTAAAGCATAAAGGTATTAAAAGGAGTTCTTGCTAATAACTACAGTGAGGTTATTTGAGGGATATGGACAGGCACCAGGCAGTTGACCAATGCAGAAAAATGATTTCGCAAGAACTACAATCGGGGTTAAAATCAGAATGGGGAATCAAAACAGGGACTAAAGTGACTAGACTCAGATTAGGGGGTATGGCGGATGATTAAGATTGCTGACGAATATAAGCGGAGGATTTGTCTCATCTGCGAGGAGGGGGAATCGTGGACACAAATTGTGGCTGAATGCAAGTACAGAGATATGGAGGGTGAAGTATCTACCGCAGTCCTTTACAAGATCGAACAGAGGAAGATGGTCATACTGGACTTTGCTGGCAGGAGAGGAGAGGAGAGGAGAGGAGAGGAGAGATTAGCTAAACGGCTCAGATCTGAATAGACTGACAACTGGGGAGGGGGTTGGGGAAAACAAAATGACTGTATCTACCTGTATGTCAACCACAATGAGCTTTCTTTATGTATTTATGTGTATTTTAATGCTGTTAAATGGTTCTTCTTATATTATTTATTTTATTTTTATTTATAATTTATCATTGATATAAATCATATATATGTTTTTATCTTATTGTGAATATCTAATGAAATATCTTGTACTAAATATTACGAGGGTAGGTCCATAAGTTTCCGGCATAAATACTTTCTAGGTATGCTAAAGACAAAAACTATATTTCACTTTTCAATATAGTTACCCTTTATTACAATATACTTCTTACATCTTTGAATTAACATTTCAATCCGTCCCCCCCCCCCAAATAATCAGAATTCTTATCTGCAAAATGGACATAAACATAATCCACCAATTCTTCGTCACACTTAAATTTCCTTATTCCAAGATCCTTCTTGAGTTATGAGAAGAGGAAACAGTCACTGGGAGCTAGATCTGGACTGTAGGGTGGATGGTCGATCTCCTTGAAGTCACATTTCTTCACAGTTTCTTTGGTAACAAGAGCTGTGTGCAAAGACGCGTTGTCGTGAAGAAGGCGCACACCACCACTTAGCTTTCCTCGCCTTTTCTCTTTGATGAAAGCACGTAGTCTGTGCAGTAGGCCAGCATAGTACTCCCCATTTACTGCGGTGTTCCTCTTCTTGAAGTCAATGAAGAGTATGCTTTCATAGTCGCAAAAGTTGTGGCCATGATCTTCTTGGTTGACTGAGTGACCTTGGCCTTTAGAGGCGGTGCTTCGCCAGGTTTACGTACTCCATTGATTCTATTATGGACAAGGGATCATAGTAGAGGATCATAGTTTCACCTCCTGTAACAATGGTTTGCAGAATTTCTCTGTTGTTGCCACTGCAGAACTCCAAAAATTCCTGACAACAGATGACTCGTTGCTGCTTTTGGACTGAGGAAAGAAGTCTAGGCACCCATCTTGCACTAACCTTTTTAATGTTTATATGTTGGTGAATAATTCGAAGTGCTGTTGTTTTGGAAAGGTCCAACCGTGGTGCTATTTCTGTAACTTTGAGCCACCGGTCCAGGCTCTTCATCTTCAATGCTTTTTCGGTCGATTCGAAAAAGTTTGGTCCATTCTTTTACGATAGAATATGAGGGGGGTGCTTCCCCATATACACCGTCCAATCGCTGTTTAGTTTCATTTCATTTGGAGTAAGTGCTTCTTTTGTGAAGAGCTTAATAACAGCTCGATACTCCATTTTGAACCTGTCACAATCTTGTACACATATGCAATATATCTGAACAACTGAACACGGCGGAGCTGAAGTTACAGCTGCAATTATATACTTAACAGATAAGGTATGACACCTGATAAGGATTTTGTGAAGACGATAATCCTTATCAGCGCGGCCGGAAACTTATGAACCTACCGTCGTACATACTAATGTATTATAAAAGCATGTACGGTGCGTTGGATGCGTGCGCCTGTTGAAGTTCTTTTCCATTCTATTGGGGCACTGTAATAAATGCACTGCTGCAGTGTGGTTATTTGAGTCAAAAAACGGAGATATTGTCCGCAGCGAAAAATTAGTATTTATATTTTTATGAAATTATGAAAGCCTATAAATATATTTATTCAAAAATGGTATTAATAAAAATTATCCTATGTTATAATATTTGTTGTAAATGAATCACTTTAGCCACAGTGTATTCCAGTGTGATTTGAAAAGTGCTCGGATTCACCCACAGATTGCAGCAGCAGTTCCGAAACATTTAACACCCGCCCTCTTCCATAGAAACATTTGTGCAATAAACATTTGTTGGTCAAGAATCGCAGTAGCTGTACTTGTTGCAATGCTGGCATGTAAATACGGGGAAAATAACAAATACCGAACATGTGCGGTTATTAAGTACTTTGTAAAGAAGGGTAGAAACTCATACAGGTATGCCAAACGCTCTAGGGGACTCTGTGAGCACAGAGTTTAAACGCGGCCTTGAAAACCTGCAGGATGACCCATGCAGCGTACAACCAAAATCCAAAAGATGTACAACGTGGTTATGAAAGAATGCTGAGCGTACGTCACATTTTTAGGTAAGAACTGTACTTAAAAATTATCAGCAAGATGGATGCCGTTACTGCTGACTCAGGAATAAAGCGAATCAGAGTGCAAATCTCTCAGCAAAGTTTGGCCCGTTTTCAGAGAGACCCCGCCGACTTTGTGTCAGTTTGTGACCAATGCTGAAACATGGGTCGTAGATTACGGCACGATAAAGAACCTCAAGCCTGAAAGAAGAGACTTCTGAGCAAAATTTGTCGGCCATTTCACGCCCTGAATTGAATGGGACTCTGATTACCTGAGATGTTAAAGAGCGTCCGTAAATAAGCAAAATAAACAAATCAACAATTCTATGTTGAAGAAACTGTGTACCCTTTGAATCCCATGCAATTATATTATAAGTTTGAATATTTTTGAGTAGTCATTAATTCAGAAATGCTTCTTTCTTCCCCTAAAGACTTTCAGGAAACTAATTAAACACCTGAACGACAGAAACAACAGAAAATACGAAACAATTAATTCTCATTAAGTGTCATTACTTGTTATTGCATGCTTAAGTATTAAACTTCCTGAAGCATGCTCTAGCATTGCACGTGAAATTAAAATGTGCTTGTAAAGTTGGTAGTACTAGTTTCATATAATGGGATTTCTCGGGTCGTCTACTTGTAAAACAAATGACTGCTGTGTTACTGACGTCACGTAGTCGTGTGCTCAATTACACCTGGAAACGGGTATTTTAATTGATTTTCAACACAATTTTCGCAAAATACAGACACACACGTCTGCCCTGTTTCGATGTATCCAGACACGCTGGAGTGTTGCTTAAAGCGGAAATAACGTTTTAGTTTGAAGATGAGAATATAATAAACTTGATTCAAAGTGTTTTAGGAATAAATAAATCGGTTAACCGAACACAAGGCCATAAAATTGCAAACTGATTTTTGTAATAGCGTCGTCTAAAATATATAAAATTTTTCTTGACCATAAGAACGGAATAAAATAAACAGAGAATTTTTATGTAAAAATACAATATTCAGGTATGGTTTTTTGAGACAAACGTTTCAGCTTTTCGTTGAAGTATTAAGTAATTAAGAAACACAAAATGATAAATACAGGCTGGCTCACAAAAATATTATATGCTTTTCTTCAGTTACACTGCTCAAAAAAATTAAGAGGAACACAGGTTTCAACCATTTCCAAAATTAATATCGGTAGAACTTTATTTTTGACAGTTTGTAATTATAGATTGAATAATTGTGTAAAATTAGAATAATACGCATACTACTAAACTTTTGTTTCACAGGAGTAGAAATTATTGACTGATACAGAAAACAAAGTGGAAATATGAGATTGCATTGTTTATTAATCAATATTTCGATGGTTATTGCAACATTCGGTACCGAGTGTGTTCTCAGTGAGCTGCGATGACTTCATAACACCCACGTGGCTGCTTCGCACCAGCCTCCTAATAAAGTTTTGTGGAGTTCTCTTCCATTCTTCAGTGAGTGCATGTGCGAATTCTCCCAGGCTCTGTAACACAGCAGAACGCTCGCGAACAACTTTTTTCCACAGATACTCAAACGGACTGAGGTCTGGACTGCATGCAGGCCCGAATTTGGCATTCTTGCAGGACATCTTTGGTAATCCGTGTTGTATGATTTTAGCATTTTCATGTATTAGAAGGAAATGACATGTTGAAGGATGTCATTCATCAGCTGTGTGACAACAACACGCTCTGTCCGAGACTCAATAGCAAAGAATGCTCGAATCGCCTCCAAATCTGTCATGTTCAATAATGGTGGATTGAGCGGGACGTTCACCAGGACGTCTCCATGCACGTGTAAGGCTATCACAACCCTTCACACGAAAGCTTGACACGTCTGTAGAGAGAACAGCCTCCCATTGGCAGATTTTGTTTTTTGTTAATTTGGTTTATTTATGTGCGCTCTTTAACATCTCAGGTCATCAGCGTCCCATTCAATTCAGGGCGTGAAACGGCCGACAAATTTTGCTCAGAGGCCTCTTCTTTAAGACTTGAGGTTCTTTATCGTGCCGTAAATGTACGACACGGGACCTACGGCTTTACTTCCTTCCGAAGGAAGCCATACTTAGGTTTTTTACGCCCTAAAAGATCCATCAACCCTGGTCGGGATTGAACCTCGATCTTGGGTTTACGAGGTAAGCATGGTTACTCCCAGACCGCCAGGACCGACTATATAAACGTGGGAATAGAACTCTGGCCCGCCAGTTCTATAGACAGTTTAATGTCATATCAGTATAATATCGTTGACCTAAATATACATGTAAAGGAAATTCTTCCTGCGTTAATTTCTAGTTAGTAACCCATTTTCTAGGGAGATTTTAACGACTGTTTAAAAATGTAAAAGAGAATGGTTATTGGTGTTTACCAGTGTATCCCCAAGGGGAAGGGGCGTGTCGCTGTTATCTCATCTTGTTGTGCATTAAATTTCATAGCACCAAGCGAACATGTACCTTTGGGAAATCTGCAGTCTAGACATTTTCCTAATAACGTGCACATTATCCACGTGTTTAATTACCTAAGGGTGCACAAGGCTGAAAGAAGGTGCAAACAAAGGAGGGATTGTTATCTGTGCAGTCAACAGCAGTGTTAATAGGTCATTCTAGTGAAACAAACTTCATTCATATGAAAAAGTATGTCAAAAATGATTCTCTCCTGTGTCCAGGGAAACAGTTTTGAGTTTCGGACAGGAGTTTTAGCGAATTCCAAAGGAATGTAACAATTGCGCTTGTACCCACGAAATGATTTTTGAAAATTTTCTTCAAATGTACATCGATCCTATTTAGTAGGAACCAAAAATGACGATGAAAAAGTTTAGCTTTTTAAAGGCCGCAGTTTTTATTTTTTTTATCAACGAAATTCGGCATTCTGGGGCTGGGGATTAAGAAAAGAAAAAAATAAAAATAAAATTGCTCTAGCGGCTACAATATTTTTTCATAACAAAATCTGGTAAGTACCATTTAAATAAAATACGAAAATTAGAGAAACCGGACCATTAGGATTAGAGGTATACCTAACAAGAGAAATTTAAAAATCTCTCTGCCATTAATTTTCTCAATTTTTTTTTGTCTCTCCTGGTGGTGTAGTGGTTACCATACTTGCCTCCTAAACCCAAGATCACGGGTTCGAACCCGGTCAGAACCGATGGATTTTTTCGGGCTTAAAAAATCCTAAATATGGCTTCCTTCGGAAGGGAAGTAAAGCCGTGGGTCCCGTGTCGTACATTTACGGCACGAAAAAGAACCTCAAGCCTGAAAGAAGAGGCCTCTGAGCAAAATTTGTCGGCCGTTTCACGCCCTGAGTTCAATGGGACGCTGATGACCTGGGATTTTAAAGAGCGTCCATAAATAAATCAATCAAAAAATTATATTGTTTTAAAATAAAAATACAAATTATTTCAGCATATAAACTGTATTTTCAACGATACACATGTTTTATATTTAACAAAAGTATCGTCGTGAAGATAGTAAATGTGAAATATTAATCTAATATGTGTAAGAATTATATTTGTATGTAAGAGCGTTCTGTAATAACCTTTAGAAAACGTTTACGTTACATGTTAATAACATTTAAATTAAATTTCAAAGCCACTGAAAATCGATGTAACTTTCGATTGTTTTTAAATAGTAACATGTTTTTGTTTTATTGAAACATATGAACATCATCTTAAATACGCAATGTAACACGAAACTTTCTGTTATTTCTCTCTATTTTAGTGATTGTAAAGATGATATCAAGGGCTCAGTTCATAAACACGATTACATTTAAAATGTTTAAGAATACACACACAGCACAGATTCGTCCGTCGATGGTCATTAATTAGTTGTATACCGTTAGTTTTTGTGATTTAATGTCAATAATAATAATAATAATAATAGTTCTAAAAATGCGGTTCCTCTTTTGTAATACTTAGTTTGTTACATTCTAATTTTGTAACCCCCCTTTTTTTTTTTTTTTTTTTTTTTTTTTTTTTTTTTACATTTAGAGTAATTTCAATTTAGACATTTTAGTTCTGTTTTTCTTTTATTAGTTAGCTTTAGAGTTTTTCATAATAATTAATACACAGCAATTATATAACTTATTTAACAATTAATAAGCCCGTAATTTGGATTTTATGTATCTTTTTTAATGTTATTCTACTTGCTGAGGAAATCGCTTAATTTACGCATCTCCTCTCGACGGAATTTTCTTATATTGCAGTTTAAATATTTTTTGTTATTATACGAGATTGAGCATGTGTGTTTATATGCTTAAACCCTTATTCATCCCTATAAAGATACCATATAACTTTGTACATCTTGTCTTGTTCCACATTCTGCTTTGAACCCAATGGAATGTTTATAAATCTTAATTTTAAATAGTTAAAATTTGAAAAGGGGCCTAAATGAAACAAATCAGATTAGAGAAGTTTCTATCTTGGAGTAGATAAAACATGAACAATTTTATCTGATGTAAGTTAACTGAGTTTCTGCCCTACAGAACACGTGCAAGTAACAAGATGTCTAGATCAATTGTCTCGCAGCAGACTTTGAAACAAGTTGTCATGTCATATAAGCAAATGTTTTACGACTGATAGCCTGGTTGTCGTTAAGTTTTCCTTCCTTTTATGCTGGAGTTGGAATTGATATTTTTTACGATGCTGCAGAGGAATAAAAAGCAGATAGTCTAAGGACCTGCCAAGGAAGTTTTCCTATGGGACACTTTCCTTCCGTAGTCCATTGAATTTCCCTTGCTCTGCAGTTTGTGGACCTTCGGGTCCCATGACAATCATCATTTCTACCCCAACGCAGCCTAAGGGGCAGATGAACAAATGACGTGCTTTGGCGTCAAGTCCCACATTCCCAGTATGGCCGATCCATCCATGTAATATTGCAAGCGTTCCCACTTTAGAAGTTTCTTTCGAGTTTTCATATTGTATGTCACAAAATGCATTCAACAGAAACAGAGTATTTCTGACACTAGAAATAACAACTCTGTGCTTCAATCAGTACGTACGATATCATTAGATTTATTTTCTCAACCAGTCAACCATGTGCTACCCAGAGATGGCTATTTTCAGCAAGATGGAGCTCCAGTTCACAATTGACATAACGTTTTTCAGTACTTAGAACATTTTTTTTTTCATAACGATGCATTGATAACAGAAGTCACATAGAATAGTCAGCAAGATCCCTAAATTTGTAGCCTTTGGACCTTTGTAGGGTCATTATTTTCAATAGTGTTTAACGCCCGTTTTTACTACTGAGGCACCACAGGCGGTGGACACTGATGATACATGAGATGAAATGATATATTGGGAAAAGATTTTTTAAGGAAGGAAACGAACCAGGCCTAAGTTTAGGGTACCTCCCCGGCATTTGCCAGTTATGAAGACTGAGGAAAACCTGAAAAAAACTGTCAGGAAAGACGTACTTGCGGGATTGGAACCCCAGACCTCTCGCTCACGAGTCCGCGCCTTAATGACCTCAGCCACTCGCGGCGATATAGTAGGGCTATTTGAAGTCAATAGTATATGAAGAACCAACTTAGAAGATGTGATAGAAGAGGTACAAGACATTACTAAAACCTGATTAAGCTTGGCGTATTGTCAAGCAGCTGGAGGCTACCAGTTTGAACATAGAGTTTAAACGTTCAGCTAGCTATGTTTTGTTTTTGTTAAGGAGAGAGCGTTTTATTATCCACTAGACATTTTTTATTTCTTAATTTTTGCAACAATAAATTTGTACAGAAGTATCTAGTGTAGGCACTTTTTAAAAAAAATCTCTTAATGAGCTATATTAAAAATTGTAACACTATGTTGGGTATTCCATTTAAAAATAAGAGAGCTGCGGTTACTTCCGGTTAAACCATAATAATTCTGAGCTCTTCGTAAACACAACCAGTTTCCTATCACTGAACAATATGCTTCATAAGTTATTAGCAGAGCCCAGAATTTAGGCAAAACGTCTTTTCCTTCTGCTTGGATATATTTAAGTCAGAAATTAACATGTTTACGTACATTTGGGGTCAGTAGGGTCAGTTATTATTTCCGCATTTTTGGTTTATATTGCCTATTTTAAGGGTTAACATCTTTTTGGGGGGGGGATTGTTATGGATTATTTTTGCAATTATTTACGCATTTTAAAAAGCATATAAATAATTTCAATATATCGAAGTGAAATAAGTAAAATTAAATGGTATGTTCACCTTACAAAATATCTATTAAGAGTCTTGTTATACATTTATTTCTTTTCAAGCAGTCAAAAACTTTCTCCTCTACCCATTAACTTAAGCTCTTTATACAGCAGAATCTTCATTAGTGAAAGGAACACACGGTTACCTCGGGCATACGAATATCAGGAAATAAAGAGGATGAGGGAAGTACTGTAGTTTTGAATAGTCCTGGCGAATGACGTTGTATCGATTTGCGCGAGACAATTATAAGAAATTTGTGGTGGGGGTAACTTCTCAAGCTGCATAAATGTAACAAACAATTGCAAACGATAAAGATGAGAGCGGTACAGCTGTACAGTAAACCGTCCCTACAATGTGTTCATTACGGAAGTAAGAGAGATACTAACCTGATTCCGCTATAAACGCATACACTGAAAATGAACTCGACCAGAAGTCACTGCACATCTTTTGCTCATTCGCCAGGACTATTCAAAACTACTTTACTTAGTCTTGATCAACATTTTCATGATGTCATGAAAGGTGAATGTTCTATTGTAACTGGTATGCGTTCTTCCGAAATAGCTTGTTTTAAATATGCTCCAATCACTTCAGTGGAAGTAGAACGTTCTTTTTCCATGATGAAAAATGTTCCGACAAGCGACTGACTATAAAAGTTGATACCTTGAAAAAACACCCTGTTGCTTGTAACCAAGAAAAGTAAGCTTAAGTACTTTAATTATGTGATAATTATTAAATATCTTAAATACCTATTTTAATTAATAATGGCTATTGAGTGATATAACTCTTTTTTCACGTTTGATATATGCCTCTTTTAATTATATTACTTGCCTTTTTCCTGACTACTTTAACCAAAATATATGCCGGAACTTCCGGGCTGTGATAGTTAGCGCCTATCTGGGAATATGGTCTCTCCTTAGTTTTTACAGTCATCCACTTTTTATGTTCATTACTGCAAATATCAGCCTTACAGAATACAAATTCATTTTTTAATCTTAATACAAATATGAAGGTACAAAGGTATCCAATTTTGATTAAGTCAACAAAATTACACTAGCAAAGGATTAAACCAATTTCAAGGCCCTGATGGGAGCTATGTTTGTATTTGGGGTAAACAGTGAACGATGAAAAGGGACATGTGTGCCAACTTAATAATATTAAACAAATCTGAGTTAATGAAACGGCTCGCTTAAGCCGCTGGGGGTTCAGAGGATATGATTGCAGTGTTCTCGTATGCAGAGAGAGGGTTTCGCGTCTCTTAATAAAAGAAGTAAAAACGTTTCATTTAAACGCTTGCCGTGACTGTATAAATAGCAGAGAGAACGCAATATTGCTTAAACCACCTGAGCTTTAACTGCATATGAAGATGGCGAGATTATTGCAACCGCTTATGAATGTTTTAATGTAACCTTAAAGTCTGTTAAGTTTTCTACCTTAAGTTCCAATCAGCCTTCTGCCGACGACGCGCTCGTTTCGTCTTACTCGGCTTTATTAACCTATACTTCTTCACCACACACACACACACACACACACACACACACACACATACAAAACTACGACTGATAAAAGCATCTACATAACCCTTTTAAGTTCATATCGAGTTAAATGCCTTTTATACCAAGCAGAATGACTCAAATTTGGCATGTCTTGGGTTCGAAAACCTTGGGGCGTTGGTTTTTTCGTGGTTTTCCGTATTCACCTAGTCTAGTGCTCTCTCACTTAATTCCATTCGTTTTCAGGTTCGAAAGTGTGACGTACCGTGCGATCAATTTTGTTTTACCCTGGGGTATTTTGCGTTTGGCGGTTAGCCGGCTAGTTCGGTCTCGTTGATTAGCGGGAGGGTAAAACAATAAAACAAACCAACCACACAACAATGCACAATGCAATTTAAGAGGCTAATTACATACGAAATTACCGCCACGAGTGGCCGAAGTCGTTAAGGAGCGAACTCGTGAGCGGGATGTCTAGGGTTCGAATCCTACAAGGACCGTTCTCCCTAACTAAGGTTTTTTCCAGGTTTTCCTCAGTCCTCATAAATGAAAAATGGCGGGGAGGTACGTAAACTTAGGCCTGAACGTTTCCTTCCTTAAAAAAATCATTACATCTCATGTATCATCAGTGTTCACCGTCTGTGGTGCCTCAGTAGTAAAAACGGGCGTTAAACACTAATCAATTAAATTAGAAACGAGGGTTTGAAATTGACCGCCTTCATTCTCCACGCTATTTTGGCATCTCTTTAGGAAATTATTTATCTCGCTGTTGTTCATTTTAAAAAATCCCGACATTTCCTGAGGGCTACTTATGGGGTCACGTGCTGAAGAGCGTGTGCTACAGTTATTTTATACGGCCTTAAGTGCAATGACTTGCAGCCTTTTGCACAGAACCATATGAAATTCCCACTCGTTGTACAAGACGGTGAAGACATTTCTAGCAGAATTTTCTCAACTATTACCAATGCCATATAAAATTTCTGCTGTGAGATTCCTGCACTCTGATTTTGTTTCTTAGGCTGGACAATTCGTTTCCTGAAATGTATTGTACAGATTTTGAACTGCTTTCCGATCTGGAGCGTCTACTCCTGGGAATCTTGCTTGAAACAGTCTTCGATCTTCATCAGCTGAGTTAACACATATCAACCGTACACAACACACACCCGGGAACAGCTGCGCTACGACTGCAACAGTCAGCAAGGCCAGCAAGTAGGCTCGCTTATAGCAAAAACCCCGCGCCGCCGGGGAAGACATCACTATCTGCACTCTAGGTAGCGCTTTGGAAATTACTGAAGCATCATAGCTTCTGGTGTGAAATGACCTTTGTGAAGTGCTCAAAATCCTTGCAAAGGAGGCGCCGGGGTGTTCTATATTTAAACATGTAAATGGACTACGTCTAAATCCATTACCCAACTGCTGGATATCTCCTTCACTTCATCCCTTCCTCCCGTAGGTGTCCCACTAGGGGATAGTCGTTGAATAAGGTTGTAGTACCAAAATGTTCTCCATTCCCATCAATAGAATCCAATATCCCTTAAGGGACGCTGAGAACGAGGTTTTGGCCAAAATCGGTTAAAAAGTCGAAAATCGTATTCTTTTTTAAGAAGACGGTTCCTTGAACCTTTGGGCGTTCACAGAGAATCAATATTTGCATATCCTCTCCCCCCCCTCTTCGGGCTTAATAACCATTTAAAGAGCTCCGCTTGGTCCTTCTAAATCACACGGTTTCCAGCATACCTTTCTATAAAACAGCGTTTTTCTCAATTTCCACACATTAAAAAAGGTTCATGTGTAACAGTTTTTATTTAAATTCAATTAAACTTTCCAAGAATGTACAGAAGTTTACATTGTAATATTCTATAGGACAAAATTCTGTTTATACCAATAATAAATTTAAAAAAATATTTTCTACTAAACTTATTTATTTTTATAATTGAATTTTCTTACAGATGTAAAAAAATTATCACAGTTCATCCATCAAATTTATTTAAAATATTTTTCTAGACAATTTTTATGTGTTTCAAAGCTCCTGTTGCAAAAGTACCAACCAACTTTCTCAACTCATGAGCCATGTGGGACATTTTGACTATGCGACATATTTACGTAAGAAAAATATGAAATAATTTATAACTCGCAAAGTATTTATCCCATTTGAACGAATTTTGGTATACTTATTAACTTAACAGCATTGCAATCACAGTAAAAGTTACAGAAAAATCCATTCAAAAATATTAAACTTTTAAAATTCACTCCCAATGTCCTTTAAGAGATTTCCTTCATTCATCAAAGGGTACCATCGAGAGTGAAGATTGAGTTTTTACAAAGTTGCCAAATTTGTGATAACAAAGGTATATTAAAAAGTTATTTTATAATCACAACACACTGCTAATATACTTATATATTTAAAATAAAGACAAAAATGTATGGAATTACTTTTTTTAAAATTTATTTTATAAACAAGCACGGGTTTCTCCTGCTATTTGTTCCAATAGATCCTGCGCGCGCAAAGATAAATCACTGTACATCACAACGAAGCAGTAAGGGATATAGGTACGAACGCTGTCTTCATTTGTTTGCTTAACGTTGCATAGCAACAGGAGTGCGTGGAATGCACGGCTCGTATGTTTACTTTCCTCATTTCCTTACTGTTGCTAAGCGTGAAGCCAGTTAACCACTTTTAATGTATTGCTCTGGGACTGGACGTGCATCACTACCACTTTTTTGTTACTCCCAGGCGAGGATCCAAATTGAAAGGCAGCTTTCCAAACACAATGAGTTTCTTTCTTCACGCTTGTTCCAAGTCTCTTTATGAATGTCTGCATGTTGTTTCCTCCTATTCGTCATAGCCTGTAAGAAACGCCATGCTTGTCTAGTTTTTATTCAACTTATGGGAATGGCATTTCCTTTCGGCGCGGTCGCACAGAGTTCTGATGGTGTGACTCAGAGATAACAAGTAGCTAGTGCGTTTTGAACATCGGGCGTGATTTCATAGTTGAGAGTTGGGTATATTCTTCTTTTTCTTACAGCTCCGTCTTTTTATCGCTTTTTTTTTCCATTTGCTCCTCTGATTTTTTTTTTTTTTTTTTTTTTTCCATTTTTCATAGCTACTCTTTTTATTTCCTCACTTTTTTAAAAAAAATTTAACTCTTCCCCTGACATTTCTACTGTTTTTGTTTTTGTTGTTATCTTCTACTGTTTTCACTTCTGTTTCATCCTATTCGGATCTCTCTTCTCTTTACGTTCTATTCTTTCCGTAGTTTTTTTTTTTTTTTTTTTTTTTTTTTAAGTTTCTTCGGTCCTTTTTGTAGTCTTTTTAAACGTTAATCTTTGCTTCTGTTCTGCTTCTACTTCTTTGTTATTCTCTCTCTCTCTCTCTCTCTCTCTCTCTCCCCAATCTCTTTCCTGGCTATTCTACCTTATTTTCTTCTCTTCTTTTCTTTCAATTTTATATTATTGTATTCGTTTCTCTCTTCTCTTCATATTTTTTCGTTTTCTTTCTTCATTTAATGTATATTCCTATGTCTTCACTTCACTCCTTTTTCTTTAGGCGTAAAATTAAACTGTGATGTCATTTGTTGAGGTTTGTCTATATTGACAGACCATTCTTCTCTTCTCTTGCATTCTCTTCGTTTATTCTTTTCCTCCATTTGTTTCTGTTTTCTGCTTATTTAATTTTTTTCATTTTTTATAGCTATTCTTTTCCTCACTTTTTAATTTTTTTAACTCTTCTATTGTCATTTCTACTCTTTTCTTATTTTCTACTTGTATCCTTCTTCTTTTCTTTTCTCTTCCATTTCACTCTATTTCCATTTCTCTGCTCCTTATGTTCAATTCTTCCCTTAGTCTTTTTTGCAGTTTCTTCGCTTCTTTCTAAACTATTTTCTAGATCATATTCTTTGCTTCTGTTTACTTAAAAAACTCTCTCCCCCCTCCCCCCTCTCTCTCTACCCTCCTAATCTTTCCTGACTTTTTTCTACCTAAATTTCTTCTCTTCTCTTTTCTATAATTTTAATACTTTATTCTCTTTCCTTTCCACTCTTTTATTTTTTCCCTCTTATTCTCTTCTTCTCTCTTGCCTACTTGTTTAACAAATTTAATTTTTTTATGCATTGTTATTCTCTTGTTTCTTTTCCTTTTACAATTATATTCACTCTCGTTTGCAATATCGAGAAATAAAGATAAGGAAGAAAGAGGAGATGGAATCGGGGAGAATAACACACGAAAATGATGCAGGAAAATAGTAGGAAAAAACAAGAAGAAGAAATGGAATAGGAAACTAGAAGAAAATGGATAAAAATGTTTAGAAGAACAGGCGAGAAGAACCAGAACGAAATATAGGAGCATTTTTCAAATACCTACATAGAATTTGGTAAGAATAAGATCACTAATTTCCAACCTGCACCTGGCAAGACCTCAAACTATTCATTTGGTATCTCTGACTCCACTTTAGCATGTTTTTTCTTCCGGTTTATGGTTTCGACAAATCGCAGCGTTAATTCATTGATCCACCGGAGAAACAACACGGTATCGTTGTACACAAGTTATTTTCCCACCTGAGATAACATCCCTTCACTCCCTTGCTGTTTTATGTACAGCTAAAGTACTTGCCTGGTCACGGGGGTCGATAGAAAAGTAACCATGACAGACACAATGGAAACACTTATACCAGTGGATAGAGCATAAGTTAAGTGCATATCTTAAAGGTGTTCCGTCGGTGGCGCGACTGCATGCATGATCCTATCTTGCAGTTATGCCAGGTCATATGCCAAAGGCGGCATGAGCACACCATCTTTGACATAGCCACATAAGAAAAAATTTCATGGGGTTAGGTCATGTGACCATGGAGGTCACAGAGGAAGAGCACGTCCAATCCAACGGCGAGAAATTTCAGCATCGAGGTACACGCAGACGGCATGATGAAAATGAGGTGGAGCTCCATCTTGCTGGTAAATAAAGATCCCGCTATCTGCATGTAATTGTGGCCTTACCCACTGTTGTACCATGTTCAGGCACATTTTTCTTCGAACACTTTTGATTTTAGGGGAATCACGGACGTGTTCTACCGCAACAACCGGTTTTTTCCTGCCCCAAATGCGTACATTGTGACGGTTCGCTTTGCCGGACACATGAAACGTGGCCTCGCCACTAAAAACAGTTTCTCAGCAAAACCGCCTTCTTCTAGCAGCTCTTGAAAATTAACACAAATTTGAAGACGATGAGTGTGCCCCTGCAACATCTGTGTCCGGTATGGTCGGTGACGTAAAATACGCCAGACAGTTGGCTAGAGCCTGCAATTTCTGACTTCTGCCAGAGTTTATCATTTCATTTCATGTCATCATCAGTTAAAACGGTTTTTAAACATTATTAAAAATTAAATAGCATTTATAACTTTTTTACAGATATAATTTCTCGTGCGAAAACTTATATTTACAGTATTTTGTTAGCCTAACACGTAATGTATACTTGGTATTACTTCCATTGTTGTCACTCCGGTTTCCACCCGTGAGAGGTATGCAAGTTGAGACGTGTTCAGCTTCGCCCAGAGTAAAATGGAGCTGAAAGCTACTAACAATACACGGCCTTTCGTTGAGGCTTATGCAATGTTACTGTAGGCCTATGGAGAGTTTGTTCCTGTATAATACAGCTCGAAGATTTTTTAATAGTATTTAACGCCCGTTTTTTACTACAGAGGCGCTACAGGCTGTGGACACTTGATACATGAAATGAAATGATATGTTGGGAAAGGATATTTTTTAAGGAAAGAAACGTTCCTGGTCTAAGTTTAGGGTACCTCCCCGGCATTTGCCAGTTATGAGGACTGAGGAAAATCTGGAAAAAAAAAAAAAACAGTCAGGGAGGACGGTCCTGTCGGAATTCAAACCCCAGACCTCCCACCACGAGTCCGCGTCTTAACGATCTAGGCCACCCGTGGCGGTAGATCTCGAAGATGGTTTAAAATGTTTAAACAGGGGAATAATAATAAAAATATACAGTGTCATGTATTTATTCATATTTACTCATTATTGAAAACAGTTCCCTTTTATAGAACCTTTTTGACGCACTATAGAATTGATTTTCCTGTTTTTACAATATGTGGTACGTATTAATATTTGTATAGACAGCTTTATATGCTCCAGAAACAAGCTAACAATTTCACGCAGTTACTGTCTATTACCCGTTGTGTTTTAGTTCCAATACTGTTGGTCGAAATGCTAATGGGTTTTATTGATATATTTTTCATCATAATCCTATTTGTGTTATTGTATTTGGTTCGCAAGAGACTTTTACCCATGACGGTGTGTGTAACATGTAAATATTTTGGGAAGTCGGCAAACTTGCATCAGATGTTTCTGTGTAGCGAATTTTACCACGGCTATATAAATCATCGACAGGAGCTGGTTTGATGACATGTCAATTTTTTCCCTTACATCTTACACAATGCGCACAAATATATGAAACACAGGTCTGAGACACCCACTGGTTGGAAACGCGTTCCTTTAAGATAATGTTTCGTAATTGTTTGTGGTTTTAAAATTGCACATCATTTTTATATTAAGTTAACTGACATCCCAGATGTGTTAGTTCCTTAGAATATTTTTTTTATAAATAGCGTTTAACGCCCCTTTTTACTACTTAGGCATCATAGGCGGTGAACACTGATGGTATATGAAATGAAATAAAATGGGAAAGATTTTATTTATTTACTAAACGAAGAATTTCAGGCCTAAGTTTCTCCCCGGAATTTGCCATTTAGGAAAACCTGGAGAACCCCTCAATCATGGAGTCCTGGCCGGAATCCAACCTCGGACCTCCCGCTCACGAGTCCGCGCCTTAACGACCTCGGCCACCCGTGGCAGTCATTAACGGGAATATGAAAGGCCCTATCCTTGTGTCAGACCTATTGGTATATTGGTAACCATACTTGCCTCATAAACCCAAGATCGCGGGTTCAAACCCGGCCAGGATCGATAGATTTTTTTCGGGCGTAAAAATCCTAAGTATGACTTCCTTCGGAAGGGAAGTAAAGTCGTTGGTCCCGTGTCGTACATTTACGGCACGAAAAGGAACCTCAAGTCGGGGGAAAAAAAAAAGTGGCCAGAGGAAAATTTATCGGCCGTTTCACGCCCCTAATTAATGAGACGCTGATGACCTGAAAGTTAAATAAAACAAATGAACAATCAGCCCTATCCATGTAATGTTAAATTTACCAACTTCAATTCCCATTTTCTCCAGCGCTATTAAAACTAATGAAATGAAACTTTTATAGCATATAGATGCATATAATTGAAACTGGCTGATTTATTTTCTCTACTATACCATGACTGTGAATCAAATAATAAATTATTTTCAATAGTTTGCTTTGTTCTATTTTTTTTTTTACCAGCGTTTTATTTTTTTTACATTGTCACATTTTGCCTAGCTCTACCATAATATATCCACATCATTACAATAATATAATGAATAAGTGTAAAGTGATAGGTTATATAGATCCTAAAAGTATGGGAAATTTATGCAATGTATATATATATATAAAATATAAAAGAAAAATAAAAATAAAGTAACACTATTAACAATGTAACAAATTAACAGTAATTATAATAGTAGAAAAGGATAAAACACTAAGAAAAAGTCACACTTGAGATTGCTATATTTTGGACTCGTGGAGTCCTTCTATGGCAAGAAGACAAGTGACAATTGGTTAATTTATATATATATATATATATATATATATATATATATATTCAATAATCGCAACCAAAAATGTTTTTACAGGAGCACTAACTTTATGAGGGAAACACCAGCTAAAACCCTCCAACAACAAACATGTCATGGAAACAAATGCTGGCAATTTATGAAATACAACTTTTTCTATCATCCTGAGATATAGAATTTTAATTGAACAAGTGCTCGTGAAATAATAATAATAATAATAATAATAATAATAATAATAAAAACACTTATAATCAATGAACTAATGAAAATCATATCAAAACAAATGTTTAAATGGTACAAAAACATGATTTTGACTGCGCCTTCCCTTAATACTTCCCTTAATATAATTATATATTTTTGTCGTTTGTAAGTAGAGAGTAAAATATACAGAATGCATCACTAAAATCCGCTAAACTTTTAATTGGACATTCTCTTTATATTAAGACCAGCGGTATATGCGAGCTATCTCTAAATTAGATTAGACACTTGAGTAGTATGGGGAAATAGCCGAATCAGTTAGATCGAAATACAGGGTAAATTGTTGTTAAATACTTTAGGTACTCATTTTAACAAAACAGCTTTTATAGCCTCCAAATAAACTTGGGCCTAAAAATTAATCATGCGCCATGCTCCTAGTCTGAGCCATGTGAGCCCCTGGGTAGTGAGCTCCTATTTTGATATATTGTTTCCTCCTTCATTTAGAATTTGTCCCGACTGTATTTCGTTGTACTGCATTATCTGCTACCTATCCATATCCCTCAAGTGGATCTTAATCCTCCTCCATGCACTCTTTCTATTCTTTTGGTCGGCAGCGGAAGGCCGGTTGCAGTGACGGGTTTTTTTTGGGGGGGGGTAAGGTTGTCGGGGGATTTTATTATTTGACTCACAGAACCGCATGAAATGCTTAAAGAGAAGAGGTATTAATAGGACATTGAACGGTGTAATTCCTAAAGGTGGTCAAATAACCCTAGTTCAATTGTAGGGGTATGGCTTCTTGAGGTCCTGACGCAACTTACAGCCACCCTCAAGTAGAACTATCCTGGACTTTTGACCCGGCAAGTATTGCTGCTACATGACAACGCTCGTCTGAAATAACCGAGGTCTTGTTTAGAAAATTTAAATTGAAATTTTATTCCATGCAACTTCTTCTACTAATCTTGCCCCTAGTGATTTCCAAGCAAGAGGCCACTCAAAGGTCTGCTATTGAAAATGATAATGAAGTGAAAATCCCAGTGAAGACACGTCTGTGTGGACAGGTGGCAAGGTGTTAAAACATTGTTGCTACGACATCGAAAAGTTTGGAAAAATATGTGGAAATATAGGTTAAAAGTTGTTGAATATTACTGACTTCTTCTTCTTCTTCTTCTTCTTCTTCTTCTTCTTCTTTTTCTGCATGTTCCAATCTCAATTTGTTTCTATTTATTTTTTCTTCCAATTTATCTTCCTTTTGGGTTATATGTCAACATTCTAATTGTTGTAATGTTGGTTTCACTGGTAATTCTTTTTTTTATCCTCATTTCTTACATTATTTTCTTTTGTGCAAACTTTGACAGATCGTAAAAAACACATTCCTGCCGCTTGAATTTTATTCTCTTCCTCCCTCCAATTTTTTTGGACCTAAGTCTCTTTCCTCCATAAAAAACTGTTAAGGCCATGGTTATGTAGAATCTTAGTTATTATGTCTCTTTTCTCACTTTGTTTTTCAATTATTCCACACACAGCTTGAAACTTTTGTATATTTATATTGACGTCTTGGTCTTCTTCATTGCGACATCACAACCTAAATATTGAAAGTGTGATACTTGTTCTATTCTTTTTTCTTCAATCACAATTTTTGTTCTTACGGATATTTACTTCGGAACGCAATTATTTTAGTTTGTCTTTAAATAATCAAATTGTATTCTTTATATGTTTTATTTAGTTGGTATTGCTTTTTGCAGTCTACCTTCCTTATCAAAATTTAATTCTGTATCACTTCAAATAGTAAAATATTTACTGATCTATTCTGTCCTTAACTCTATTCCTTTATGCACCATCTTTTTCCATTCTTTAAGATTGACGTCTATATAATATTGGAGAAAGATTACATCCTTGTTTTAGATCACAACTTTTGTTTTTATTTCTTCTGTTGACTTCCCATTTACATCTGTTATCACTTTTGTATACATATATACTTTTATGACTTGTATTGGGTGTATAGTGTACGCTGTTTTATAATGTTAAGCGATCTACTCTATCAAAGGCTTTTTCTAGGTCAACAAATTGCATACATGTTTCAAACATATATTTTCTTCATTTTTCTATAATTTATTTTATTATAAAAAACATTACCCACACATTATCTGCTATTTCCAAATCCACTTTGTTCCTCACTAATTTTTACATTACATAAAAGGCTTAAATTGTCCTTGCAAAGATTTTGTACATTAGATTTAATAAGATTATCCTCCTATAGTTTTTGCATTCATTCCTTTCTCCCTTTTAAAATACTGAGATAGTTTTAGCTATCTCCCATTCTTCTGAATTTTTTTCATTCTGCAACATATATATATATATATATATATATATACAATAAATGTAATAGGCGTAGTTGTAATATCAGTCCTTCATACTTTATTAATTCCTATGTGGTGTTGCATGTTTCTGGAGCTATCTATTTTTCATTCTTTTGATAGCATTTTGCATTTCGTGTATTGTTATTAAATCTACTTTTCTTTCTTCCTTTTCTTCATTTTGAATATATTCGTTATATAATATTTTCTTTTAAACATTTTATTTTTGCTATTTCTGAGATACACGATAATTTAGCTCTTTCTCGTTCTGTTCATTTAAGGTGCCTCATTACTTTCCAAGCTATATTTTGTCTTCCATAAATATCATGTTTTATTTCAGTCAAAAAAAACTATTTGTCTTTTATTTTTGCTTTAGCTGTATTCCTTTTAAATTTATAATATATTCTTAGAACTTCGTTAGGTGTTTGTATATATTTAAAATGCATTTATTTTTTGTCTTTTGTATATTACTGACTTAATTTGAAAATAAACAAGTAAATTTTTAAATTGCTCCCACAATAGCGAAACTTACTTATTTACTTGCCTTCCTACAATTACTGGGGTATTAGTATAAGGGCATGTAACTCTAAAACAAATTATTTTCAGACCGATTTTTATATCGACCTTTTTATATCATTGCGTGTGGAACACGCCCTTGAATCTTTGACACCATTTATATAACCGAAGAGCGTCGATTATCGAAATTCTTCGCGCTGGAATAGCGTAGACCGAAATAAGATTCTTGGTGTAGACCGTGTAGATATTACACAAAGGTATGCGGACGAGAGGCTCTTCCAAACCGGGAGGAAAATTTATGCAAGGGAGAAGAGGGAGAACACGAGAAGGACCCCGGAACTTGCTTAAAGAGCTCAAGAGCTCATTTCGGAAGATCCAGGACCTTGCTCAGGAAATTGGAACGAGTGATGCAACTATTGGTCGGATCGCACAAGAAGACTTGGGTCAAATATCCCATCTATATAGCGATAAATGGAAAATGTAATAAAGAAATGGTACCAATTTCAATGTTTTATGTTATAGAGTATCGTATGTAAAAATTATCATTTAGTTACAACAAATTTCGTCACGCAGGAGCTGCGTAAACTAAGCGAAATCCTCACCAAGTAGAATAACTTTAAAAATGAATATAAAATAAAAATTATGGTCTTATTAATTAAAGAAATAAGTTATGGCATTACTGTTTGGTATTAGTATAATAACCTTAAAACTAACTAATAAAAAACTTAACTATAATACACTACTTAACAGATTTGATTTACCCATTCCCATTTCAAAATCACTTGAAAATAAATATATATAGTGAAATTGCATTAATTTTCAAATATAAGAGGAACGAAATTAGAATTTTTGCAATCTGTAAGTGTTACAAAAGAGAAATCACATTTTTTGAATTATATTATTGAGATTAAACCGCAAAAATTAATGATATACTATTAATGAAATGAAATTTATGAACACTGATAGACAAAACTATACTGTGTATGAATATTTTTAAACATTTTTAAATGTAACCATGTTTATGGACTTCCCCTTTATATCATCTTTACATTCATTAAAATAGAGAGAAACAATAGAAAGTTTCGAGTTACATTCTGTATTTAAGATGATGTTCATATGTTTCAATAAAACAAAAATATGATACTATTTAAAAACAATTGCAATGTACTAAGTAAATAAAAACAATCGAAAGTTACATCGATTTTCAGTGGCTTTGAAATTTAATTTAAATGTTATTAACATGTAACGTAAACGTTTTCTGAAGGTTATTACATAGCGCTCTTACATACAAATATAATTCTCACACACATATTAGATTAATATTTCACATTTACTATCTTCAAGACGATAATTTTGTTAAATATAAAACATATACAATGTTATAAATACAGTTTATATACTGAATTAATTTGTTCCTTTATTTTAAAACAATTGAGAGAAAATTAAACGGCAGAGGACTTTTAAAATTTCGGTTTTCAGATATACCCCTATCCCTAAGTTCAGTTTTGTTATTTTTCAGAAACTATTTTTCTGATTTTGTTTAAATGGCATATCCGAATTTTGTTGTGAAAAAATAAATATTGATACTGCTAGAACAATTTTTAAATTTTGAGTTTAGGGCAAGCTCCATTTACAATGATTGTATTTTGCTGGTTAACGAACTCAATAATTGTTTTTTAATTGATGGTTATATTGTGAGTTTCATTCCAAAAAAATAAATAAAAAATTGCGGCCGCTAGAGCGTTTACTGACATATATATTTTCATTGTCATTTTCGATGGTCGATGGAGATTTGAAGAAAACTTTAAAAAATAAATCTCCGAAATATATGTTCAGTTAAAGTAAAGATATTTGCTACTGTTTTCTTATCGTAGGTGTCTGAAAACTGAATTCTAAATAGATCTGACGGCCACCTCCGTGATAATAGCAACATGAGACGCATCATTGCCAGATGGGTGCTGAGATCCTGACGCCTAAAAAGAAAGTGGGATCTTCAGCATCTGGTAGCGAAGCACGGCGAGGTATCCATGCATTCCGTCAGTACAAGTGAGTGACTTCACCATTAACAGCAAAGCAAGCCACAAGGCTGTCCGGTTGGCAGGAAAAGTTATGGTGATTTAGTTCTTTGACTGTCGTGAAATGGTTTACCAACTCCGCAAACAACGGTTAACGGGCAGTATTGCAAGACTGTTTTGAGCTACCCGGCCGAACATATCCAATGACAACGTGGTGGTTGGCATTTCAACGCACGCCCTCACTTATAGCTCAACATTTTTCTAGAAAGAAACATCAACTGTAGTCTCATCTTCTATACAGCCCGGACATACTGCGTGTGACACTATTTAGTTCCCTCGCCTCAAACACTAGCTGCTGGGTAAGGTTTTGGTTTAACAACGGCTGTTGTGAACAAGGTGGATGTCAAAAAACGGTTTTGATCGCGTCTTCCGGTACGTACTTCGGGGGGGGGGGGAGACCATACCCAGCTACACCCGGCCTAATGTACTTCATAAGTAAAGTAAAAAAAAACATGTCTCAGTCTCGTAATAGGCTATTGACTTATGCACTCCTCTAAATTAAAAGACAAACGCTGACTGGCATAGGGGAGAAACTGCGAATTTATTACTGAAGGAAATAGTCCTGGCGTGAACAAATGCAAAGAATGTATGGAACGAGATGGCCAAAATTTTAGCGAAATCCGAAGACTCTAGCGGCCGTAATTTTTGTTTTTTCTCGATAAAACTCGGCATATACCTATCAATTAACCAACAATCTATAGAGTTCGTTAACCAGCAAAATCGGACCATTGGGGGTGGGGGTTAACTTAAAGCGAAAATTTAAAAATTGCTTTAGAGGTCACATTTTTTTTATCTCAACGAAACTCGACTTATACCATTTAAATAAAACAAATAAAATAGTTTCTGGTAATCAGCGAAATCAGATTGTTATGAGCGTATGTTTTCTTTAAACAGAAAATAAAAAAAAACATTTGTTTTATTTTTTTGTGTAACGAAACTCGGTGTATATCTTTTAAATAAGAAGAAGAATTTCTAAAAATCAGGGAAATCGGATGGTTGTTATTGTTAGTATTATAAATTGGGTATTCTCGCCAAGCGATAAACTCATTGACGTCAAGTAAAAAAAAAATGGGGAAATAGTCTGCGCATGCGCACGCGAATAAACCGGATTTGCCCTTACAGACAGCGACCGTTCTACCGCTTTATTACAAAAGGCAGTGGGAAAAGCGGAATTCCAGAGAATGCTGGAGCGGTGCAAATCTTAAGCGGTAGTTTTTTTTAATAGTGTTTTACTTATTGAGGTTCCACAGGCAATGGACACTGATTGTACATCAAATGAAATGATAAACTGAGAAGATTTTTTAAAATGAAAGTAAACGTTCCAGGCCCAATTTTAGGGTACCTCCCCTTAATTTGCCTTTTATAAGGACCGAGGTGTACCTGAGCCACTTGTGGCGTTTAGTCTCTATCAACCTTGGTAGTGTAAAGTGTACAATAAATGCAGACGGAGAGAACACAACGGTTTCGGAACACAGAAAAACGAACACTTAAACGTTAATGACATTCCGTTTTAGTTGTTATAACTGCTAAATGCAATTGGAAACGTTAAGCTAACAATATAATACACAAATAAAATAATAATGATACGGGAAAAAGCATATACATGTAATAATGAAAGCTATGTTTTTAATTAAATACATATGTATATATCCAGTTAACGCTACTTGTTTTTTCTCCCTACACATTCCTGCTTTAGCGCTCTGTAATAACGTTCACAAATTAAATTTGTTGAGGAATTCGCTTAGTTATGCAGCTCCTGCGCGACGGACATTTATGTATTATAAGGCTTTAGGATAACAATGGAATAACTTCACTTGGAGTTGCAACAGGTCTTCCCATCCCGCGTACCTGAATGAATGTATATAAAATTTAATGGTAATAATTATTAAATATTATATAGCCTGTAGTAGCGAGTAAGGAAATTTTATGTATCAGAAAAATGTATTTAGACTACCTGGCTCGTACCTTATGACCGCGAGCTGCCTGTTGTCACAAAGCTAACAAAGGGTATGCAGGTGTCGGAACAATATATATTTTGTATTCTCACTTGCTGAACATCCTTGAAGTTCGTTAAAAATATCACAGGAGCAGGTGACGGCAAGGGTGACTTCTTTCACTGTGACATCGAATGATTACGAACTCTCCAATCAGAGACCAAAGAGCTGAAAAGTTTAAAGTAGGCGCTTATAGGGGAAAGTTAGCCCACCAATAATATTTAAATATTTTGAAGGCTCAGCGAGCCGCGGGCTCCCGTCTTTGGACCCTGTGAGCTCTCAGGACCACGTGGAGACACTTTGAAATTAGTATAAAACGGGAAACTTCCTTATGAAGAGGCAGTTTGAGCTGCGAAAGCCGGTTATGAAATGCAGAGAGGGACTTCGGTTTAGGCAGTAGACGCTTTTAAGGTTTTCAGTTCGGTCAGTGGTGCTAGTTCGCACAGCTAGATGCAGTTTCCACTTCAGTTTGGTCAGCGTCGTGGCTATGCGAGTTTTAGTTCAGTACAGTGATGCCCGCTAACTTTGTCGGAAAAGAGGCTGCTAACCAGGTGGCCGTCAACAAATTATCATACGGATAAACACTTCCAGACGTTGAACGAAAGCATTGTTGTGTGATTTAAACCATATCCTTTTCCATTAGCACTTCTCCCGTGACTACGAGAGCACAAAAGTCGATTTCGAGCCCCAGAAAAATCCGGGGTACGAAGTGGGACCCTCGGATAGATGTTTTACCAGACATTATTGCATTGAGGTGGCGGCGGCCTGTAATAACTAATCAGAATCCAACTTTCTTCGAGTTAACGCCGCCCCAGCGAGCCACCCAGCCAAAACCGCTTCAATTTTGGCGCCTAATGTGGGGCCATCACAACATCGACGATAAAACATCCACATAAACCACTTGAGAGTCGAAACAGCCCTAAGGCCTAAATTAGGTACACAATTATAATGACGCAATTCATTATTGTCATTTAAGCTAAAGTTTAGCCAGTTGGGAGGTAAATTGCATTAGATTTAAAGACGGTTGTCAATCAAGTGTTCGATGCAAGTGAATTGCTATGGAAACAGTTCACTGGGACTTCCCTGGTTCTACATTTTGTGCCCTTCTTTCACACGAGCTAAAGTTTCGTTTGTATATCAATAACATCTTGCAGTTGCGTGTATAGCAAGGCACCTGCAGTTAGTTTATCAGAAAGCGGAATTTTATCGGAAAGGTGTTCATACATTCGAGCGCTGATAATTTCACAGGAGAGATTTTGCACCGAACGCATAAATGGTTAGTGCATAAAGGTGCTTTCATATTTTACTGTATAAAACAGTTATCTAATTTGTAATGGGAGTTTCTTCTTGTTCTGCTTCTTTATCCATCTGCTTCTTCATTTTTATCTAAAGCTTAATTCTTTCTTCCCTCCTTCTCTACCTCATTTTTGTCTTTGTTCATTTTTCCTTTTCTACCTCTCCGTTTCTGCTGCTGTTTAGTTCCAGTTCCTCTTCTTTTCTCCTCAGTTTGTATCTTCTCTTTTATCTTCTCTGTTCCATTCTTCTTCCTTTTCCTTCTTGCCACTTCGTTCCAATTTCCTTTTCCTCCTTTTCGCACTTCTTTGTATTTTCTACTCTTCTTCGACGCTTACCTCCTTGTCTTCCTTTCAGCCCCATGTTTTGTCGTCTTCGTCCTGTGCCTTTTTTCTGTACCTACTTTTGCTTACCTATTTATTTTGTGTCTTTCTACAACTTCTATAACAAATTCTCTTGTTTTACGTAACATTTTCTGGTTATGCTCCCTTTCTCCCCCCCCCTCTCATTTCCTGTCATTTTTGCCTACGCTTTTCTTCCATTCCATTTTTATTTTGTTTCCTTCATGTTTTCATCTTCTTTTCACCTCTCTTCTGGTCCATTATCTTTTATTTATCTACTCGTTTATCTTTTCCCATAAAGTTTTCATAATGCTATATTTGCTATTTTTTTTTCTTTACTTTTTCTTTTTATCTATTTTCCCTTATTTACTGTTTTGTTACCCTTCTAGAACACCAAGGGGCGGAAAATGTTATTAGGCCCTTTACCTCTTATTGCACAATAATTCTATTCTTTTGATAATCGTTTAGAAACAGGACCACTTTTTACCTTTTTTTCTCTGTGTTCATTTTCTTTTTATTCTCCTGTGGCGATTCTTGTCTTATTTCCTATTTTCCCTTCTTTTCTGTTTCGTCCATCTTCTAGAACACGGTGAAGAATAAAATAAAAAACATAATAACAATAAAACAAGAGAAAACAGAAAGGAAATATACTCCCCTTCTCTTACGCTATAATAATTTAAATTTAATTTTCAGTAATCATAATACTTAGGGAAAAAGAATCAGATTAGAATAATTCGGGTTACGGTCCGGATCTTTAAGCGTTAATACTGACGCTCTAACCAACTGAGCTACCATGTCCTTCTTCAAGCTCGGAGCCACTCTCTCACCTGATTCTATACATCCCCCGAGACCCCGTATAGTTTCTCCACTATGAGAGAGAAATGAGAGAGGTTCGTAGTCGGACTGCGGTAGCACAGTTGGAGAGCATGATACCGGAGAGCTGAAGATCCATGGTTCAAAACCACTTTTTCATGTTTGATTCTTTATTTCTAACATGTTCTACATATGGCTACTGTGTAGGACATAAGTTAGGCACTTAAAATACTTAAATAGACATTTATTAAAAGTAAAAATTGAGAAAAAGTCACTCATTTTTTATTTTTTTAATTGATTTATTTATGGACGCTCTTTAACAACTCAGGTCATCAGCGTCCCATTCATCTCAGGGCGTGAAACGGCCGACAAATTTTGCTCAGAGGCCTCTCCTTCAGGCTTGAGGTTCTTTTTCGTGCCGTAAATGTACGACATGGGACCCACGGCTTTACTTCCTTTCCGAAGGAAGTCATACTTAGGATTTTTACGCCCGAAAAAATCCATCGGTCCTGGCCGGGTTTGAACCCGCAATCTTGGGTTTAGGAGGCAAGTATGGTAACCACTAACCACCAGGACCGACTCATTATTGATGAAAACAGGTATTCAAGATACTTAATAATTTATTTTTCACATAATTAAAGTACTTAAGTTTACTTTTCTTGGTTACAAGCAACAGCAAGATGTTTTTTCAAGGTATCAACTGTCATAGTCAGCCGCTTGTCAGAGAGAACATTTTTCATCACTTCCACTGAAGTGATTGTAGCATATTTAAAACAAACTATTTCGGAAGAACCCATAACAGTTACAATAGAACATTCACCTTTCAGGACATCATGGAAATGTTGATCAAGACAAGTAAAAGTAGTTTTAATAGTCCTGGTGAATGAGCAGAAGATGTGCAGTGGTTTCTGGTCGAGTTCATTTGTGCGTTTATAGGGGAATCAGGTTAATATCTCTCTTACTGCTGTACTGAACACATTGTAGGGACGGTTTATTGCACAGTTGTACCTTGCAATTGTTTTTTTATATTTATGCAGCTGAGAAGATACCCCACCACCGTTGTCTCGAGCAGATCATTCGTCAGGAATACGTTACCTCCTAATTCTCTCTAATTCCTGGTATTCGTATGCCTGAGGTAACCATGTGTTCCTTTCACTAATGAAGCTTTGCTATTTAATTAGTTTAAGTGAATGGGTTGAGGAGGAATTATTTGACTTCTTAAATATAAATAAATGTATAACAAAATTCTCAAAAATATTTTTGTGAAGTGAACATGACATTTAATTTTACAACTTTTTTCACTTCGATTTTTGAAATTCTTTATTAGGTTTTTAAAATGCGCAAATAATCGCAGAAAAATCCATAACTATTCAAAACGACACAAAAAGAAAAAAAAACTTACTAACAACACCAAATGTACTGAAACGTGTTCATTCTATCTGACTTTTAACACATCCACCCAGATAGAAATAGCATATTGCTTAACTTTTGGACTCTGGTTATCATATATTCATATTACTTCATTAATACACTCTTTAGGAACTACATTTAAAGTCCCACTTACTGACGTTCTTCAACCATATTAAAACTAATTCTTGATTTAACTTATTTTTCAAACTTTGTACTTCTTCTTGCACTTGCATTACTTAAATATTTTTGACACAAACATTTCTTGAGTAGCCGTCAGCAAAAAGTCTT
This sequence comes from Metallyticus violacea, assembly GCA_030762175.1. Lineage (NCBI taxonomy): Eukaryota > Metazoa > Arthropoda > Insecta > Mantodea > Metallyticidae > Metallyticus > Metallyticus violacea. The sequence goes on along the minus strand of CM060839.1, from coordinate 18,489,050 downwards.
TTTTACTTAAGTAAAACGGGGCTCTGACTACTTGAAGAGTACCCTGGGGCTAAGCTCGTGAAACATATGTCGTTCTCCAAGAGAGGATTTACTGGGGGGGGGGGGGATGGGTTGTCAAGATGCTCTGTCGATCGAGCTTAGGTTGTGGACTTTCTGAGTTTCTCTCATAGGGGACCTGGCTTATTCTGTTGAAAACTGAGCTTAGCAGTGAGAGAGAGAGAGAGAGAGAGAGCGCGCAAAGAAGTTGACTGGAAGCGAAATTCCTCCAGACCAACTTTGTGTGGTTATTTCTGGAATTGCGGCTGTAACCTTCTCGTAAGTTTTAATTGTATTTTCTCTTATTGTAAACAAAAGGAAGGCATAACTGTATGTGTTACTTCAGCGGGCTTGTTTTTCTACATAACTACTTTGGTTTTTAAAACAAGCCTCTTGTTTCAGAACTTTACCATGTATCTATGGACTTAATTTTGTTCTGACTGGCTTATATAAGAGTTTAATATAATTATCCTGACTTTATATATATATATATATATATATATATCGCCCCCATAACTTGTTATATATATATAAATTAGACCGCCCCCATAACTTGTTATATATATAAAATTAGACCGCTCCCATAACTTGTTTTGTATATAAAATTAGACCGCTCCCATAACTTGTTATATATAAAATTAGACCGCCCCCATAACTTGTTATATATATAAAAATAGACCGCTCCCATAACTTGTTATATATAAAATTAGACCGCCCCCATAACTTGTTTTGTATATAAAATTAGACCGCTCCCATAACTTGTTATATATAAAATTAGACCGCTCCCATAACTTGTTATATATAAAATTTGACCGCCCCCATAACTTGTTATATATAAAATTAGACCGCCCCCATAACTTGTTATATATATAAAATTAGACGGCCCCCATAACTTGTGGTAGCCTTCCCAATTATACTAATCCTGAGATCTTGGTTTCGAATACCTGCCAGGTCAAGCTGTCTCAGTAAGTAAGGGTTTTGTTACTCTGAAAAGGGGAATGGACTTTGAGCTTATTTGCTCCATCATTCATCTCTATAGTATTAAGTCCACACCTACAAACATAGCGAGATGACCAATGTTGTCAAAGGGACAATAAATAAAACAACAAATAACATTTAATATTCAATAAAATGAGCGCAAATTATACAGAGTTGTCATTGTAAAACTTTTAAGTTTTTGTTGATTTGTTTTATGTACGGACGCTCTTTAACATCTCAGGTCATTAGCGTCCCATTCAATTCAGGGCGTGAAACGACCGACAAATTTTACTTAGAAGCCTCTTCTTTCAGGCTTGAGGTTCTTTTTCGTACAACACGGGACCCACTGCCTTGTTATCCTTTCGAAGGATAGAGTTTTATATCCGAAAAAAATCTATCGTTCCTGGCAAGGATTGAACCCGCGACTTTGGGTTTAGGAGGAAAGTATGGTTCCCAATGCCGGTGAAGACACTTGCAGAGGTATAGCTGTGGCTAAGGGACGTTGAGATGGCCAAGGGGTAAGTCGGTGGCTGCGAGGATGGATTGGTCACTTAAGTCGGGCTCTTTCAAGTAAAGAGGTTTATTTACAAAAGTTTAGAATAACAGTCTTTAACGCCCGTTTTTACTGCAAAGGCATCACAGGCCTTGAGATCAAATGATAAATTGGGAAAGGATATTTTTTTAAGAAAGGAAACGTTACAGGCCTAATTTTAGGGTACCTCCCTGCATTAGGCATTCACGGGGACTGAGGAAAACCTGGAAAAAAAAAAAAAAAAAAATCAGGGAGGACGGTCCTGGTGGGATTCGAACCCCAGGTCTACCCGCTCACGAGTCCGTTCTTTAACGACCTCGGCCATTCGTAGCAATAGAAGTGTAGAATGATGAATAAAAAATAGTTTAGAGGCATTTGATACATTCCCTAAGAATTTCTAAAGTCCCCAGGAGAGGAATTAGGATAAGACACGGAAGTATCAAATAAATGATTAGTAAGGAACGCTCGTAACAAGAGATACACGTGATAAATTGTCGCTATACGATGTGGGTGCCCGCCCAGATAGTAAATCTGGGAGTTTATATATTCTGCATAAAGATCGAGGCAGACATATCATAATTAAGAGCCCGCTGGTGCTTACTGGACGGTCGTAAATTAGTTATTATAGTTGCTTAAGAATGATCCGAATCGGTAAGAAAACAAATAAACATGTCAAGTCTTTTCATTGTTTCCTTTCTTTGTAGAGTTGCTACAGACAGCATTTAAGTTATCATTTCCTTAGAACACTTGTGTCTTTAAGTAGGAGCAGATGTGCGGAAATAAGCAAATCGGATTATGGGGTTAATTAAAGTAGAATTCGATTAATATTCTGATCAAAGGTGCCTTCTATATGAGAGTAGAGAAGCCAATCATGGTTATCAGTGGCGTACTGCCGTGACAATGGTTACCACTACACCACCAGAATCGATTCTTTTAAGTTTGAGTAACGACCTATTTAATATAATTTTATTTAAACAAAAACATAAAAATTTAGAAGTAATATTGATTAAGTTTTACCGTCAGCCCCAGCTACCAATAATTTAAAATTTTAAACAGTACTCCTGCATTATGCTTAAATTAAAAAAGAAATTGTAACTATTTTCACCACTTTTGTATTTTTATCACTGCCTGGCAGCCTGGACTATTGTTATTGCAGTCCTAAAATAGATAGAATAATAATAATAATAATAATAATAATAATAGAACTAATGAACATTTAATGTAAAATATGTATTTACTCAATCTGAAATTGTGGTTACGCCCAGTTGCAGCGACTAAATAGTAATATTACAATATTTACAGCCTGTACTTAAAATTATACATGTCAACACAATGCCTGTCCTTGAACATTCGAGCAGTAACCACTGTACGTTTGGGTGCGAGTTAATTTATTTATGGACACTTTTTAACATTTCAGGTCATCAGCGTCCCATTCAATTCAGGGTGTGAAACGGCCGACAAATTTTGCTCAGAGGTCTCTTCTTTCAGGCTTGAGGTTCTTTTAGGTGCCGTAAATCTACGACATGGGACGCACTACTTTTCTTCCCTTCCGAAGGAAGCAGCCATACTTAGGATGTTTAGGCCCGAAAAAATCCACCGGTTCTGGCCGGGTTTGAACCCGTTATCTTGGGTTTATAAGGCAAGTATGGTAACCACTACACCACCAGGACCGACAATTTGCGTGCGAAGATGGCAATATAGCTGACTTCAGAGTTAAGTATTTTTGTTTGTAAATATTATTAATACGAACCACCTCATTGCGTTCGTAAGGAATTTGTTCCAAGTGTCTCCTTATTTACGATCTTGTGAATTTGGTACTACTGGTTCAGGGCAAAACAAGAGACGCACAAAGACATACCGTTTTAACAGAAGACAAATTAGACGAAGTTGGCGCAAATCTTGAACGTTTCTCAACAAAATCACTACTAAAATTGGCTCAACAAGCTGGAGTTTCAGTGTTTTCTGCACATACAGCAACACCAGTTTTAAAATTCAAACTTTACAAGTGCACACGTGTCCATTATATACGATAGGGTGATCCCGTAGCAGGTGTGCATTACTGTGAGTGGTTTCTTTCACCAGTGACTGGAAGGTTAATCGACCAACACCTTGTGTTCTTTTTAGACAATCATTAAATTGGTCGTGTGAACACTCACAGCACTTGCTATTTGTGTTCTAAATATCCAAATTGTATACAAGAAATCCATCTTTATGATATGCGATTAGAGCAAGGCTCACAATCGGCCCGATTTTTTACGAGCAGACAGTAATTAGAAAGAGATACCTAAATGACATTCTGACCCCATGTTTTAATCAGCAAATGAAAGCAGAAAAGTCATATGGGTGGTTTCAATAATATTCCGCTATTGTTCATGTAGCTGAGGAGTTAATGAGTAAAATTAATGAAGTGTTTGAAGATCTAATGATTTGTGTTGATGTATGGGCCTCTCGCTCCCAATGTTTAGCAGATTGTGCTTTTTATTAGCGAAGTAGCCTTAAGTACAAAGCGTACAAAACAGTTCCTTAAACATCGCAGGAAATCAAGGAAAACATTCGAAATTAAATCAGAACATTGCAGTGGTCGAACTAAATCCTATCATTGGGAATGCGCTTACCCTGCAATGCCTCTTTAGCTTAAAGGGGACATTTCCAGCATTTGCTATATAGTAAGATGTTATACACAGTTTAACAAGCGAAGTTAAGAGTACAGCTGAGACGATAACCCCCATTTAAGCGGTAAGGACCTATTCTGGAAACCCTGTACAAGGGGAATCACTTAAAAACATCACCACGCGTATCTCTGAAACAAAATGTACTATTAAGGCGGCGTTTTTACGGAAATGAAATTCAATTTAGCTGATACAAAGGTACCAGCATTTATTTCTAGCACAAAGCTACATTTTTTTTAAATAGCACAAGTCCTCTTGACTTTAGAAAATAAAAGAGGCGAGATTTAGATTGCCAATGGAGTTTTTTGTACGATCAAATAATTTGCGATAGATGGTTATATGTAGGGCTCGGAATTTCAGATCCTAGATTGTTAGGGAGGAAGCTATACATTCCCTTGATTGTTGAGCAAAAAACAGTACATGTCTGTTTGGATCTTGTCTACAATATCCTGATAAACAGTGCATTCATAATCGCCAAGGAAAAAAATAATACATACATAAAATATCTACCTATATATATATAGACAACCAGTTGCCCACTCTACTTTTTGTAACCTGGTTCGGGGGAAAAAAAAAAGGAATTTTTTTTTTCGTAAAATTGGTGGCGCTTGGGCCAGTCTTTCCTCCCCTTTCCCCCAACTCTGCCCCTCTGTACTGCATACCATTCTACCTTTCCAGCTTTTAAAAATTACACAGCGGAAAAAATTGAAACCACTCTAACTCGATTAGGGTGCACTCTGCCGGTTGGTGAAATTCATTTGTTTTCACCGTCCCCTGTTATGCTCGCTCTCAAATATAGGTACGTACCTGCGCTAAATATTATTCACGTATGCGTGTAAAGCATGCATATTAGAACGCGGCCCAGTTTCCATTGTATTGCAAAGAATGAGGTCATTTGCTACCCAAACAAAAGCACTGATCATGTTCATTGCATGCAACAGAGACTGGAAGAAATTAATTGAGCATTTTTGTAGACATTATTTTTTTTTTTTAATTTTATGCTCAGTAAAATTTTATTATTTTATGTTACCTTTATATGACTATGAAATGACTGATATTAGCACAAGTAGCATTTACGGTGCGCGAATGTATATATTAGTTGTGAATTAAGAACATTTTTAATTATCAATTTTATTTTGACAATCTAAATTCAACGTAAAATGTTTATTAAATATAAACATGTACTGAAAGTAAATATGACGATGGTAGCTGTATAGTTTTCGGAATATTACCATGCAAAATTTACCAGCTGTACTTATTTCTTATGCAAATGGTTTCACTCATTCAGAATCAATAATGGAGCACCCCCTTCATTGTTCTTTACAGGTAGCAGTAACTTTCTCTTTATACGACGCACGACTCATAAACTACTGGGTGCTTTTTCCTTCCCGGGACTGTTGCACGTGCAGTTGACCCAGCTCTGGAGCTCTCGTCTCGTTCCCATGCTTGGGAGCCGGAGGGGAAGTCCGTAAGAGCTTACTCTAGAAACGTAGAACCGGTTCTTGTTTGTTGTGTGAAGTATTTATTAAACAGCGCAATACAGTGTTTTAATTACGTTAATTTGACTCAATTCGGATATTCTTTTCCCCAAAACGTGTTTATTTATGATTCTCACTTGCATACAGAATTACCTCGCGATTTACGGAAATTGTTTCAAGAGATATTTCCTAGTATTCAACTTGCAAGTGGAACTTCGATTTATAGATTGATTAATAAATATCGTGAAACGGGAAGTGTTAATGATAAAAATTGCACTTGCTCTGGAACGTTCCTTTAAAAAAAATCATCTCGATATCTTTCTCAGTAAACGGGAATTTCATATTCCTCTGTTCAAACGGCTACAGAGCCACTGAAGTTAAAACCTTATACTATTATTGTAGTGCAAGAACATAAACCGGGTGACCCTGCATCCAAGAGCAGATTTTACGAATGCATTTTGAATAGTGTGCATGACGGAGGCATTGACACTAATATAATTGTCTTTGTGGACAAATCTTAGGTTCATCTAAGTGGGTATTGTAATTCGCAAAACCATCGATATTGGAGCTCATAAAAACCTAACCAGTTTTACGAGGAATCCCTGCATGAGCGGCGAGAGAATAAAATGCCATTTTTTTTAAAGTAACAATTAATAGGGATAGATATATACAGAAAATGTTGCAACCCTTTTTCCATAAATTAAATGTGAGGGAACTAGGTTCCCGACTTTCCAACAGGATTCTGCAACGCCACATGTCTTCTTGCATGCAATTCATGAAATATTCGAAGATACAATCAACATATGCCTCCCTTGGTTCCGCGATTTAACACCTTGCGAATTATGTTTCTGTTGGGCATTAAAGGAAAAAGTGTAGAGGACAAATCCATACATTAGATGAACTGAAAAATAATCTCCGGAAGAAATTTCTTCTATTTCTCAGAGGGACCTACAGAGAGTAATAGAAAGTGTCATTAGTCGATGTGGAAAAATGAAGGGAGACAGTTCCAGCATCTTATTGTTTGGTAAATATAGCTTTTAAGTGTTTTAAGTGTTAGTAATAACGTATGTGACAATCATAGCTGCGGACTTTCTGTCTCCCGTTCACAGGGGTACGTGGGTAGGTCCATAAGTTTCCGACATAACCATTTTCTAGGTATGATAAAGGCAAAAACTTTATTTCACTTTTATATACTCTTTATTGCAATACCTTCTCATATTTTTACATTAACATTTCAATCTTTCCCCTCCAATAGTCAGAAGTCTTGTCTGCAAAATGGGCATAAACAGCATGCATTACTTCGCCACACTTAAATTTCCTTCCTCGAAGGTCCTTCTTGAGTTTTCAGAAGAGGAAATAGTCACTAGAAGATAGATCTGGACTGTAGGGTGGATGGGCGAAATCCTTGAAGACACATTTCTTCACAGCTTCCTTTGCCACAAGAGCTGTGTGCACAGGCGCATTGTCGTGAAGAAGGCCCACACCACCACTCAGCTTTCCTCGCCTAGTACTCCCTATTTACTGTGGGTGTTCCTCTCCTTGAAGTCAATGAAGAGCATTCCTTCACAGTCCCAAAAGATTGTAGCCATTATCTTCATGGTTGACTGAGTGACCTTGGCCTTTAGAGGCGGTGCTTCACCAGGTTGACGTCACTCCATTGATTCTCTTTTGGACAAGGATCATAGTAGAGGAAGAAAGTTTCATTTCCTGTAACAATGGTTTGGAGAAACTCTCTCTCGTTGCCACGGCAGAGCTCCAAAAATGCCTGACAACAGATGACTCGTTGCTGCTTTTGGACTGAGGATAGAAATCTAGACACCCATCTTGCACTAACCTTATTCATGTTTAAATATTCATGAATAATTGGAAAGACTGTTGTTTTAGAAAGGCCCAACCTTGCTGCTATTTCTGGAATTTTCAGCTGGCGGTCTTCCATAATTTCTCCTCCCGCAAGAGCGATGTTTTCAGAAGTGAGCACCTCCAAGGGCCGCCCTCCACGCTCTACGCCTTCAATGCTTTCTCGACCCATTCGAAAATTTTTGGCCCATTCTTTTACGGTAGAATATGAGGGGGATGCTTCCCCATATACACCGTCCAATCGCTGTTTAGTTTCATTTCATTTGGAGTAAGTGCTTCTTTATGTGAAGAACTTAATAACGGCTCGATACTTCATTTTAACATGTCACATCTTCTACACATAGCCTTCTTTATGCAACTATATCTGAACAACTGAACACAGCGGAGCGGAAATTACAGCTGCATTTATTTACTTGACAGATAAGGTATGACAGTAGATAGGGATTTTGCGAAGGTAATAATCCTTATCGGCGAGGCCAGAAACTTATGGACCTGCTCTCGTATCAGCTTGAACCGACCGGCCGGCCTTTACTTGTGGGTTCACCTCATTCTAAAGACAAAGCAGCAGTCAAAACTATGAACAAAGACGCTGGTGACAGCGATGATGGCGGGGAGTGTTTTGTCTGTTATGACGAGTGTATTTTTGGAATTCCCGGTGTATAATCCTAATAAATTACTTGTAAAAAGACAAAATATATCTGGGGCCTATTATACTTCATTGTTGGATCGTTCGAATTGAATGAAGAAAGATCAAAATTGGCACACACAAAAGTGGTCTTTCACTATGGCAATACTCCAGCAGCTGTTACAATGACCAAAGTGCTTCGATTTGATTCTTCATCTACTTATTGACTTTTTCTTGTTCCCGAAATTGAAAATTTGACTTGATGGGAAGAAATGTTCATCAAATGAGCAAATGTTCATCGCTGTCATTTGGAAGATTCCCTTGATCAAGTGTATTTACATCGATGGTAACTATGTTGAGAAATAAAATATGGCACGAAAAAATTATATTTACTTAACTTTTAAGCGACTTTTGTATATGCATATTATCAGTAAATATCTACCAAGTCATTTAAATAGCTTAATTTTTTACACGATTTCTAATATTTTTACCAAAAAAAGAATGAGTTTAAAAGTATATTATTACTTAAGCAGCATCTATAACAACAATTCTTTATTTTAAAAACAAATAATTTCTTAACTGGTCAGAAATCAGGGTTTTTCCTGGCACCAGAGCACAGCTAACAGTATGAGCTGATGTGCTAAAAGACATTTTATGGAATTGAGCACTCACACCAAAATTTAGAGCAGATAAAATTAACAAATGAATGAATCAAAACAATAGACTCCAAAAGTCCATTTGAGAGGTTTTCCGTTTATACCATTAGTTTTCAATTTGGTCCACATGAGGAGAAATAACATTTGCAAACGTAAAGCATAACACATTACGCAATTATACGCCGCAAATTTTATTACATCTCAAATCGCTTATATCATCAGTTCTTGTGGGCGAGGGTGTGTTTTGCATTTATTTTAAAATAATTAAACCGTGAAAACAAGAGAACGTAAATGTGTAAATAATTGGTAAGTGAGAATGACAACATTAATAATGGCATTTCAAAATGTAATCTTTTTATCACCCTTGGTTTAATGCAACGCTAATGTGACAAACATTATAGACGGAAAAAGTCGTTTTATCAAAAGCTACTTTAAATATGATTATTGCCCTTTGTATAAGGGAAATGTAATTTTCAAAGTTTCTCATTTTCGCAGCGGAGTAGAGAATAGCACAGGTTTTTAAAAACCACTGGTATTGTTTTCCCTGTTATAATGTACTGTTGATCATATACAAACATTTCTATTACCTTAGGACAATGATTTTAAAAATTATACAATGTGTGTGCATTACTGAAAAAATTAAAAAAAAAAAGCGAGAAGCCTACCCTTTATAGTAATTATTAGTAATAGTCAAATGGGGCAGATACAAATAAAATTATTGTACCTGTATAATTGCATGATTTAAAGCATTTGTGCTCTTTCTGTGGTTTCAGCAATTCATATTACATACAAGGGGCTTAATTTACATAATTTTATTTCCGATATGACTAAATTTATATTTTTCTATAAAAAGTTTAAATAATGTTTATCAAAGATATATAGTTGAATTGTAAACGGAAATGAGACATTGTGTACCTTGAGGAAATAAATTAGTTTATATAGAAACTTTGTGCAAACATAAGGCAGAATTTTAACCAAGATGATCATAGCCACAATCTTTTGGCACTGTAACACAATACTCTTCATTTACTTCAAGGAGAGGAATACCACAGTAAATGGGGAGTACTATGCTGGCCTACTGCACAGACTACGTGCTTCCATCAAAGAGAAAAGACGGAAACATGAGTGGTGGTGTACGCCTTCTTCACGACAACACGCCTGTGTACACAGCTCTTGTTGCAAAGGAAGCTGTGAAGAAATGCGGCTTCACGGAGATCGATCATCCACCCTACAGCCCAGATCTAGCTCCCAGTGACTGTTTCCTCTTCTCAGAATTCAAGAAGGATCTTGGAGTAAGGAAATTTAAGTGTGACGAAGAATTGGTGGATGCTGATTATGTCCATTTTGCAGATAAGACTTCTGATTATTTGGGGGGGGGGATTGAAATGTTAATTCAAAGATGTGAGAAGTATATTGAGATAAAAAGGGTAACTATATTGATAAGTGAAATATAGTTTTTGTCTTTATCATACCTAGAAAATTGTTAGGCCTGAAACTTATGGATCTACCCTCATATATACCTACAATGGTGGATAAACAAGTAGGAAAATTTCTATGAACTAGCGGAAACATTTTTTTTAATGGCATGACTGTTGATAAGCGCGATTCGTGTAGCGATTTTGTTTAAATTTTCAAACAGACGTAACTCGCAGTTCTTCGTTGGTAGCTATCTTAAGTGGATATTTTAAATAAAACATTTTTATTTAAAAAAGTGGTTTGTGAGCCAGACATAAACGTAGTTAAAGGGGACTTTGCACCAGCACTCAAGACCAGATAAATTAATTTAAACGTGGCCGCACGAGCACTGCAGATCTGCACGTTCCGGACGGAGAATTAAGCGTTCTTCTGTAGACAATGGCGTTAAAAGTCATGGTATCGTGATAGAAGATGGTCTCATTAAGATTCGTGAGTTTGCCGAGATGGTAGGCATCTCATATGAACGTGTACACAATTTCCTGCATGAAGTTCTGCATATGAAGAAGCTGAGTGCGCGATGGGTGCCGCGTTTTTGACTCCAGACGTAATATCTCGAGGATGGACATTTCATAATCGTGTTTGGAAAAATTGCAACATAGTCCGATAGATCCTGGCGTCGTTTTGCGACTGTAGACGAAACACCATACACCCCGGAGACAAAATATGGGTCGGAGAAGGTGAAAATGTACAGGAAGAGAGAGAGAGAGAGAGAGAGAGAGAGAGAGAGAGAGAGAGAGAGAGAGAGAAGAGGCTCAAACCGTTTTGTCGGCTGGAATTGGGATGGCAACCTTTTTGGGGACTCGCAAGGTATTATCATGATTGATTATTTGGAAAGTGGAGAAACGGTAACGGTCTGTTATTAAGCAACGTTATTGGACCATTTGCACAGTGAGATGCAGCAGAAGCGATAAAATGTGTGCTTCTCCATCAGGACATGCGTCTGCGATGGCAAAAGGGCAGGAACAGGGTTTTGAAACAGCTTCCCATATTGCCTAAATTCTGTGAGATTTTTTTTTATTTTTCCTAACCTGAAAGATTGACTTGGGGAGAAGAAATTTTCGTTGAATGAAGAGGTTGTTTGTGTGTAAACGATTATTATGCACAGATCAAAATACTTTTTTTTCTGTAGGAATAAAAAAATTCTAGCAAATTTATTGAGTCGGAGAACATTATATTGAAAAATAATTTTTAATATTAATTACTATGTTTTTTTTTTTACTAGAATTACTAATGCGCCCTCTTTTATATTGTACTCTTATTTCGCTGATATTACCCTGGAAGAGAGGAAGAGAAGACCCCATGGTCGAAACTCTTGCCAAGTTTTTTTTTTTTTTTTTTTGTATAGTGTTTAACGCCCGTTTTTACTACTGAGGCACCACAGGCGGTGAACACTGATGATACATGAGATGAAATGATATATTGGGAAAGGATTTTTTTTAAGGAAGGAAGCGTTTCAGGCCTAAGTTTAGGGTTCCTCCCCGGAATTTGCCAATTACGAGGACTGAGGAAAACCTGGAAAAAAACTCCAGTCAGGGAGAACGGTCCAGGTAGGATTCGAAACCCAGATCTCCCGCTCACGAGTCCGCACCTTAACAACCTCGGCCACCCCTGCCGGTTTCTTGCTGGGGTAAATAAATAAATCAATAAATAAATAAGCAAATCTTATTTTTAACGCGTAAAGTGTTTTTTATCATACTGTACACTTTAACACTTTTATATTTCTTGCATAAGTTTATAATTCTAAGGAAATAATAGGGGGCACTTTTTCCCAAGTCCATTAATAGTTAGAGCTAGTTTTGTGAACGGGTACCAGCTTCTGGTCGAATCAGTTTTTCATGGCTCGGGAGTTGTCAAAAGTTTTCAACATTCAGCCCATAACCTTGTTAAATTTAGCTGTAAAAGAAATCCTTTGGTAGTAGCGAAAAGTTTGTAAGAACACGTTCTATAACTTTTAAAAGTTTGGTGGTATCACGCCATGAAGAGAAATTTCACGTAAAAGAGATTATTTGGAAAGTGCGACTTTTTTCCTTTTATTATTATTTCAAAATATCTGGTGATTAGCTGCTGTTTTCTGTAACCTGGAAACTATTACAGGTAAACAATGAAGAATCGATGGAGATCGGTAGTTTGAAACATGTGTTACATTTTGACGAATTCTGAGAGAATGTTTTGCTAGGTACCCGTGAAAAGAGTTGTTAAAAAGTCTTCAAATCTCCACCAGGTACCAAAAAATGACGACGAACTTTATATATATATATATATATATATATATATATATATAAAGTTCTAGTAGACGCATTTTTTTTTCTCGACGAAACTTCTCATATACGATCAATTTACAAACGATTTTTCTAGTTCATTAACCAGCGAAATTGAACTATTGGAGATGAGGATTAATCTAAAGTTAACATTTAAAAATTGTTCTTATGACACTGGTGGCTGAGGTCGTTAAGTCGCGGATTCATGAGCGGAATCTGGGATTCGAATCCCGGCAGGACCGTCCTCGCTGACTGAGGTTTTTTCCAGGTTTTCCTCAGTCCTCATAAATGGCAAACGCCGGCGAGGTATCCTAAACTTAGTCCTGGAACATTTCCTTCCTTTTACAATGTATCATTTCATCTCATGTATCATCAGTGTCCACCGCCTGTGGTACCTCAGTTTTCATGAGACCAGCCTTACAAGTGGGGAGCGTGAAATGATACATTAAAATATTTATAAAATACACTCTTAGCGTAGTTTGTGCCCTAAATTTCCTGTTTTTTGCAGAATATTTTCCATGTCTTATTGACTGTGGGTTCTAAAGGTAAATAACGTCTCTTAGACTTGCCCCTGACATGATGGTTACCCTACATTTGTTTATCTTTATTCGTTCTTAATGACAATAATAATGTCATGATTTTTCCCTCTTCTGTATGCACCTCTATTTTCCTTCGACAATTTCCCATCTTCGTGATACCTGCTTGACAGAAAGGGTAATCCAGCCTTTGACATACGAGAAACTCTTTGAAAAGTAGCGGTACAAACAGGCATTATCTCGCCGTTTTTCTTCCAAATGGCATATTTTACTGAACCTTTTCTTCCTTTTTTGCTTTCTCAATGTTCACTACACTTCGGCTAGGCGAAGTAATAGTCACAAACTGTAACAGAAAATTATTTTAGTCTGCCTTGTTTAAAGATGTCACATAATGGTCCTGGCGATATTTTCGTAGCATAGTTCAGAGGCTTTGCGTTCTTTCTTGTCAGATTGCATACCCCATGCCCATATTGCTAATGCCCCGAGAATTGCCCTGCTTTCATGCACGATATTTGTCCACTTTTGCTGAAATCTGATTCACAGCACTACAAGGAGAGTCGAAATCATGTCGTTACTATTTACAACCCACTTGCGAAAGTTTTTGCATTCATCGAATTTTGAAGGAAAAAGAAAAACGTTCCTCAATTTCTCTAGCGGCACCAATATTTGTTTTTTCGCAAAAAAAAAAAAAAAAAAAAAAAAAAAAAAAAAAAAACCTCGATACATGCTATATAAATTAAATAATAAAAATGGTTTCTGAAAATTAAGGAAATCGGAATTTTTAGACATTTTTTTACGTTTTTACTACTGAGGCACCACAAGTGCTGGACACTGATGATACATGAGATGAAATGATAAATTGGAAAAGGAGTATTTTTTTAAGGCTGGAAGCGTTCTAGGCCTAAGTTTAGGGTACCTCCTCGACATTTGCCATTAAAGAGAACTGAGGAAAACCCGGATAAAACCTCAGTCAGGAAGGACGGTCCTGATGGGAATCGAACCCCAGACCTCCCGCTGAAGAGCCCCCGCCTTAACGACCTCGGACACCCGTGGCGGTCCCATTAGAAGTAGGAGATACCTGACACCGGAAATTTAAAAAGCGATCTGGCGTTTAGTTTTTTAAAAAAGGAGAAATTGACTCATAATTTATAACGAAGCATATGTGTTATTTATTTTAACGGTGTTTAATACTGAGGCACCACAGGCGGTGAGCATTGTTGTGAAGATAGCAACTAATCTATTATTGTCACGTTCGTCGTATACCCAACCGGTATCAAAAGAGGATGTAAACCTTTGATATGACCTTTACTCGATATCCCAACACTAACATGAGGCGAAAGTTTAACTGGCGAAACGCAAAATCTCGCACGAGCGGTAAGGACATATTCTGGAAATCTTATACCTTTTAATATTATTGTTATCACTATCGTACAAGGATAAATCACAATAAAGGGCCACCGCCACGGGTGGCCGAGATCGTTAAGGCGCGTACTCGTGAACGGGAGGTCTGGGGTTCGAATCCCGCCAGGACCGTCCTTCTTGACTGAGGTTTTGTTCCAGGTTTTGCTCAGTCCTCATAGCTGGCAAATGCCGGGTAGATACCTTAATTTTAGGCCTGGAACGTTCCCTTCCTTAAAAAAAAAACTTTCCCAATTTATCATTTCATCTCATGTATCATCAGTGTCCACCGCCTGTGGTGCCTCAATAGTAAAAACGGGCGTAAAACACTACTAAAAACAATAAAAGGGCTAAATATTGAAAAATGACATATACATTTTGTATGATTTTAAATTTTGTTTATTATTGATGAACAGCTTTAAAATAAAATATAGGATACACATTTAGACTTTTAAACCTTCAGATAAATCTCAAGGGCTCGCAGCAGGCGGAGATCTTTATTGGGGGCGGGGAGCCCGGGACCAAGGAAATTTTGAGAATCTACAATGCAGACCAAACCCAGCGCTGTGGAATTCCAATCTCGTCCTGAGCTTCATGAATATCACAGGCATCCGAAGAATTTGAAATGGCGGTATGGAATTGATTACGATAACAGGTACCGCCGTCGTGAAACTTGTCAAGTTGGCAGAAGTGTGTAACTTGCTGCACATACGAGACTTACGGTTTATGACAAAATTTATTGATCAGATAAATATTCAAATATCGCATTAACTACGACGCTAAACAAAGAATACATTTGTTGGTAATAACCTTTTAACTCGCTTAAAATATTTTTATAAAATCTGTATACAAGGAGCATATGTTTCTCCACAATAAAACGAGAGAGACAGGTGTTCCACTCGGTTGGAAAATGTACTTTCGCCTATCAACAGGCGGTGTTTTATAATATCATTAAATAAATTTAAAACCACGTCCAGTACTCTTGAAAAGTCATTAGTAATAATTTTTTCCAGTTCTATTCTGACAACATATTATAATATTTATTACACTAAAGGCAAAGAATGTATATACAATTTACCTTTCATATAAAACAAAGCAAATTATCCACAAACCCCAACCTTTATCATCATGTTAGGCAAGAAGCTCCCTTTCTATTGTTCCCATGAGAACTTGTTACCTACGACCTGTCACTGCACGAGCTCAGAAGGGAGAAACAAAATGCTCGCACTGACGCAAGGTAATAACCCCTGCAGCATTTAGACAGAGCAGGTGCTAACAAATTTAATTCTCACATGATCATAGCTAGAAAAGAACAAGATCCATTCACCGATCGAATCTTTTGTACCAGTATAGCCCCATGACTATTCTGACAACATATTATAATATTACCCTAAAAATTGGCAAAACCACTATATACAAAGTGTTAGAGACTACACCAAAATAATTTCAGAGAGTGTAGAAATGGGCAATGCATGGTCCACAACTAAACATAACACAGTTTTATGGTGTTAAATATTTTGGCATCAGATGCTGATAAGTAGGTATTAAATCCAAGTTGGGTGAAAATTTGGTTTAGATTGTCTTTAAAATTGCAGTGCAAACATAGAAATGTCGATTTTCAGTAGCTCGTTTTCAAAATTTAGTACCATAAACATTGACATGTTAAGATTTAAGCATATAAGTTAAAACACCAACTTAAAACGCAGGCTGAAAGTTGTGTTAATAGGACCTAGTCAGAAAACAATATTAATTAGTGATGAACGAGAGTCGAACACACAAACAAATGACCATCTCTTGCTGGATAACTAATGTCATAATCATGGCGCCAGAGTGATACGTTCAGAAACCTGCCTTCGTTATCGTGTGTTATCTGCATTTGCCATTGTCGTACTATCGCTTTAGAAACATAGCTATAGCTTCGAAATTTGAACAGATAGGTCATATGTTTTCTATCTCAAATATTTCTACATTCTGAAAGTATTTCGGTGTAGTTCATTAAAACCTTGCTTAATTTATGTTTCAAACAAAACAGAACAAATTACACACAATACCAAATCTGTATCACCATGGTAGGATAGACGCTCCACTTTCTATTTTTAAAGTTTTCGAAATATTGGAACTTATTACCTACGACCTGTCAGTGAGCAAGCTCAGAGGGAAGGGACAAAGTGTTCGATCCAAACCCAAAGTAATAAACCTTCGGGCATATAGACAAAGCAAGTGGTAACCAATGAAATTAAGTCTCACGTGACCATAGCTAGGAATGAACAAGGAAATATCAATTGGCGAAAACCTATCGAGTGCCAACGACACAAATGCATTCATCATTTGATGACTGTTTTGTGTAATTAAAGTGGCAGCATTTTATTTTTTAAATTATTTCTATTCACGGGTATTATTCCAACATATTACTATATTTCACTTTTCAATATTGTTACCCTTTATTGAATACACTTCTCACAGCTTTGAATTTACATTTTAATTTCCCCCCCTCCCTAAATAGAAGTCTTGTCTACAAAATGGGTATAAACAGCACCCACCACTTCTTCATCGCACTTCATTTCCTTCCTCGAAAGTCCTTCTTGAAATTTGAGAAGAGGAAATAGTCACCGGGAGCTAGATCTGGGCTGTAGGGTGGATGGCCGATCTCCTTGAAGTCACATTTCTTCACAGCTTCCTTTGCAACAAGAGATGTATGCACAGGCGCGTTGTCGTGAAGAAGCCGCACACCACCACTCGTCTTTCCTCGCCTTTTCTCTTTGAAGGAAGCACGTAGTCTGTGCAGCAGGCCAGCATAGCACTCCCCATTTACTGTGGTGTTCCTCTCCTTGAAGTCAATAAAGAATATTATTTCACAGTTCCAAAAGATTGTGGCCTTGATCTTCTCGGTTGACTGAGTGACCTTGTCTTTAGAGGCGGTGCTTCGCCAGGTTTACGCCACTCCATCGATTCTCTTTTGGACAAGGGACCATAGTAGAGGACCATAGTATCATCTCCTGTAACAATGATTTGCAGAACTTCTGTCTCGTTGCCACGGCAGAGCTCCAAAAATGCCTGACAACAGATCACTCGTTGTCTAACTCTAGTCACCCATATTGCACTAACCTTATTCATGTTTAAATGTTCATGAGCAATTCGAAGGACTGTTGTTTTAGAAAGGTCCAACCTTGCTGCTATTTCTGTAATTTTCAGCTGGCGGTCTTCCATAATTTCTACTTCCACAAGAGCGATTTTTTCAGAAGTGAGCACCTCCAAGGGCCGCCCTGCACGCTCTTCGACTTCAATGCTTTCTCGACCCATTCGAAAAAGTTTGTCCCATTCTTTTTCGGTAGAATATGAGGGGGATGCTTCCCCATATACATTGTTCAATCGCCGTTTAATTTCATTAGGAGTAAGTCCTTCTTTTGTGAAGAACTTAATAACAGCTTGATACTCCATTTTGAACATGTCATAATCTTCTACACATAGCCTTCTTTATGCGACTATATCTGAACAACTGAACACAGAGGAGCGGAAGTTACAGCTGAAATTATGTACTTAACAGATAAGGTATGACATCCGATAAGGGTTTTGTAAAGGCGATACTCCTTATCGACGAGTCCGGAAACTTATGGACTACCCGCATATAGTACATTTGAAGGATATCTTTTATTCCCTTGCCCTATGTAATTTCACGTATTATTTTGACTGTGAGCGTTTGCTTCACATTTCAAAAGCGATGCAGTATAACTGACAATTGAGCCTTTGTTAGCTGCGTTAAAGTGAAAAGGAATGGAGAAATTAGACCTGTTAGCGCGCTACTTGTCGAAAGGCAGGCAATTTTCCATTCTCCTCTTTTTCCAGAGCACCAGTAAAGTTACGACAAAGGACCCTACTTTCTTTTTATGCCTTCGGTCGACGTATCTAAATGGTGCAACCTTTTATAGCCGACAATAGTTCTGTATATGGACACCGACGATGTTCAACTCCCTTACACGACATATATAATTTGCCAGAAGCACGTTACGTCTTTCTATCGTTAGCTATGCTTTGCAGATGCATTCACCATGCTGTCTTTATGTTATACGAGCACCTTAGTTTTTAATTTTAAATTTTGGGAATGTCAATTATTTAGGAATTGAAAACTCGCAAATAATAATTAATATACTGTTATCTAATTACAATGAAAACACCGCCTATCGTTTTAAGCTATATAAAATTGTTTTTAGTCACACGAATACGTTTTCATGTTAAAAATAGCTCGATTACTGTATTTTATTACAATTTTTTTTATTTATAGTAACTACAGATTTAGGTGTACAAATATAATTGAACATAAATTTATTTATGGCAGTTTTCGTGATACAATAGAGAAGTTTTGCTATGACGTGAATTTTGTTACCGTAAACCACAAAATCAGGTGACTGAAAACGGTAGCACTGAATAACGGTGTTACCATTAAAGAGTTTTTGAACATTTGCTTCAAATGACCATATTGAGTTACATTGAGAACGATTTACTTGAGAATGTGCTTTTACAGAACCTCTTATAGAAATGTCAAAGTACTAGATTTAGGAAATCTAAAATTGTAACAGACCATTTGTCCTTTATAGTTGCATTATAATAACAGTATTATTGCAGACCTTATAGAATTTGTTAAAAATATTATGACTGTTTTAACTAACTTTTTATGTGTTACTAAATAAAATGTGTAGGCGATATTCTCAATAAAGGTGGTTGATATTTATTGCTTTATATATATAAAATAAAAATAAAAATAAAATAACACTATTAACAATAACAAATTAACAGTAATTATAATAGTATAAAAGGATAAAACACTTGAGATCGCTACATTTCGAGCTCGCGGAGTCCTTCTATGGCAAGAAGACAAGTGACGGTGATAAAAGTAAATACTGAGTATCGAAGGTAACGTTATGCATGAAAACAGATGAAACTAGAAATGAGAGTGTGTGGGGGGGGATTAATACGTAAGATTTAAACCAGGTGGTATACGCGCTTTATGTAAAAATATAGTTGCCATTTTTCTATCTCTGAGTAAACTTTCAGAGCTTGTGTACGTAAAGCATCAATAAGTGTTAAATTAAAAGCACCATCAAAATCCTTACAGTGAGATAAGGCATGTTGGGCATCCGGCAAGGAAGACTTGGTTTTAACAGAACGTCTATGATTGTTCATACGTAGCGAAACAACAGTAGAAGTTAAACCAATATAAAATGCTTTGCAAAGCTTACAAGATAACATATATACGACGTTCTTGGAAGAACAAGTAGCAATTGAAGAAATGTTAAATTCTCTGGATAAATTAGGGCTGTGAAATGAATGGCACGGCATAATTAGCGCACAGGTTTTACATTTAGGGCGTTGGCAAGGATATGAGACAGCAACGGGACGAGGTAAATTCAGAGGGGATAGGTTTCGGCGAAATATACTTTTAATGTTAGGGGGTGTTCTAAAAGTAAGGCGGGGTACAAATTTAGAAAAATCATTTAAAGATGGGTGCATTAACAGAGTATCATGACATTCTTTCAAAATAGATCTGGTGCTTTCAATTCCAGGCACGTAAGTAGTAACAGGTTAATGAAGTTATTATTAGAAGTTTTAGGTCTACATTGGAAAGTTTTGTGCGCTGGGATTGTACGGGATTTTAAAAGAGCGGAAGGATAATTTTGGTCTTGGAACTTTTGAACTAGGTGTTTAATATGTGTATCAAAGATATGAAAAGTTGTTACAAAGACGATCACCTCGGATTGAAAGAGAAAAAGGAATTGATTTTTTGATATGCAAGGGATGACAGCTATCAAAATGAAGATACTGTAAATTGGTAGGCTTAATGTGCACAGACATAAGAAAAGAACCATTGCATAAAGAAATGTCAATATCTAGGAACGTAGTAGCATTGGGAGAGACAGAAGAAGTGAACTTAACTGAAAATTTGGAGTTAAGATTAGTAAGGTACTAGTCAGGAGATTCTGAGCCATGAGTCGAAAGCACGAATATATCATCAATATATCTCAGCCATAATAATGGTGCCAAAGGTTCTGACTTAAGAAAGTCCTCCTCTA
This sequence comes from Metallyticus violacea, assembly GCA_030762175.1. Classification (NCBI taxonomy): domain Eukaryota; kingdom Metazoa; phylum Arthropoda; class Insecta; order Mantodea; family Metallyticidae; genus Metallyticus; species Metallyticus violacea. Next base: position 18,468,486 of record CM060839.1, on the reverse strand, counting down.
AGCGAGCCATAAAAACATTGGCATAAGACGGTGCCATTCTGGTGCCCATCGCAGTACCTCTAATTTGTAGATAATATTTATCATAATTTAAACGCATTGCGAGTGAGGACTAGATAAGCAAGATGACAAAATGAAATCTGTGGATGGGGTATGAGGAGGTGCTCGAGAGTTCAAGAAATGTTTAACATCAGCTAATCCTTCTTGATGCGGAATTTTAGTATAGAGTGACGTAACATTGATAGTTGCCAGAAGTATATCAGAATGTTCCAAAGGGGTCAACTTTCTGTAGTAAATTCAACAAATGGAAGAATTCTTTCATATAGGATGGCCTACCAACAATCTACAGTGCCTTAAAGATGTCATATGTGTAAACAACGCATACATATACACGATACATACAACTCTCAACTGTAAATTGGCTTACCATTAAATGTGAATTTCACATTGACAATATTCGGGTTATATTTTTGGTTTTCGCCTCATCTTGTTACGTGCTTCCTCTTGTGTTCATTAGTTTTTCTCTATTGGGAGAAATGCGGAATGGTCTCTCTATATCATCAACTGCGTAAGAATTCTTTATCATTTAAAGGCAATAATCACTAAATATATAATATACGAAAATGATAATTATACTGGTGACATCTATCAGGAAACAGTGATAGCAGTAAGTGTAGCTATTGCCATCTATGCAACAATAATTAAATTGACTACGCTCAAACATTTTACATGAAGTTTAGCAAACAGATGTCCCCCATAATACTTATGCACTAAAAGCAAGGTTATAAAAACGAAAGAGAAGGCTTACTAGAAAGTCCGAAAATAGCAAATAATGGGGGGAATAATAAGTTTTGCCGCCATTTTAAAATGCGACGGTGCAAGTGCTCATTTTGTTAATATAGATAAATATAACCTCAATAAAATTATTTATATGAACTTTATACGTTACTGAAGCAGGTTATAAGCAATTCACAATTATTGTTAATTACATTATTTTTTTGCAATTAATGTTTTGTATAAATAAAGGTAAAGTATCTTTAGGGAAGATTTTCAAATTTTAGCGAATTCTTAAGGAATGTAACAATTACTGTTCTATCAATGAAAATGTTTTTTTAAAAGTTTCTCCAAATCTATACCACCTACTAGTGCTAGGTGCCGGAAATAAAATGAAAACAATTTATATATGTATAATGTATCTCTAGTGGCCCCACTTATTGTTTTTTGTTTTGTTTTAAAGAAACTCGGTATATTTCTTCAAAATAAATTAATAAAAGTAGTTTCACAAAATCAGGGCAATCAGGCCATTAGGAATGGGCCTGAAACCCAACATTTAAAAATCGCTCTAGAGTCACTAATATTTTATGTTCACAAGAAAATTCGGAATATAACACTTAAATAAAATAGGAAAAATAGTTTCTTAAAATTAGGGGAAATCGGACTATTAGAAGTAGGGGTATACTTGAAAACCGAAATTTAAAAAACTCTCTAACGTTTAATTTTCTCTCAATTGTTTCAAAATAAATGTACAAATTTACTCAGCATATAAACTATATTTATAACCATACATATGTTTTATATTTAACAAAAGTGTCGTCGTGAAGATGGTAAATGTGAAATATTAATCTAATATGTGTTTAAGAATTATATTTGTATGTGAGAGCGCTCTGTAATAACCTTCAGAAAACGTTTACGTTACATGTTAATAACATTTAAATTAAATTTCAAAGCCACTGAAAATCGATGGCACTCGATTGTTTATTGTAGATTGTGTATATTTACTTGGTGCATTGCAATTGTTTTTAAACAATAACATGTTTTTGTTTTACTGAAACATTTGAACATCTTCTTGTCAAATACGCTATGTAACTCGAAAATTTCTGTTATTTCTCTATTTTAGTAATTGTAAAAATGATACCAAGAGCTTAGTTCATAAATATGTTTACATTTAAAAGTGTTTAAAAATTCCCACACAATTTACCTTTGTCTATCAGTGGTCATATTTCATTTAATTAATATTATACCATTAATATTTGTGGTTTAATCTCAATAATAATAATAATGGTGATAACAATAATATTAATTTTAAAAATGTGGTTCCTCTTTTGTGACACTTGTAGATTGCAAGAATTCTAATTTTTTCCCCCTAATTCCACACGGTAATTCCATAATTAATTTTATTTAATTAATTAATAATGCCAAATTAGGATTCTATGTTACTCTTTATTAAAAGTTATTTAGCTCGGTGAGTTATTCGCTTATTTTACGCAACTGCTGCGTGACGTACTTTCCTTACATGTCAGCGTATTTTAAAATGAGATAATTCTCGTTTCATTTCGCCAGTGTATTGGTTCTGTGGCTAGGATGTAGAGTTTGTGAACGCACACAACTGAAAAGAAGAAATGTTGATGTTCATGTTGGCACTACTGCCCACGTGAATGCTTCCTCTCGCGTGTTTGTTTACGGAGTTTGATTGTGTAGCACAAATGTGTATTTTCGTGATACAAGCAGGAAAAGGGGTAGGAACAAGAAGTTTGGTAAGTGTAAATCTCACGGTAACCAGCATGCATAACAAATATTAATACTGAAATGAGTAATAATGGTGATGTATATAAAAAGCACCAAGTTATTGCAGAAAGTGAGATTTGTTTGTATGGTGCATTCACCGTAGTAATGTAACGCTTACAACAAGCAAGACTTTCAGTTCTTCCAGCAAAGGCTTCTTTAATGATGATTAACAACAGACAGGTAATGTGAATTCAGGACATGCAGAATCGCAGGCTTTAATTCACAAGAGCGCATATTGCCAACATAATCGTCAACAGTTACCAACGCTGTGACCTAAACTTTAGCATCAATAGTAAGTAATAATTATTATGTATACACATGCCTGATAGCCTTTAATTAAAAAAAATAGCAAAAAAGTACTCGTTTTGTATTCAATTATGCCTCTCTTCATTTATGCAGAGCCATCTGTTGGAGAACACAGTTAGTAACAATCAATTTCCTGACATGCGCACTCAGAAGTTTATCTACTGAAATACCCAAGCCATTCCCTGCTTTATATACAGTGGAATAATTTAATACAAGCCAAAATATTTATTACTGCCGTTTTAATAAATTAAAACAGCTTTTAGGCATACATATGCAATCGTAACAATAATAATAATAATAATAATAATAATAATAATAATAATAATAACAACAATAATGTAATATTCAGTAGTGTTTGCCGATTATACTGCCACTACCTGCTCTTATAAATTAAAACCTGTGATCATTTTTTGGTTGCACACTTAACACGGTTTATGGTTGTGCAGTTTAATGCTGTACCGAATTTCTCTGAATAATTCTGACCTAATGACCATAGACGTTCCAAGTTCATGGTTTTTCATTAATCGAAAATCATAAAGACAGTTAAAAAGTTTATACAAAGCATGATATTAACAAATAAAATTATTATTTCGTCATTTTTACTACTACCACCACCACCAGTCGTCGGTCCTGGTGGTGTAGTGGTAACCATACTTGCCTTCTAAACCCAAGATCGCGAGTTCAAACCCGGCCAGGATCGAAGGATTTTTTTCGGCGTAAAAATCCTAAGTATGGTTTCCTTCGGAAGGGAAGTAAAGTCGTGGATCCCATATCGTACATTTACGGCACGAAAAAGAACCTCAAGCCTGAAAGAAGAGGCCTCTGAGCAAAATTTGTCGGCCATTTCACGCCCTGAATTGAATGGTATGCTGATGACCTGAGATGTTAAAGAGCGTCTGTAAATAAAAACACACACAAAAAAACTACTACCAATACTACTGCTGCTACTATTTCTACTACTACTACTACTACTACTACTACTACTACTACTACTACTACTACTACTACTACTACTTCACGTTTCGTTATATGTTATTTCGTGGTTAAATACTGACAAAAATTTCATATAGAAAATTAAAGCCTGGGAGTATTTGAGCAATAAGATTTCCCATTAGCTAAGAGTTATTTTATTTTCTAATTTTACAGATTACCAATCACGTTTTTTTACAATATTTATTTATCTCCTCCCCTCACGTCGAGTGTAGCGTAATAACTACAGTTCGATCAGTAACGCTTTCCCCCGCGGCGCGGGGTTTTTCCTGAGCGAATCACCACTCGAGTTGTGGAAGGGGTAGGAAGCGTATTTGCTTACTTGTTGACCTTTGTGACTGTGGCAGTCGTTGTTCGTTGCTTAATTCGACAGTATATAAAGTGTATTATGCCTCGTGTGTTTTAACGGCGCCGCGTCCGTTATTCATGTGTTAACTTATGGTGAAAGAATCATAGGGCCGTACAGTTGATTTCTGTTACTTAGACAAATACTATACTAACTTTTTAGAGAATTATCCGATAGAGAGCGTAATCATACACTTTTTCAACAGGACTATGCCACTGCTCACATTGCGAATAATTCTATAAGAGTAATTCACATTATGAGAAAGTTATTAATAGGAATTTGTAGCCGCCTTGGTCCCCCTATTTAACAGTCTACGATTATTATCTCTGGGGTAAATTAAAAAAAATATAATGTAAAAGACAAACCCACACACCATACAAGAACTCAAAGATAATATCCGCTGGGAATATTGTCCGAATTTCTCAAAATGAACTATAGCGAGTGATGAATAGTTTCCTAAAGAGATGCCAGTGTGGAGAATGAAGGCGGGCAGTTTCAACACCTCATTTGATAATTTTATAAGTAATGAGTCTCTTAAATTGATTTTGTGTGTTGTTCGTATTTTTAATTGTTTTACACTTCCGCTATTCACCGAGACCCATCTGGCAGGCTAACTGGCTAAGGAGCCGCACGCTCGCCTATAGATAGGCAAAACACTCCGGGGAAAAACAAAAGTGATCGCACTGTACTATGGTGTAATGTTAGTAGTATTTGAGTTCGTTATATATTATCCTTTTTGTTCTCAGATTACATCAGAAGTCTTAATCCTGTCAGGGCTCACGATTTCACTGTCGTCAAGCTGAAAATATTGTTTTGTAATGACAGATGGATTCATAATACAAATAAACCTGCTTGCCCTAAGATAGAAATAATAACGAACCTTTTGTGACAGTACGTTGCTTAGCAACAGCATTTTTTCAATCAGTGCAGCCTTTGGCACATGCGGTTCACTGCGTGCTGCGACAGTTTAACAGTAAAGCGATCTTGAACAGAACTGTGGGCCGGAGGGACGTTCTCTGCAGCAGCCCTCGTGATTGATGAGCCCCACCCCTTCATCCTTTTAATTGTTATGAGGCCCAATCTCGCCATACCATAGTTCAATCATTATCGGCCCGCTGTCAGGGATTGCCGTATCATTTGTCACTGGCATTTCGCGAGAATGATTATATGGCCGCGTGCTTCATGTTCTTTTCTTGCAATTTATTTGCAGTGCTTTCTTTCGTTATAAAAAATGGAGATTGCTATGTTACTATTAACATAGAAAGTAATCAGGTTATTTTATGATGTCAATAGGATTAGATAAATGGGTAACTTATAAATATTGATAAGAAAATAATATCTTTTCTATCTTTTTTAACGTGTAAAGTAACAAAATTATTGAATGCTTTAATTCATTTTTAAATAATTTATTTCTTAAAAACAGCTCGCTAGTGCGATAGAAAATCTTGGCCTGGAATGAGAAGTTTCTACTCGCTTCCTATTTTTTGAGCAGTCCGTGCTCCATTTTGAACATGTCACAATCTTCTACACATAGCCTTCTTTATGCAAATATATCTGAACAACTGAACACAGCTGAGCGGAAATCGCAGCTGCAATTATTTACTAAACAGATAAGATTCGTATATCTGGAACGCGAGTCAGAACGTGTAGTAACTCATTTAGTTGATATCGTGCGTTATAATCAATAGCAGGCAAGTGTTTATTCCATTTCCCGCTCATATTAAAAGTGCCTCTAAAATAAATTGTAACTTTTGCATTTCTTGTCCACTATAGTAATATTTTTTTATCTTTGCCATACACGTAGCCTTTTTAAAAGTCACGGTTTTGTTAACATTTACTACCATGCCCCATTTTAGGCAATCCTTTATGAATGCTTTTCTGCACACCATCTCTTTTAGAGATACTGAAGTACATTTCCATTAAGTAAACGTGCTATGAGATAACAGATTTAATCTGAGTAAGGCAGGCAGGTATATTCAAGAATTAATAGTAGCACATGATTCACGTGGCAGTTCTATGTGACAGTTGAAAAGTTTTACGCTCAACATGGGCTGGACAGTGGGCATTATATTCGACATGAGGACGCTATCCCTAACAACCCTGGGGCAGAGGATTATCTGGCAGCGGAAGAGCTACAAATGAACGGAGAGAAATGAAAATGAATGTCGACGGAAAGAGGACGAAACTGTAAGGGAAAAGCCGGAGGGAATCCGATAGAGAATAAATTGGATAGGAAATGGCATATGACGGGTAACACGATCTTAAGAAAGCTACACACTACCAAAGAGATGCGTTCAGACGTTTTGTTGCTCTCTTTGGTTACCCGGGCGGGACACAAAGGCTGTCTGTGTTAGGAAAATTAAGGAAGATAAAAACTTTACGGCCTGCATATCACAACATGCTCCCAGTGACTTCAAAATGACACTTGGCTATGAAATAGACTCCTTGCGTCTATAATTACATTTATTTTTAAAGATTTAAACGTTTTGTTGAAGGTATCCATAATTATCGTGTCTGTTATGTTATTTTCTCTGCGTCTTTTTAGCAAATTCCGAAAGAGTGTAATCTATTGCGGTAAAATCTGAATGGCTCGTACCTACTAGCACATGCAATTAAAACAGTAAATATAATTTATGCATATACATGTTTGTCCTTTCTTGCTATAGCGGTCGCAATTTTTTTTCTCAACAAAACTCGGCATATAATCGTAAATTAACTAATCATTCCTCTAGTTTGTTAACCAGCAAAATTGGACCATTAAGGGTGGGGTTAACCTAAGGCGAAAATTGCAAAATGGCTCTAGTGGCCGCAAATTTTGCTTTATCTCAACGAAACTCAGTAAATTTCTTTAAAGTAAATTGATAAGTTATTTTGAAAAATCATGGAAATTGAGCCATTAGCAATGGCGGTTAAAGCGAAATTTAAAAATATCTCTAGCTGTACCAATATCTGCTTTTTCGCAATGAACCTCGAAATATACGCTTTAAAAGATAAATAGTTTCTGAAAATCAGGGAAATGGAACTATTAAGGGTGGGCGGTACCGGAAAATCGAAATTTAAAAAGCGCTCTAACGGCAGCAATTAATAACTATTTCCTGATAGTAGACACATAGTCACTATTTCCTCCCAATTTTTTGTAAACTCTGTATGTAACTTACTGCTCTAGCATTCTGTAATAACCTTCAAAAATTCCACTTGCTGAGGAATTCACTTAGTTGACGCAGTTAAGCAAGGCAACTCAGCAAATTATCCAGTTTGCTTCATCTGTTACATTTAACTTCTTACTTCCACTGTGTCGGTCCTGGTGGTGTAGTGGTAACCATACTTGTTTCGTAAACCCAAGATCACGGGTTCAATCCCTGTCAGGGTCAATGGGTGACTTACTTCGGAAGGAAAGTAAAGCCATAGCGTGTCGCAGGTTTACAACAAATAACCTCAGGCCTGAAAGAAGAGGCCTCTGAGCAAAATTATCGGCCGTTTCTCGCCCTGAGTTGAATGGGTCGCTGAGAAGTTAAAGAGCGTCCGTAAATAAAACAAATAAAAAAAAAAATACTTCCACAGCCTTCCAAAATTGAACTGAACTTCTTTATAGGCAAGCACAAATCTTTAAAAAATATACAATAATTCCCAAATTACTGGACGTCTTAAACCTAATAGACATAGTTAGGATGGAATCATATTTATCATATATTTTAATGAATTGAATATATTTGACAATAGTTATAAATGGGTGTACCTGTCTGGTCTTAACCTCACTTGCAAAGACGTCGAAACACCTACTTCTGGATCTTTCCTCCCATTGCTAAACCTTACTGTCACATACGATGGTAGATTAAGGAAAATTCCACATAGAAAATGTCCGCTCTAACCACAAAATTTGGTACGAAATTTTTAAATTCACACTACAACTTTATCATTAACTTCAAAATTTGCATGATGTATTCTCTATCCCCTTCTCCTTTAATGACTGCTCTTTAGGAAATGTAAATATGGTGTTATGTGGTGCGCAGCCATAATTCGAAGTACAACCGGGCATACAACAAGAGCAACCCTTGCTGTACTAAACAAGTTCCTGCTCTATTTTCACTAAATCAATATTAATTTATGTAATAAAAAACTAAAGAAGTAATATGCTATGATGAAATACGTGAGCGTTTGGTTGGACTCCAAAATATTTGGATTACAGTCTGAATGTATTGCATAAGTTCAGAAACGTGTCCATAGGAGAACTGTGTTAAATCATAAATTGATGCTACCAAATTTCTGCTTGTATTTCCTTGTGGAACTAAACACTTAGGCAAATCCCCTCTTAAAGAGAGCATGCGTTTATTTAAAGATATACGTAAAATATGTCATCTATTTCTTATTTGGCGCTACAGGCCGCGGCGATCTCTGCACACTCTACCTCCGTCTTACGACTTCATTGATAGTGGACAGTATTGCAGAGAGAGAGAGAGAGAGAGAGAGATGTGGTTAGCATGCCAGCACCCCGCCGGTCGCCTATTATGCAGCTTTCGTGATCGAAGAACGCCACCTGTCCATCAAACAGCTTTCCAATTATCCTCTCAAGACTGGGCGGATCCCGTTTTAGACCTCCCTAACTTGGAAACATTCCTAAGTAGGTGCCGGGAATCGATCCCGGGTCTCCCGGCTAGCAATCAGCAATGCTATGCCTTAGACCAAAGAAATAGTCACATAAAATATTTACTTTTCTAAAATACACAGGTAGGAAGAAAGCATGTTTTACCTACTTATTGGCGCGGACTCGTGAACGGGAGGTTTGGGGTTCGAATCCCCCAGGACCATCCTGTCTGACTGAGATTTTTTTTTTTTTTTTCAGGTTTTCCTCAGTCATAAATTACAAATGCCGGAAGGTGCTTTAAACTTAGGCCTGGAACGTTTCCTTCTTTTAAAAAATCCTTTCCCAATTTATCATTTCATCTCGTGTATCATCAGTGTTCATCGCCTGTGGTGCCTCAGTAGTTAAAACGGGCGTTAAACACTATTAAAAAGCTCTACTTATTGAATGTCCCTCTTAAATCTATGCTTTAACTTCGTACGTAAGTGACAGACAAATGAAGGTCGTGATACATTAATGCAGTGCCTTAGAAGTTTTACGGTTGCTTCCTCCTTCCCCGGGAAATAAACCAAGCAGAACTGGAAAGTAGACCCAGAGGAATAAGCATTTTATATTACTTTTCTCCGCAGGGGAATCTGAAATACCTCTCAAAATAATGAACTAGAAAGCTCTATCCCGCATAAAAGCATCTGGATCAACGGGTGGGTTTAACTAAACAAGTCCATAGATTACAGAACGCGCTAGAAGGCTTAAGATGATATCTTTAGAGGCCTCGCTAAAGCAAACCACATCACAGCTGCTGTCTGTAACGTAATTTTGCGGCAAACCCCCGCGTTCCTTGTCAGTGAAACGTGTGAGAGGCAGATATTTCTATCAAACGTCCATGAGGTTTACTTCGTGGAAAATGGAATCAAATGCGGTAGTTTAATACAACATTACAATGTGCATAAATGCTTTGCGTTCAAGATTCTCAAAATGCCGTGAAAATGTAAGCTATAGTCAAAGTAAGTTGGTTACAAATTGTTGTGGGGTACTGCATGTTTGAATGACTCACCTGAGACTATTGCTGACGTTCGACACCAGACATTCGATGTTTACAATAACAGAACAGCAGTTGCAACATGGCAGCGCCTCTGAGTGAAAGCGCAACTTTCGAGCAGCGCTCCATTGTGCGATTTTTGTGGGCAAAAGATATGGAATCAATAAAGCCCAAAAGTAATTGTGTTCAAATAAGTCAATAAATACGCTACTATTTGTTGATAACCGAGTATTGCCGGCCGAATCTGAGAATGATGTGCAAAGGACTTTCCACAGCTGTGGAAAGTACGGTCACCGCCTGGGTGTCGCTTTATGTCAGGGGGCTTGTGAAACAACGGGACAGTGTAAAGGGAGATTGTGTTGAGCAATAAAGGTATTTTGCAAATCAGAATTATTATTTGTTTAAGTACTTAGTCCATTTGTACTTAATGTCTCACCTTCGTAGAAAACAGGCTATTGAGAACAATGGCTGGTAAATGTAAACATTGTTAAAGAAGAAAATATTTTTGTTCAACAATTTTTAGAAAATTGATAAATATTGCTGTTCGTTTTTGGTGAAAGTTGAAAATGTACCGTTTCAATTATTAGTTTGCACGTTACTCCAGTATTTCGTTAGAATATTATTTACAGGCTTTTAATTAGAGGTGCATTTATGCAATTGAGTGTTTTATTTAGCACCAATTATTACTCAACAATGATGATGATATCTAAAAAATAGTTATGTTAATGATCAACCCAAAATGGTTTCAATGAAAAATATAGTAACATTTAATTTTTATTTTAGTAATTGCTACTTGGTTTTTTTACAAACATTTAACCGAACATTTTCCCATTTTTTCTAACTAAGCATATTTACCCCATTTTACTATTTATTGCATGTTTAATATCTATTCACTTGTATACAGAAATTATTTTTTCCCTTGTTTATGTATAATTCCAACTAGATATATTTAATATGAATGCCTTGAATTCAAATGTGTTTTCAGTTTTGTTGTATATTACGTTTTAAGATATACAGCTAAGACGAGCTGTTTTTTGTATGTTTCATTTTAAGTTAAATATTAATGAATAAATTTAAAAAAAACTTTGTGTTAGTAATTATGAATTTTCAATTTTTTTTCACTATTAATGAGAACCCCCCCCCTCCCAGAAGTTCTGATATGTCTTTCACTAGTGTCTTTTCAAACACCAACAATAATCTGCCATCATTGACACATCCCAATGATCTTGATAGCAGGTTTCCAATGTTTTAATGTCTTTATAAAACCGCTCACCTTGTTCTTCACTCACTGCACCAAGATTAGCAGGAAGTAATCAATGCGGCTGTTAAGAAAATGCACTTTAACACTCATTCTGCACCCTGGATTTCTAAAATGTTGTTACATTTCCTGCACAATTTCTTTATAGTTCTCAGATTTCTTGTTGACAAGAAAGTTTTCTGTCACTTTTTTGTATGCTGACTTCTCTAACTCGCACATGGATAGAGGAAAGATCTCATCCTGCATAAGCTCACGAAAACACCTGCTGCTATCTTAGCTTCAGTTTTCTGTGGGTGCTTTGTAACAAGAAAGTTGAAACAATCACTGTCTTTATTCAGAGCAGTAACAAATAACTACATCAGGTCTAACTTAATGTGGAGTGGTGGAAAAAGAACATTGGAAGGAGAAATCTATAGTTCATGCTTCTCCAGGAACTAAATTGCTCCTTTGTGGGAAGTTTATCTGGTCCAATGCTTTGATTAAACCCTACTGCTTCATTCACAAAGTGAACATTTATTATCTTGTTTAACTCGCTCACAATATTTGTTTTGTGCATCTGCTTAATGAACAAATAACAAAAACTGTTATTTTCTATAATACAGATTTCTGAAACAAAACTAAGGCTGGCTTGAGAGTACATGTGGTAAGGAATCAGAAAATATAAACAGTTTTCATGTAGCAAAAATTGTGTAATCCAATATTATAAACCATTTTATATTAATTGCTATAGATGACGTGTTTATAAATTACTTTCTCCAGACTCTCTGCTTGTAAATTCAACAGCCCCATCGTCTTTAATAATTTTATCGACGACATAACACGCACTGTGATGCGCCTGTGAAGTATAGATAATGCCACACACAGCTGGGGGCTTCCCAAAGGAAACCACCAGCTTCAGTCTTGCCAGCAGCCAAATAATTAACGTGTGTATCTCGCTCAGGTGCGTAATAAAACATTAACTTTGCCCCACCCTAGCCTAGCAACGACACCCCTTTGACGTTTGCAGGTTCTTATTGTTAGTTCACTCTACTTGCGAATTCACGTCTCGGGTTTTAATGTACTGAGTGCATTTGCGTAATTAAAACGTGATTTTGGCAAAATCATCCGGTAGATAGCTCGGTGTTATCCACGTCCCTGGACAGAATATTACTAGTTTTTTGTAGAACATATACACGTAGACTTTCACGGCCGGAGTCTTGGATTTTAACATATATTTCTGAACTTTTTGAGCGGTTCATATTTTAGTGACCCGGCGTTTCGTCTCACACAATGGTGGACATCTTCAGAGGGGAAAAAATGTGTACTTGACACTCTGCACCTACTTCGTCTCTACAATACAGCTCCTCTCTCACCTTTGTTATAGAGGACAAAGCCCCTCGTTCTTTGAATTAGGTGATCTTTTTAGAAAAGTATCTACAACCTGGATGCTGCACCACGAAAATGCATGGCGGTTACCGCAAATGTGGTTTGAATATCTCACAAAAATCAATGTTATCGTCATCCCTACAGTCCAAATTTAGCCCCTTGTGACTTTTTACGTTTACCCAAACTGAAGAAACATTTTAAATCATCATAAGGTGGTGAAAGCTGCGGAGGCGGTTCTGAAGGACCGGCCATAAAATCCTCATTAAAAAGGGCTCATAATTGCAAACCATATACAGATGTTAATAATTATTAGAATGTGTATTTCTTGGAAGAAAAAAAAAGGTTACGTTTTTTCAAATGGAACAATGCCTACTGACATAAAGAAAATAAAACTAGGGGGGATCCGAATGTCAATGATGTTTTTTGTAGGGAATCGAACTAAAAGTAGGTTACGAGCTATAGTGATATGAACATTTTACATATCGATAGTTGTCTGCTCCATTTAACTGCTTAGTTACTAGGCTACGATGTTCGTTTGTTTATTTTTCATATTTAATGTGTATGTGTTTCTTTCTTTCTGAATTTCCAAGAAAACACCTTTTACATTTTGTACTTATATATTTTTACTGTACCATGGTGTCAACACTCTCTTAAGAAATACGAAAACTGGTGTTCAAAATGATGATCACCAGCTTGCAGTCTGTCATGTAAAGACTGCTGCACGTGTTGTATTTCAGCAGAAGTTTCAGAACAGACAGCTGTAATACGTCGTTTTATATCTTCTGTGTAGTCTGAATGTCCTTGTAGACAGTGTCTTTTAGCTTTCCCCACAGAGAAATGTCTAAAGGGGTCAAATCTGGTGAACAGTCAGGCCAATTTACAGCTCCCCTTCATCCAATCCAACGATTTTGAAACAATCGGTGAGGACAAGCGTAATAGTCTATTGGGATATCTTTCAAGACAGAACATCATTCTTTCCACATTCACCTTGTCGGCTTTTTCAGCACTAGTAAACACATCTTCCATCATATTCTCTTTCAAGAACAATCATAAAGTACTGTCAAGGAAGATCCAATTAAATTAGCCTAAAGGAAACAAATGTATGAACATCGTAGCCTAGTAACTAAGCAGTTAAATGGGGCAGACAACTATAAATATTTAAAACGTTCATATTACTGTAGGTCGTGAACTGCTTGCACTAGAAACACGTTGACATTATAATTTCCTCTAGTTTAATTTTCTTGATGTCTATAGGCATTGTTTCATTTGAAAAAATTGTTGTTTTATTCAAGAAAAACACATTCTAATAATTATTAACATACGCATATGGGTTGCTATTGTAAGCCCTTGTCTAAACGGCAATTCTGTGAAAGCAGCACATCAATAGCAACTTCCGTTTCAGAAACATTTGCGGTACAAATTTTAGCTGAATATCATTTCTAAAAATCTGTCATAAAGTACTTTCGACACCAGAAGTTGCCACTCTGACGTCTACCGTGAAACGGGCGTCAAAGCCTTGAAATGCCTAATGCTTACAAAGCTTGCATAGTGTCGCTGAAAAATGATGGTGTCAAATAATTGAGGAAGGAGCTCAAAGATCAGACAGTTCTAATTGTGTCACGATAACGCTCGGCCTACATTCCCTACAACAACTTGTGTTACGTTTATTACTTTTTTTTTCTGTATACTGTCTCACTTTACCTGTGCAGTAATCTATGTAAATTACCTCAGTTGTCGTTTATTTTTATGCTTGCATAGAAACGTTTGCTCATCTCAGCATAAAATTGTCTGCATGTGCAGAACCCTCGTCAAACGATAGCAGTGTTGTTTTCCGCGGTAACGGGAATTAATGTTTTGCCAACAAATATTTGCATTTATTGCAAATATTGGAAAAAATATACATAGTGAATAACATTTTTTTTTTCCTTCTCTCTTTGCATACCCGTTATTTGCAGTTACTTCATAACGCACATCTGGTGCTCGTTTCGTATATGAGAGCATTACCAATTGAAAAGTACGGCCCGCTAGCTTTTTAAGCCTATTAGAAATTGTCTAATAATGAAATTGTGCTTTGAAACAGTGTTAGGTAAAACAATTCATCCCTCATGGAAAGAAAGGACTCTTGTACCTTACATTTACTCACCGTTAACAAGCAAGAAGATACTGAAACTGCCTCCCTTTCATTTTCCATACATTTCTGACATCGGCTCATGACAGTAACTGTTGGAACCTGCCATAAGTTTCCAGGTTACCCATTTTGTAGGTATGACAAAGACAAAAACTATATTTAACTTTTCAATAAAGTTATTCTTTATTGCAATACACTACTCACATCTTTGAATTAACATTTCAACCCCCCCCCCCCCAAATAGTCAGGACTCTTGTCTGCAAAATTGGCATAAACAGCAGCCATCACTTCTTCGTCACACTTAAATTTCCTTTCTCGAAGGTTCTTCTTGAGTTCTGAGAAGAGGAAATAGTCACTGGGAGCTAGATCTGGGCTGTAGGGTGGATGATCGATCTCCTTGAAGCCACTTTTCTTCACAGCTTCCTTTGGAACAAGAGCTGTGTGCATAGACGCGTTGTCGTGAAGAAGGCGCACACCATCACTCAGCTTTCCTCGCCTTTTCTCTTTGATGGAAGCACGCAGTCTGTGCAGTAGGCCAGCATAGTACTCCCCATTTACTGTGATGTTCCTCTCCTTGAAATCAATGAAGAGTATTCCTTCACAGTGCCAAAAGATTTGGGCTATGATCTTGGTTGACTGGATGACCTTGGCCTTTAGAGGCCGTGCTTCTCCAGGTTCACGCCACTCCATTGAGTCTCTTTTGCACAAGAGATCATAGCATTGGACCATAGTTTCATTTCCTGTAACAATGGTTTGCAGAACTTCTCTCTCTCTCTTATTGCCTCGGTAGAGCTCCAAAAATGCCCTGCAACAGATGACTAGTTGCTGCTTTTGGACTGAGGAAAGAAGTCTAGGCACTAACCTTATTTATGTTTAAATGTTGAGGAATAATTGGAAGGATTGTTGTTTCGGAAAGGCCCAACCTTGCTGCCATTTCTGCAACTTTGAGCCGCCGGTTTTCCATAATTTCCCCTTCCACAAGAGCGATGTTTTCAGGAGTTAGCACCTCCAAGGGCCGACCTGCACGCTCTTCGCCTTCAATGCTTTCTCGATCCATTCGAAAAAGTTTGACCCATTCTTTTATGGTAGAATATGAGCCGGGTTATACTAAATACGAGCCCGATGCCCACGTGTGAGCCACTACTTTCGGTAGAATTCTACTATGATTACTATTTAGAAGAGGGAGTGCTTCCAGTAAGTTACACGCCAGAGGCACTCCATTCGGTGCGTTTTTTTCAATAGGACAGCACGTAGTAATGTAAACCGACCGGTCCGTTAAGGCGTAGAAGCAAATATCTGCGCCTAGCCCTCCGGCTAGACAACCAGTGTGACTCTCTGCATCACTGCCCAGGCGGCTTATCTAGAATTACTTCCTCGCTCTGCAGGTGGGTAGCCCAAGCTCTTTTTAGGTGGCTCACCGCGCTACGCCGCAGAATACCCCATTTCCCATGAGTTGCGGGATCACACACGGGCTCGGATGTCCGGCTCGACCTACTTTTAACAAAGGTCCGCAGAATTACTACTGACAAGCATCACTGAGGTCCTTAAGGCACGGACTCTTGAGCGGCAGGTCTGGAGTTCGATTTCCACCAGGACCTTGCTCGCTGACAGGATTTTTCAGAGGTTTTTTTCAGTCTTCATAAGTGGCCAATGCCGGGGAGGTAATATAGTCCTGGAACGTTTTTCTGAAATAAAAATCCTTTCCCGATTTCATGCATCAGCAATGTCTACCGCCTGTGTTGCCTCAGTAGTAGAAACGGGTGTTATATACTATTAAAGCTACTACTAATTATACTATTGATTGTTTCATAATGATGCACTTAAGACCATTTTCCTGTCGTAGTTGCCTTGGGACCCATCTGCCACACACTTCCAAATGCGCAATGTTATAATGGCAAGTTTTCACATTAGCTACATCGCTTTTTCCCATTGTAAATTGTCTTTATCACTGGCATATTGCCATCAGTTAAACATGGAAGTAATGAAAAACTGTTATCTATCTATCATTTAAGAGTCAGATGTATATACATTGCCTATTTTACCTTCAGTTGCCTATTTTAAAGTTTAAAATATGCAAATAAGTTTTACTCCGGCGAAGAGGGCGCTACCCAACAGCCACCTAGGCCGACTATATAGATTATTTTTCAATTTTCTTTTCGTTAAGAAAATTTCAAATAATTATATTTGAAAATTATTAATTATATTTGTGTAATATATATTTGATTGCACTCTTACGTTATATATTAAACATATATTTTTTTCTTATGAAATCGTGTATAATGTCGTAATATATTCTCCCTCCAAGGATTATTTTTTAATAATTACCTGTCTCTACTGAAATTGCTTTTTCTTGTGACTAAAAGAACGTTTATAAATTCATAGCCACCTTTATGTTTATCAAAGCAGAAAGCTGTTAATCCAGTGTTTTGTTTTTGCACTTATTCTTACGTTGACGTTTATATAAAGATAAAAGACAGTCGCCTAGTTAAGTTCCTTGCTCTCGTCTTTCTGAATACTCTCGACTTTCGTACTTTAGTGCTACGTTTCGCTTAATCCTTTTAACAAGATCGTGAGTCTTAAATAAATCATAAAGCTGTTCTGCCCTGCAACCGTCTTTTGTTAGCGAGCGTTTTCTTAAGCTGCTAACGACAATTCATTGTTATTTTGTCTCATATTTCTGCTGTTCAATAACAAGTCATATGGACAAAATTGTTCCCTTCGGGGTTAATTAACTCGGCTGTTTTGAACTTCTGAACTTCGTAAAGAATGTGACATCTTAAAACATTGTGTTTTTGCTTTGCTGTATCAAAGGAGCTTATAGAAAATATTTACAAGACAGTATTATCGTTGTGGAATTAACAGTTTGTTTATAACGCGGAAGAGTACACAGTTATTAGCAGAGTCCGGAAGTTAGGCAAAATGCCTTTTCTCTCTAGGTGGACATATTTTACAGTAGGATAAAATTGAACACTTTTCCGTACATTTGGGGTCGGTAGGACTAATTTTTATTTTACTTATTTGGTCTATTTTAAAGTTTGAAACTTTTTTTTTCTGTGATTATTTACGCATTTTAAAAAAGCGTATAAAGAATCACAATATATCACCGCGAAAAAATTACAAAAATTAAATGGCATGTTCTCCTCACAAAAATATCTATGGATAATCTTGTTATACATTTATTTCTTTTTAAGTAGTCAACTTTTTCTCCTCAAGCCGCTCACTTCCGCTCTTTAAATAGTAGAATCTTCATTAGTGAAGGAACACAGGGTTACCTCGAGCATACGAGTAAATAGAGAGGATGAGGGAAGTACTGTAATTTTGAATAGCCCTGGCGAATGACCTTGTATCGATCTGCGCGAGACAATTTTAAGAAATTTTTGGTGGGAGTAATTTCCCAGCTGCATAAATATAACAAACAACTGCAAGCGGTACAGCTGTGCAATAAACCGTCCCTACAATGTGTTCAGTACGGAAGTAAGAGAGATACTAACCTGATTCCCTTATAAATGCATTAACAGAAAATAAACTCGATCAGAAACTATTCCACATGTTTTGCTCATTCGCCAGGACTATTCAAAACTACTTTACTTTGTATTTATCACCATTACCATAATGTCCTGAAAGGCGAATGTTTTGTTGTAATTGGTATGAGTTCTTCCGAAATAGCTTGTTTTAAATATACTCCAATCACTTCAGTGGAAGTAGAACGTTCTTTTTCCATGATGAAAAATGACAAGCGGCTGACTATGACAGTTTGACACCTTGAAAAAAAAAAAACATCTTGTTGTTGTTTGTAAGCAAGAAAAGTAAGTTTAAGTACTTTAATTATGTAATAAAGAAATTATGAAGTATTTTAACTTGCCTATTTTTATTAATAATGAGTGATATAATTCTGTTTTCTCTTTTAATAAATGCCTATTTTAATTATGTTACTCTGATTATGAGATTTTTGAGTATTGTGTTGGAGCATCTCGTTCCGCTAAACCTATCAAAGAAATTTGGCAGCACAGGGTTTTGAAGCTTTATTCTAAAGAATGCTGATTATTACAAGTACTTGTTTATGTATCTTAATCCTTTTGGACATAAGGGGATTTTTCGGATTTCTTCAGATCGTCGTCCCTTCGGAATTAAAGTAAACTGAAAAAAAAAAAACTTCAAGGTTACTTTGTGCACAACCCAAATAGAGCTGTTTTATCTTAGACATATTTGAAGGCTCTCAAGGTTTTTCAACCTTTTCCTCCAGTGAAATATAATGGACGAAACAAGAGGAAAAGACATTTCCCTCGCACTGTAGAAGAGCACCACGAAATGTTCCTTTTTAGAGGTTTAAGGATAAATAATGCTCTCTTTCTAATCATACATAGCAATGGCCTCATCATTTTTAACTGCCTAGTCGAGATAAATTCGAATGCGTTGTTTGCTGTCCTTACGAGTATTGTCGTTCAAGAAATTGGTAATAATGCATTAAGTAAGTGTAATTTAACCTTCAGGAAAATAAATACAACAAATTTAAGACATAATGTCGGACACACTTCGCATTGATTTGTGTGAGACATTCAGCAGCAACATTTGCGATGTGCGGTCGCGCATTATCGTGTTGTAGCATTCAACTTGTTAACAGAGAAATGCGGCCAATCGCGTGTGGCACGGCCTTGCAGAGTTTTCAGGACATTTCTGTAATATGCTCAGTTAGAGTTGTGTGTGCAGGTAAATTATTTCTTGAATATCGAAAAATGAGAAGACCATAACTTTCCAGCAGAAGCAAACTTTAGATATTTTTGTGTTGGTGATGATGGAGATTTCTATATAGAGCCCTCAAGATTGATAAAATGTAGCCAAGTTTTATCAGTAGTGATTACCTTTGAAAGAAACTCCGCATATTCCTGTAACATCAGCTGCAACTGCATGCAGCAGTCTTGGAACCCACCGAGCACAAACACGTCTCATATGCAACTTTTCAGTCTTTAACGTGTAAGCGACATCCAATGAAATTTGGAGAATTTTTTAAAGTGTCCTTAATGTCATCCGACCATGCTCTCTCACAATGACAACAGCGTATTAATGTTTTTTTTTTTTTTTTTTTTTTTTTTTTTCCCCGTTAGAGCACAAACTGAACCGACGGGTACATTTTCTTCTTAAATAGAGAATCTGGTTTCTTTAAACATTTTAAACCATGTTCGCGCTGTGCTAGAGGGAATAAAAACAGACCTCATGTGACATTGCATAGATTTCAGTTGAAGATTTGGTTAGACGAAAGCAGAATTTCAGAGCAGCATTTGGTTGTTATTTCCACTTTTCTGAACGTGTTTTAACTTGCACATCTCTCACATGTACATTATGCATGAAGGAACGAAATATTTGTAAAGTAAAAATTTAAGCGTGAGAAATTATATTTATAATACAATTATACTCATTCTTTATTGAACCCGTTTGTATTTTGTGCTTTAACTGTGAGCAAAATATGTGGGATGATAACATCTACGAGGATTACCTTTTAAGTATTTACAAAAAATAGGAAATAAAAACATTTTTTTGGAACAAACTGTTTTATTGCTTTTTAAACTTTGTACACTTTCGCATGTTTTCAGTCGGTCCTGGTGGTGTAGAGGTTACCATACTTGCCTCCTACACCCAAGAACGCGGGTTCGAACCCGGCCAGGACCGATGGATTTTTTCCGGTGTAAAAATCCTAAGTATGGCTTCCTTCGGAAGGGAAGCAAAGCCGCGGGTTCCGTGTGTTAGATTTAGAGCACGGAAAAGACCCTCAAGCCTGAAAGAAGTCTCTGAGCAAAATTTGTCGGCCGTTTCACGCCCTGAATTGAATGGGACGCTGATGACCTGAGATGTTAAAGAGCGTCCATAAATAAATAAATCAATCAATCAAGCATGCTTTCAAAGTTTCTAGTTTGAAGTTGGTATCTCATAAAATTGGTTTTTAAATGCTTTAACAGGATCTTGAGATTATGAAAATCGCTGTCCACACATTTTTGTTTCACATTCAGGAATAAAAAGAAGTCGTTAGGCGATACAATAAGTCAATACGGGCAATGAGACATTGATTCGATGTTTTCTTCCTTCAAATAATCAATTGTTGGACGTGCTTTGTGAGAGCTGGTATTGTCATGGTGCGATGTTTTTGGTTGTTTTTCCAGATTTCGTGGGTGACTTCTGACAAACAAATTGTAGTATACAATCCAGTATTAACTGTTTTTCGATCCTCTAAAGGAAAAGTTGCGACATGTCCAGTACAACCGAAGAAACAAACGACCATTTTCTTGGAAGAGCTTCGTGAACGAACAACTTTTGTGGGATTCGGTTCATCTTGGAACACCCAAACAGTGGGTTGTTACTTAGTTTCCGGTTCATACGAATATATCCAAGTTTCGTTACCTGTTACGATGTTGTATACGGACTTGCAATTCCTCGGTACAATGCTTTGAGCATTTCATTACCTAATTAATACGATTTTGTATAGCTTTTCGGTAAAATTAAGCGCAAACCATTTTCACAGCTAAATGTTCATGCAAAATCGAATGTACTGCAGTCTTCGATATGTTTAAGGATGTCTCTATCTGACTGGAAGTCACAAGCCGATCTGCTTCAATCATGTTGCGATGTGTTTTTTGGAATGACAACCGTTTTAGGTCGACCTTCACGAAATTCATCACTGACGGACGACATGGCCATGACGAAATTCTGTAAACAGTATTATTATTATTATTATTATTATTATTATTATTATTATTATTATTATTGTTGTTGTTGTTGTTGTTGTGGTGGTGGTGGTGGTGGTGGTGGTGGTGGTGGTGATGGTGGTGCTTCATTAACAAAAGTTGACGAAGCGACTCTATGCATTGCTGATGAATTAGGTCTTTACTAAAATCGTAAAAAAATCATCCAACGAAAACCTTCACGTGAAATTTCCATTTTTTCGCAAAATTACTTTGTTTGAACACTCGCTACATGTTTCACAATAACAAATGTCAATTGTTACGAAAATATAAATGACATATCTCAATAGCGCCACCTAGTAGTCTGAGAATTTTTTATAGCTACCTTTTGAATTTTTCATTTCCTTTTAAGTGCCTATTTCTTGTATTTCATTCCTTTTTAACTGCCTAATTTTTATTTTTAGTGTCTATAAGTCAGTAAGGTAATAACTATGACCTACACTTTGTATGTTTTAATTAAACATACGGTAGAAATTGTGGAGAAAATTAGTGATATGCCGTTTAGCTTTGGAGCAACGAATAATTCCTAATTTTTCCATATTCATGTTTTGAAAATACACTAATATTTTTATATATAACATTTTTTTTTCGAATTATAATGATAGCTTAAAACACCTTAGCAATTCTCAAAGAAATATTTTGAAAGAAGGGGACAAACTACTGTGCATATCACATCATGTATTGTACACATGCTTTATTTGCTCAAGTCAGTAAACTGTGGCCTTAAGTGGCTTTCAGCAAGAAAGGCCGTGTTTTGTGAAGATAACACACTTCGCTGTAGACAGCCGTCAGTTATTTCAGGAGGCCTTGTTCTTAGACAGCCTGTTTATGTCGTAAAAAAGATAATGCACTGCGCAGACGCAGAGAACATCCCTCGAGGGGCGGGGAAGATGGTGCTTTAGCTTCCACGATCTCAACACTCAAGGCTTCCAAAATTAACGCTTTGCAGTGCAGTGATTTGAATAGAAAATTTTGCTCCTTAACTATAAGCTATATTTGGTTCTATTTAAACTTGAGACTATCGTTTGCTTTTCAAATTAGCTCGTTTTTTTAAGTAAAGCAGAACATTTTGAAAGCTAAAACACTTTTTACTATTTGTTTAGAATGTTCCAAAATACAATATGTGAATAATTCTGTTATGTTTAATTTTGCCGGAAGTATGCCATTTGAAAATTAAGTAAAAAACCAAGTTACGTTTGAGAACAAGACAATGCATGAAGGATAAATTCAAGGCCCAATTCATATACGCACTTTTACCCCCTTCCAAAAACAAAATCATCCCAAATTACGTGTCAATCGAAGAAACTTCGGGAGCACTTGTGAGCGTGCATGCAGCGGCTGGCACACTGCAGTGGGCGCTTTGCCAATAAACGTGTTGGTCACAGTTAGAAGCATCTGGAAAGAGAACACTAGGTGGTCAAGTGGTTCTGCATAAGCTACTGGGTTCAAATCCCACGCAACATTTTTTTTTAATTATTGATTGTATAAGTGTATATGCAGAACATCATGTTGCCTTAATATCATATTATCTTTTAACGTGTCATTTAAGTTTTATGCACACACACAAAAACACAATCAATAACTATTATATTCTTTATAAATAACAAAATAAATACATGAAAACAGAAACATTTATCTTCTAAAGTGAAAACACAGAGAAATAATTGATATCGGGTGTATATACCCTCAGCATGTATAACTGTCCTCAACCTTCGGGGTATAGATAATATCAGATGTCTACAGTAGTGTGGACGAGAGGCTACAATATCCCCGACTTCTTGAATTTGTGCCCTTCTTGCATGTGTAGGGAATGTGTTTGCAGCATATTGCATTTAGATAGAACAAATAGCGAAGAAAATATTATAATGTTCGTTATAACATATTAATATATTAACATTAAAGCTTCCTGTGTGTAGGAAACAATATTATTTGTCATACTATTACAAATGTTTATTTTAAAAAAACCGATCTTGTACACGAAATGCCATTGTATGACCAAAAGATTAGGGTTTGGTGTGCTGTAGAAATCTAATGAGCTTGAATTTATGAGCTATGAATTATCCAACTCCACCGGCAATCAGCGTGCTTCCCGGTGCCAAGCAAATCCGCGTAAAGCCGGCCATGTGTTCAAACGAGGGCTCTGTACTTCACCGGTTTTACATGACCCGACTTTTACTTTTAATATAATTAACAACTTTTCCACTACTTGCTAAATGTTCGCACCGCAGATATAAACTTTGTGTACTTTAGCGGAGTACTTTGTATTGAAAACGGAGCTGGTTCAAACCAAAATAGCTTGCATATTCTGAACGAAATTCTCAGGTGAGACAATAACGTAACCCAAAAGAAATTCCTGAAACCGCGAGAGTAGCTTTGATGCGGTTTAAGGCAGGGAACGACGTTAAAACAGCACACTGAAATACCGACATGGAAGAAATAACATTCCAGCGTAGAAGATAATTTCGCTTGAGCTGGATGTTTGAACTTCGCTTTGTAACCGACAGTGACGGCCCGATTATCGTGCGTCTGCCTCCCTTCCCCGCCCCGCCCCCTCTTATCTCCAGGAATTCCCAACATCAGTAACTTAGGTTTCATTTCCGGAGTTTACACATGGGAGGCTGGATCAGCGTAGTTAATGCTGTAATGGAATATATTCGCTCGTATGGAACTTCTCTAAGGTAAACACGTTAATAGAACGTGCTCTGCATGGTATCTGAGTGCGTTCATACTGGAAGCAGCTACGACGGTAGGTCCATAAGTTTCCGGCCTCGGCAATAAGGATTAGCGCATTACCAAAACCCTTATCTGGTATTACATCTGTTAAATAAATAATTGCAGCTGTAACTTCCCTTCCGCTGTGTTCAGTTGTTCAGATATAGTTGCATTAAGAAGGCTATGTGTAGAAGATTGTGACATGTTCAAAATGGAGTGTCGAGCTGTTAAGTTCTTCACAAAAGAAGGACTTACTCCTAATGAAATTAAACAGCGATTGGACGGTGTATATGGAGAAGCATCCCCCTCATATTCTACCGTAAAAGAATGGGCCAAACTTTTTCGAAGGCCGAGAAAGCATTGAAGACGAAGAGCATGCAGGTCGACCCTTGGAGGTGCTCACTCCTGAAAACATCGCTCGCTCTTGTGGAAGGAGAAATTATCGAAAACCGGCGGCTCAAAGTTATAGAAATAGTAGCATGGTTGGGTGTTTCTAAAACAACAGTCCTTCCAATTATTCATGAACATTTAAACATGAATAAGGTTAGTGCAAGATGGGTGCCTAGATTTCTTTTCTCAGTCCAAAAGCAGCAACGAGTCATCTGTTGGCAGGCATTTTTGGAGCTCTGCCGTGACAACGAGAGGGAAGTTCCGCAAACCATTGTTACAGAAAATGAAACTATGATCCTCTACTGTGAGCCCCTGTACTAAAGAGAATCAATGCAGTGACGTAAACCTGGCGAAACACCGCCTCTAAAGGCCAAGGTCACCCAGTCAACCAAGAAGATCATGGTCACAATCTTTTGGGACTGTGAAGGAATATTCTTCATTGACTTCAAGAAGAGGAACACCACAGTAAATGGGGAGTACTATGCTGGCCTACTGCACAGACTACGTGCTTCCATCAAAGAGAAAAGGCGAGGAAAGCTGAGTGGTGGTGTGCGTTTTCTGCACGACAACGCGTTTATGCACATAGCCCTTGTTGCAAAGGAAACTGAAGAAACGTGAATTCAAAGATATCGAACATCCACCCTACAGCCCAAATGAAGCTCCCAGTGACTATTTCTTCTGCTCAAAACTCAAGAAGGACCTACGAGGAAGGAAATTCAAGTATGACGAAAAAGTGATGGATGCTGTTTATGCACATTTTGCAGTCAAGACTTCTGGCTATTTGGGGGTGGTGGATTGACATGTTAATTGAAAGATGTGAGAGATATATTGCAATAAAGGGTAACTATATTGAAAAATGAAATATATTTTTTGTCTTTATCATACCTAGAAAATGGCTAGGCCGGAAACTTATGCACGTACCCTCCTATCATTGTTTTGGTTTATTTACGGAAGCTCTTTAACATCTCAGGTCATCAGCGTCCCATTCAACTCAGGCCGTGAAACGGCCGACAAATTTTGCTCAGAGGTCTCTTCTTTCAGGCTTGAGGTTCTTTATCGTGCCGTAAATGTACGACACGCTCCCACGTCTTTACTTCCCTTCCGAAGGAAGTCATGCTTAGGATTTTTACACCCGAAAAAATCCATCGATCCTGAGCAAACATCAAAACTCTGTGTGAAATTCTCTACCATCACGAATATCAAAAATAGCAAAATTGGTTTCTTAATTTGAGAAAGTAATAGTTATCTCATTTTTCGATATTCAGTGAATGATTTACCAGCATGTCGTACCTGCATACACTGGGACTTATTACAGAGATATTCTGAGAACTTTATAAGGCCGTGTTGCTCCCAAAATACCACTTTTCCTTGCAACATGCCGATAGCTGCACCACGATAATGCACGGCCGCACATAGCAAAAGTTGTTGGTAAATGTCTCACAAAAAATCAACGTGAAGTGTATCTCTCATCCTTTCCTACAGTTCAGATTTAGACCCGTGTGACTTTTTCCTTTTTCCGAAATTATAAACACGTTGAGGCATCATCATCAGATGCAGTGGTGAATACTGCGGAGTCGATTCTGAGGGCCCATTCGTAATACTCTTTTGGCTGTACTCTCAATAATCTAAGTATAAAAAAAAAACCGAGCAGTTGGCAATACTGGTGGGTGTATGTTAGCCACTGCTTGTCTTGTTGGTAGCGTGCTGGGGCGCTAAATCATGACAGCGCACATAGTGCTTGTTTAGTAAGCACAAGAGCTGAACACGCTTCTTGTTGTCATGGTTACGAGTATTGGGGGTGTGAAAAATAGCGCGTCATAAAGGAAAGGACGTTTTTCTACCGCAGTTCACATTAATCACTGCAGCCGAAGCTGAGAGGCGCTCATTCGGAAAACGCATGGAGATTGTGCCCCCCGGGGCTATGTCAGTATAGGAAGTGTTGCGATATCACTTGCGCTTCTAATCAAAGGGACTGAGCTTCGAGCACAATCCCAGGGTGTCAGAGTTAAACCGCATTACCGACAAAGCATCTCTGTCGCGAACTACAGGCAATCAAGCAAATGTGAGATTGCTGTCAGCTGAGAGTTTACAAAGGAGACAATAAACGTGCGAAACGATCTGACAGTTACAAGTTTAAAATAGAGTAATTGTTTAACTAGTCTGCCTATTTCTTATAAGAACCCGTTTAGTACAGTGCGATTTCTGACGCAGCGATTTTTTGTTTGATTTATTTACGGACGCTCTTTAACAGTTCAGGTCATCAGCGTCCCATTCAATTCAGCCGTGAAACGGCCGAAAAAATTTTGCTCAGAGGTCTCTTCTTTCAGGCTTGAGGTTCTTTTTCGTGCCGTAAATATACAACATGGGACCCACGATTTTACTTCCCTTCCCTAGAAATTCATACTTAGGATTTTTAAGCCCAAAAAAATCCATCGACCCTGGCCCGGTTTGAACCCGCGATCTTGGGTTTAGGAGGTAAGTATGGTTACCACTATACCGCCAGGACCGACCCTGCCTTATGAGCCAGCCATACCGGGAATGGGTTAACAAACCTATTGACTGCTAACTGTCGCAGTAGTACCGCAGCTATTCCTGGGTGTGTGTTTTGTTGTTCGTTTATTAATTCGATATTATACATAAAGTGTGTTAATAGCTGCATAGCGTATTTAATGTGTTAACTCAGTTAGCTGGTGATGTTCTAAGACTGTTGAATATTTCCGGATGTAGATGCTCCAGATCGGAAAGCAGTTCATAATCTGCATAATACATTTGAGGGAACTGAAGTGTCCAGCCCGAGGAAAAAAAAAAAAAAAAAAATCAGCTTACGGTTCTTCCTGAAGACAGATTAGATGACATTGCTAATGGCTTAGAAATGTCTCCTACAAAAAGCTCTTCTTTGTCTTGCACAACAAGTGGAAATGTCATATAGGCTGTGCTAATGGCTGTAAAATATTGCACTTCCAGCCGTAGAAAATAACTGTGGCACATGCTCTTCTGCAGGTGACCCCGTACGCAAAAGTATTAAATGTAAAAAAAAAAATAATGGAGCTATAATAATTTACATATAATATTAAACACATTAAAAATTAAAAATGATGTGGGGTTTTTTTTTTTTTTGTTTTGTTTGTATTTTTGTCACTCAGTGTATATACTATTGTTCATCGTTTATCTTCAATGATTTCGAATGCTACTAAAATTCCCGCGTCTTCAATTGCTATATTCAAAGATATATACAGTAATTTTGAAGTAACGAAATTGACTTTCATTTTCCCTCGACAGTAGACAAGAAGAAATTAACCATATTCACATTACGTCCCCTTTCAAACCAAGTAACGTCACAGGTGGCTGAGATCGTTAAGATGCAGACTCGTGAGAGGGAGAGCTGGGGTTCGATTCCCATCAAGACCGTCCTCCCTGAGGGTTTTTTTTTTTTTTCCAGCTTTTCCTCAGTCCTAAAAAATCGCATAAGTCGGGGGTACTCTAAATTTAGACGTGGAACGCTTCCTTAATTTAAAAAATAAATTCTATCGCAATTTACCATTTCATCCCATGTATCATCAGTGCCCATTGATGCTTTAGAGTAAAAATGGGAATTAATCACAATATAGTTCAAGCAACTTTTGTTTAAAGAAATCGCTTCTATCACTAAAAAGGCCGCGTTAATCAGGTGGCTGTTTTAAGTGCCTGTTCTATATATGAAATAATTTTCCATTTTTTGTACGTACTTTTCAATGTTTAATTACGTAAACATTAGTTGAAATATCGTCACATTTTTTCATTTACCACCGCCTTAAACTTTTATCACTTATTTCGCGATAATTATAAAATGAGATATTTCACTCCACCCTGTGGAACAATCACTATACAGCCCTGATTTGGCGCCATCAACTTCTAATTGAACATTTGGTGAGTTACAATTGAATGAATATTGATAAATGTCTTTTAAAAAGTATTTTTATATCTTTGCTGAAACACAGTGAAAGAGCTGAAACATGATATGTCACGTAATCCAGCCCCACCCAAGAGGTTTTTCATCAAACATCCAATCCTCTTGTTCATGGAAGCTCCGGTTTGTTCCACCGATGTCCTTGCTCGTTTGTCATTCCAGCTTGAGAGTCTGGGCACTTGAACCCGGCCGGTTTATCCCAAGTCATCCCGAAATGTGATAACGTGTTATTGGATGCTGGACGCACTCCACCATAAATCTCTCTTCGCCTGGGACGTCCTCTGTCGTAAAGGCACCGGAACAGCCTCTCTAATCCCTAGCAGACTCACGCCGAGATGATCTTTTTGTCATGTGATTCAGCCATTTACCGAGTATTCAATCTGTCCATGTTTCGGCAGGGGAACATTGTATGCGACTTTCCTTTGTTTACTGCAAGCTCTGGGGCATCTGTTGATGTTATGCTTTTACTTCGTTTAGAATTTTCATTAAGTACCTACTGTAGTGTACGTTCTGATAAGGAGAGCCAAAAATAATGCAGAATTTAATTTAAAAAGAGTGATTTTTGCATAAATAACGCCTGCTATGAATATTTTAGCTTTTTTATCACTTTCCATGGCACCAATACGTGAGTGTGGTTTCGTGTCTTTAACATTTAATTTCATTGACCAAAACATGTCTTGCCTTCAATGGTTGGCGATTAATACTCCGCTCGGGACAGTGAAAAGCACTTTGCTCGAGAGATAGGAAGGAGACAAGAAGTTCCCGGGGAATGGGGCTTGTTTCGGTTTTCTCTGGAACTTAAATGAAGCGTTTTGCTTTGTGGATTTATAATGTAAATTATAAAATGTATTACTAACTCTCTCGAGAGAAATTTTGCCATTTTGCTTTAGCAGTCACTGGGCTTTAATACTGTAAATTTGTATCAGAGAACTATTTGTAAGTAATGAAATTATTTGTTATCTACTTAACTGTGTTAAACAGAGTAATTTGTATAGAACTAACATATTTATTTATTTTAGAACGATTGGTGCTAGTCATAACTTATTATACTTCAAATATACAGTATCTTTAGGAGATTATTAACCTCTATAGAAAATGTTGAAAGTTTCCTCCCTCCAGCACAAGGTATAACTCATTATAGAATTCCATGTTATTACCCTCTCATTGGATGACTGTGTTGTCAATGCCGTTAGTAATGTTGTGCTTCAGATCTCCCCATGTTTGGGGGCGTACCCACGTCAAATGTTGTCACATCAAGAGATGTCGGTGGTCACAGGTTCTTGGAGATTATCCGGTCGTCAAAGAAACTTTCAATTAATGTCAAGGATTGGTTTGCGGTATGGCATGTAGCGCCATCTTGTTGAAAATGTCCATGACCCAGCTCTATCTAAATCGTCCAGTTGCTCAACAAACTCCTTGAAAATCCGGCGGTACTCAGCAGTGTCCACAGTTTGGTCAAAACAAATTGGTCCCACTATTTTCTGTGTGGATATTGCGCACCAAACCCCAAAATTAACTGGGTGTCTAGGTGCTTTATGGATGACACGTAGATTTTGGGCGGGCCAATAGCATGAGTTCTGTAATTTCGTACATTTCACTTAAATGGCACCACACTTCATCCTAAAACCATGTGATGACAATATGCCAGGATTTTGCACTACAAACGCCGTGTTGTGTTATGCCTTATGCAGGAGGGAGGACATTTTCAACATTTTCTACAGAGTTTAATAATCTCCCAAAGATACATTTGTCGCTAGCATCGCTCGTGTTTAAATAAATAAAGAAAGAAACGTGTTAGTTCTATATAAATCACTGTGTATAATTTTGCCTACTACGAAGTGTATTTAAATGTTGCTAGCTTAGTTAGGCATTTTTCCTTGCCTTCCGTTTTAAGTTAAATTCGTTGTAGATTGGATTCTTTGGAAGAGAGTTTTAAATAATTAATTACGAACAACTCTTATTTATTGTTTTAATGTTTCATAAATTACTGTACGAAAATGTTAGTAATTTTTATGCAGTGTACATTTTAATTTTGTGTCAAAATTACTCGAAATATGTTAATAAATTCAGGTTTAAATTACTAATTGTTAATAATAAATGAGGTAAAACTAATTATTTTTTCTCTTATATGTCGTTCTTTTTTCCTTTTAGTAAACCACACACATTTCCACGCATTTTCTCAAAGTCTTTAAGATTTTTCTTTGCAAGTGGCAGCCAAAGAAAAGTTATACCAGGTGAACTACACCTATAGTTGGCAACAGCAGAGTTCCACTGTTTAATAACAAACATTATCTGCCCCCTTACGCTACATTTGGTAGCAGAGCGTGGTTTCAATTCAGAGACTTGTGGGTTACAGGTCCAGCATGCTACCACAGTACCAAGGAACGATTATAATATCCATAGACCGCATTATCTTATCTTGTAACGGCACAAATTTTATTTATTCTTTGGTTGACACAGTTGTTACGTCGTTTTAAAGGTTCAACATTTGCAATAACATATTTGACAGAAAGTTTAATCTATTATTCTGGTATTCGTTTGGCAAACATTTCAATCACATTTTTGTAGTGTACGTTTTAAACTTCAAGAATATTCAGGGGGGGGGGGTGGACAACAAAATATCAGTTTACGCAACAATTTTGATCGCCTTTGCGTGGGATGAGTCGCGCTTGAAATATCTGTTGCAACAACTATGTTATTTCGCACACCATCCTGCTGGAACTGTAAAGCCATGCCATTCAAACGAGGTCATAAAAACTATTGTCTCAGGATAACTTCGCCTCTTAACTTCACATTCGTCCAAAAAATGATGAAAAATGCTTCTCACGAAGATGTTTCTTTCACTTACGGAAAAGAAGAAAAGAAAAAAAAACACATGTTCTCACTACTTAAAACTTAATAACAGCTCGATACTCCATTTTGAACATGTCACAATCTTCTACACAAAGCCTTCTTTATGCAACTATATCTGAACAACTGAACACAGTGGAAGAATGCAGTTATTTACTTAATAGTTAAACTATGACACCAGATATTGGTTTTGTGAAGGGAATAATTCTTATCGGCGAGGCCGGAAACTTATGGACCTACCCTCGTACGGCGTTCCCTGGTCAGAAATGGTCCTTTTGTAGGTCTTCTGGACTGTAAATTCACTTCATACAGCCTTCTTCTACCTGTCGCTGATGTTAACAGGCCGTTCTTGCTGCAATCATTCCTTACTTCCACCGTTGTTGCGAAGAATTTGTAGTAAAAGAACGCGATCAGAAGTACTCCTCCTACGACCAGAACGGGGTCTCCTGGTGTAGACACCGTCCTCTCTGAACCTCTGGACAGGCACGCGTTCATTGGAATAAGAAGTGTCAATGATGTCAGCTATTTAACGTGGACTTCGTCTTTCCTCCACAAATGCCACAGCCCTTGCTGCATCTTCAGCTCTAGGAGACGCTTCAAAATGTCAAAACTGACTTAAGACTGAATGCTTTGAATTATCACTCGGAACAGAAGCAGTTTTAAACGTTAAAACATCGCTTTGCGCAAAAGTAACGATATGTTAGTCGAGAAACAGAAAAGAAAGAAAGAAAGAAAGAAAGAAAGAAAAAAAAAAGATTTTCAGGCATGTTGTTGCGTTTTTGTAGTTCCGCAAAATTGGCCTTGCACAAGGCTTGAAACCCAAGTTTAAGTATTGTTTAAAAGGAAAAAAAAACCAAAAAACAGCAAATAGCTTGCTGTTTCGCTTTTTCTGCCGCTGAATGTACGCACTATGTTAGCAAGGTGTTCTAGTTGGGTGAAAACGGAAACTACTATCCCCCATCATCTGAATTCCCAGGGATGTTGTTCTCATTTCAGTATAATTGAGTTAGTCCGTTTGACGTGTTACAGTTGGCAACCTTACTTCCGTTCATCATCGTGCCGTCACTTGACAAGGGAAACGCACCATCATTGCTTCATCTTGTGAGCAAGGGGGGTACAAATCAAATTATGTTCTAGCACGAGGAAACAGTTCATTCCTTAGATAGATTGCGTTCCGAGAGAGAGAGAGCTCATTGGCCACCCCAGCTTGTTCTCATAACAACCTTCTCTTGGTTTCCATAGCAACCGGAAGATGTGCACAAGTTCTTTTTGTGAATATATTCTAACCTTTCAGTATGGAATGAAACAAAAGTAACTTTCCCCCAAAAAATTCTTTCACCGCATAAAAGGGGCCCGCATATATAGGACCAGTAGGGTGAAACTGTATTAAATGTGCACATGTACACAAATATAGATGTTGATAAAGATAAATGCTTTTTATCTGCTTATAAGTCGGTCCTGGTGATGTAGTGGTAACCATACTTGCCTCCTAAACCCAAGATCGCGGGTTCGAACCCGACCGGGATCGATGATTTTTTTCGGGGCGTAAAAATGCTAAATATGGCATCCTTCGGAAGGGAAGTAAAGCCGTGGGTCCCGTGTCGCACATTTACGGCACGATAAAGAACCTCAAGCCTGAAAGAGAGGCCTCTGAGCAAAATTTGTCGGCAGTTTCACGTTCTGAATTGAATGAGACGCTGATGACCTGCGATGTTAAAGAGCGTCCATTTGAGCTTTGTTTGTTAAGGGCGACTTCACCGATCAGGAAAGAGGTTTCTAGGCTTAAAAGGGACGTTTATGTTTACGCCAAAAAAAAAAAATTCAATTGAGAATTATCATATATTATTTTTTGACAACATATCTTTACTTATCCTCATAATTTTGATGATATTTCTCAAAGTAGTCCCCGTTGTATGCAATGCACCTGTTGCAGCATCTCTGCCAGTCTTCAAAGACATGATGGAAACCATTTTTTTGACAGATACTTCAGAATCGCCCCCACTGCATTCACCAATGCTTTTGATGATGGAAATTGCCTACGGATTTGGGGTGGGGAAAAGTTACCTGGGGCTGTATAGGGGAGTATCTCACATTAATCAACAACACTTGCGACGTGCGGCCGTGCATTATCGTGGTGCAGTATCCATTTTGTTTCATAGAAATTGGACTATTTGTAGAGTTTTCAGGACATCTCTGTAGTATTGCCCAGTTACAGTTGTGATTGCAGGCACGATATGCTGGTAAAGCATTCCTTGAATATCAAAAAATGAGATGACCATTACTTTCCCAGAACCGAGTATTAAAATGATGTGTTTCATCTCCAATGACTACCTTCGAAAGAAATTCCCATCTTCCTGTTCAACTTGCATGCAAACGTCCCCCGTGCAGCTTTCCAGTTACCAACTTATGGGTGGCACCCAGTGAAAGTTTCAGACTTTGCTGCAAGTGTTCTCTCACAATGACAACAATGTTTTCTTCCAGCAGATCGCAATAGTAGTTACACAATAACTTGTCACCACTCACCGGCTTCTCCAAAATATTCTGATTTTAGTACACATTTCCAGTAGCCGACGAAAGACTTCAGCACTTTTGGCCATCTGTGCTTGTGTCAGGTCTGTTCGAACCCAGCACATCTCTTTCATATTCAAATCTCGTAGATGGCCCATCGTATATGAGGGGGCAGTTCTCGTTTTTTATCACTCGTTCACCTTTTCAGAACACTTAGACAAGGCTTTGACGCAAGAATCACGTGTTCGTGGTTAACCGTTAAATTGGTAATGGATCATTAGTTTGGAAAACTGAATATTTCTATTGCCGCGTGAGTAGTGGGGTATACGTATTATAATTAGAGGGTCGGTGACCCAAACGCGAGGACATGTGCAGTCCTAATATCAAAGTGAGATTCTAATTATCATCTCCATCCCGAAGTAAAGTTACGAAGTTAAGATGTAGGTCAAAGTTACTACACCGAATCGTTATTTTCGAAACACCTGTTATGATCAATAAACTGTGTGGTGTAAAACATTACGTCTTGTAATTATTACAACGATAAACCCTGTTGAGCATTGCTTAATAAAACAGCGAAAATACTCTGAGATTCTCTTGTCTTGAAGCGTTGAAATACAAACAGCTGAAATGTGGTGTCCATCATTCGGGGCCTCATACAAAACCTCTTCAAATATTATAAACCATAACCTTTGATATGTGTAGCCTGCCAAATCATTTCAATTATTATGTTTAATTGTCAATCACAAAAGTTACATTTGCCAATATCAGTGAATGCATTTTCAAATCAGAAAATTTCTTCTAACTCGATAAATATTCAGCTCGCGTGCTGTTTAATTTTAGATGACAGTGTGTGTAACGTCTCCACCGAGAAAGTCACTGAAGCAAGAGGTGCGAATAATAATTTTTAAAAATTTCTTGCCAAGGTGAGTAAAATGGCTGAAAAGGATAAAAGTTAAAAAGTAGTTTAAAAAGAAGCGGAAGGTAAAGGCAAGAAAATAGAGATGAAAGAACAGGTTTACGAGATGAAGTAAAAGTTTAAAAAAAGGGAGAATTAAGACGACCAAAGTAGAGTTTTTTAAAATAAAAAGAAAGGAACGATTTCAAAATAAAAAAAAGGATTAAGTTAAAAGAAACTTTTTAGGGGAAAAGTTTGAAAGGAAATCAATGAGTTCTCGGTAATTACTTAAGAAATGATTTTAATTATGAAGTTAGTAAAGACAATAGACAGTAACTTAATTGTACATATTAAAACAATATAACGCTGAACTGACAAATTATATTCGTAGCTACAAAGTCAATGCAAAACTTTGGATGATCAACTTCTGAAACTCTAGCAGAACCTGGCTACTAATTAAACAATAAAAAATAACAGTAAATTAGAAAGGAAAGAGAAAGAATAGAAAGCACACACAAAGAAAAGTTTGTAATGTTCAACGTTGCAAGCATTTTTTACTTTAAACATATTTTTCAACTTGAAGACAAAATATAAAATTGTTTATTACAAGTGAATATAAAACATCAAGGATTTTTAATGGATTTGTCGTCCGTTTTTCGGCAGCTGGGTCCTCCGAGCAATTATAATGAAAATAAACACGCACATAATGATAGAAAATTTTATGAATACCCACACATTTATGGTATCCTTTTAGAAATTGTTTATATACATCCAAAGTTGAGTAAATTTCTGGTCTAATACGAGGTAGGTATATAGTGGATATAGTGGATATAGAGTAAAGAAATGATTTGAAAAATGCTTGTATTTATCAGCATAATCTTCCTGTATATTGAGGCATTTGTCACATCGTTTCACAAACCACTTTGGCTGCTGTAGAAACCAGGTGGTGACTTTCTTTTCAACAGCTTCATAGTTTACACGAAGGATGATATTTAAGGAGCCGAACAAATGGAAGTCGCTTGGAACATGGTAGGGGCTATATGGAGGATGCTCCCATTTCAAATTTGTTGGCTGTATGACGAAGCGTGGCCATGTAAGAGCAACTCCATTTGTAAAAGAGTCCTGGGCCTTTCCCTTGAATGAAGGGAAACTTAAACTTTTTGAGGATGTTACAGTAGAAGTCGGCATTTACAGTTTGTCCTTGAGGCTGGAGAGCGATGAGTAATATACCTTCCTGATAACAGAACACTGTGAGTGTAATTTTCACGGCAGGGTTTTTTTCATCTATTGACGCTTTGTCTCGGGGTGGTAATGCCAAACAAATTCTTTGCATTTTGTGTTGTGGGGTCAGCATGCACGACACCCATCGGTTCAGAGACGTTGTAAAAACCTGTCATGCATTGTGAGGTAAGCCATGCCGCATGAATAACCAATAGTAGCGTCTATAGTTACCCATCTATCCGCTGGGACTCATTCTTCAACTTATTGCAAATTCTCCTCTGTGACAATCTCCGTTAGCCGGCCTACGCAGTGTTCGTCTTCGATATATGAGATGAAATGATAAATTGGAAAAAAAAAAAAATTTTTAAAGGAAGGAAGCGTTCCAGGCTTAAGTTTAGGGTGCCTCCCCGGCATTTGCCATTTGCCAGGACTGGGGAAAACTTCAGTCAGGAAGGACCATCCTATGGGAATCCCAGATTTCCTCGAGTCCGCGCCTTAACGACCTTGGCCACCCATAGCGGTCAAGCCACTTGTTGGAGAGGCATAGGAAATATATAATGAAAGCTACCTGGTAGCAGCTGCCAATGATGTAGCAAGACGGAGATAGAGAGCGCAGGGATCATGCGGTAAGTCAGGCCCTCTAAAATAAAACAATAAAATGAATGGAATGAAAAATAAAGAAATGTCAGCATATGATTTGACCATGGAAAAAAGTCGGTCCTCGTGGTGTAGGGGTAACCATAGTTGTCTCCTAAACCCAAGATCGCGGGTTCGAACCCGGCTAGAATCGATGAATTTTTTCGAATGTAAAATTCCTATGTATGACTTCCTTCGGAAGGGAAGTAAAGCCGTGTGTCCCGTGTCGTACATTTACGGCACGATAAAGAACCTCAAGGCTGAAAGAAGAGGCCTCTGAGCAAAATTTGTCGGCCGTTTCACGCTCTGAATTGAATGGGACGCTAATGACCTGAGATGTTAAAGAGCGTCCATAAATAAAACAAATCAATAACAAAAGGAGAAATGCAATGTCTTTGTTAATAATTTTTTCCCCCTTTTGTCCAAACATTTTGGCAGCTCTGTACGAAGTTGCTTACCCCTGTTCTTGTTTGTAAGTGAAGGTAATGAATATTAAGTTTCAATGCCTTCATTGTGTTTGGGTTCATTAAAATTCTCAGAAAAACTAGTGCGGTGTTGCATGATAACGCCAAACTACATGTGGCGCATACAACAACAAATATCATGTAAGGTGACCGCCAGATGTTCTTGGATATCTCTGGAGATAATTGAATACTTGTTATTTTACAGGGTTGTTTTTGAATCATTCACATATTAAAGTCGACATAAAACTTTTCATTGCAAATTCAGAAAATCTGAATAAACACCTGCCTGTTAGCGTTTCTCAGTGGTACATTAGTGTTAACTGTAATAGTTATAATAAAAATAACCTACCAATTTCAACTCAGATTTGAGAACGAAACTATTTCTCTATATCTAGTAGCAAATTGCCTGTCATCAAACCCTAACGTCTTCCTTTGTTCCATCCTCCGCCATTACCCCTTTATTTGTTTCCAAGTCACGTGTAAAAGCACTTCTTGTACATTCTTCCCGCATGTGGCTGACGCAGTTACCTGGAAGGTTCCTGCGTTGCAGAAATGCGATCTCTTAAGATTACGTCACGCAGTCATTTCGTCAGGGTAATTTTTTAGAATGGTACGCTCTCTACAAAGAGCTGGAATACAGGTATACGATTTTTTCGGGCATAATCTATTCATTTTAAACGATAAAATATTTTACATATAAATAAACAGATACCCAACTTGGCAATACCTATTTTAGGTACACTATTTGAAATTATCGGGTTTTTTTTGGGGGGGGGACACTTCTTTACGATTTTTACGATTTACTGCCAATAATAAGCAATTTGGGAGCAAATAATTTGAAGATACATTATCCATTTCCTATATGCAAGAATAACCAGATGTATTTCATTATAATAGATTTTATTTTAGGCTATCTTCGTAATAAATGTCTTTTCTTATGAATGTCTCTTCCTAAGACAAATCTGTCTTTGCCAATCAAAATAGTATTTTTTTTTTTTATTTTGCAATACTTGTCACTTCAAATATTTAAAAGCAAGGATTGCGGTTTAACTTGCTACAAACGACCACTAGGTGGCGCTATGGTGACATGCCATCATTATGTTCTAAACATTTAACATTCGTTATTGTGAAAACAGTTGCAGCTTAGAAATTGACCGGGGGGGGGGGGGGAAATGCACCTTTCACGTGAAGATTTTCATTGGATTTTTTCTTTTTCTTTCTTTCTTTCTTTCTTTTCTTTTCTTTTTTTTTCTTTTCTTTTCTTTTTTTTTACAACCTAACTCAACAGAATGCATAGAATCGCTTCGTTCAACTTTTAGTTTTAAGGCACCCTCAGAAAAGACAGTTAACAATTTATTTGCAGAATTTCATCGTGGTCATGTCGTCCGCCCGTCAGTGACGAATTTCGTGAAAGTCGACCAAAATCGGTTATCATTCCAAAAACAACATCCATGCTGTGCGCAACATAATTGAAGAAGATCGGCTTGTGACTTACAGTGAGATAGAGGCACCCTTAAGCATATCGAAGATTGCAGTAATTCCATTTTGCAGCCGTAAAAAAGATCTGTTAGCGATACATTTCACATAATTTGCCCGAAGCTAAAACTTTCGTGTTAAATTGTTGAAATGAAATGCTCAAAACATTCCACCGAGGAACTACAAAATCCGTATACAACATGTAACAGATGACGAAACTTGGATATATTCCTATGAACCGGAAACTAAGCAACAATCCGCTGTTTGGGTGTTCCAAGATGAACCGAATCCCACGAAAAATGTTCGTTCACGAAGCACTTCCAAGAAAATGGTCGTTTGTTTCTTCGGTTGTACTGGACATGTCGCAACCATTCCTTTAGAGGGTCGAAGTACAGCTAGCACTGAATGATACAATGAACAATTTGTTTGTCAGAAGTCACCCACGAAATCTGGAAAAATAACCGAAAACGTCGCATCATGACAATGCCAGCTCTCACACAAAACGTCTTAACAATGGATTATTTGAAGGAGAATTAATGTCTCGTTGCCCGTATTCACCTGATTTATCGTCTGACGACTTCTTTTTGTTCCCGAACATGAATAAAAAAGCGTTGGCAGCGATTTTCATCATTTCAAGAAGCTGTTGAAGCCTTTAAAAACCATGTGTTGGAGATACAACTGCAGAGTTGGAAAAACATGTTTTAAGAATTGGTTTGAACGCATGCCAAAGTGTGTAAATCTTAAAGGCGAATCTTTTGAAAAGCAATCAAATAGTTTGTTTGTTTGATTCCTAGTTTTTGTAATAACTTAGAAGGTAACCCTCGTACGAGATATTTTTGACAACAACGGTAGTGCCCGTTGGTAGCACTGCGCTTGTCGCAGTGTTTCTGCCATTCCTGGAAACTATACAAATGAGACACTGTGAAACTTCAAGTGGGAAATCTTCGAGCCGACCTTGCCCCAAGTGATTTCCTCAGAAACATAATCTACAGTAAAACTGTAGAAAGGGAAATCAGACCTGACCCAAAGAATGTGATGCTGCTGGATTTCAGGGGCTTATGAAACATTGAGAGAAGTTTCTCAACGTAAAGGGATATTAAAATCATTTTTCAAATCAGTATTCTTATTTTTTAAAGTTCATATCCATTTATAACTTACTTAAAGGCTTTCCCTCATACCTACATAATAGCAATGATTATAAAAATTGAACATCGTAACCGTTTTATACAGCTGGTGGCGAACCTCATGAATGTTCTTTCTGTAACAGCGCAGGACGAGAAAAGTAAATAAAACAAGGGGAAGGAGACAATAAAAACGGAAGCAAGCAGGACGAAGGTTCAGTACGGATGGAGAAGATAAAGTTGGTGTTATTATCCTGGTAACGTTGCAGCTCGAGATAAAAAAAGAAAACCTCTTCTATATTATTTATGTGTTGACACACAATGCTTACAGGCGGAAGATAGTTATAAAGGGGCTCTTAACTTTAAATGAAACACATCCGAAAAGCATTAACTTGGGTATGATAGTATCTTTACGTTTTGCAATGTTTACAGAACAATATTAACTTCTTGCACTAAATGTCTTTTTCTGTTTCACATATATGAAGATTTTAACATTTACTTAGGCTGAAAATGAATTGCATTTGTTAAAAGAGTGCAAACACTTTTTTTCCTTCAAAATTTACTGTACGGGAGTTTACTTAATAAATTAGAAAATTTTGTGAAATTAATAGAGATAAAAATAGACAACATTTTATATAAATATATAACGGAATGGAAATAGTTTCTGAGAAAATGTTATACCCATAGTGCCCTACTGCTTAGATTTCCTCCCTCCTGAGCAATAAACACTGTCTTAAAAGTAAAGTCTTTATTTTGGTTCAAATAGACAGACGAAAAGGCTCTTAAAATACTGAAAACAGTACTTAAGCTTACTTTTCTTGGTTACAAGCAACAAAAAAATGTTTTTCAAGGTATTAACTGTCATAGTCCGCCGCTTGTTAGAGAGAACATTTTTCATCGTGGAAAAAGAACGTTCTACTTACACTGAAATGATTGGGACATATTTAAAAGAAGTTATTTCGGAAGAACTCATACCAGTTACAACAGAACATTCACCTTTCAGGACATCATGGAAATGTTGACCAAGACAAAGTAAAGTAGTTTTTAATAGTCCTGGCGAATGAGTGAAAGATGCGCAGTGGTTTTTGGTCGAGTTCATTTTCTGTTTGTGTGTTTATAGGGGAACCAGGTTAGTATCTCTCTTACTTCCGTACTGAACACATTGTAGGGACGGTTTATTGCACAGCTGTACCACTCTCGTCGTTCTCTCTTGCAATTGTTTGTTACATTTATGCAGTTGAGAAGCTACCCCCACCACAAATTTCCCATAGTTGTCTCGCGCAGATCGATACAAGGTTATTCGCCAGGACCATTCAACTACAGTAC
Source organism: Metallyticus violacea (assembly GCA_030762175.1). NCBI lineage: Eukaryota > Metazoa > Arthropoda > Insecta > Mantodea > Metallyticidae > Metallyticus > Metallyticus violacea. The sequence continues at coordinate 18,427,637 of CM060839.1, read as the reverse complement.
TTCTTTCATACTATGTATTTTCTTGGATTCGTATACCCGAGGTTACGCAAATGTCTAATATTAATCTAATATATGTTTGTAAGAATTATATTTGTATGTAAGAGCGCTCTATAATAACCTTCAGAAAAGGTTTACGTTACGTGTTAATAACATTTAAATTAAATTTCAAAGCCACTGAAAATCGATGTAACTTTCAATTGTTTTTATTTACTTAGTACATTGTAATTGTTTTTATATAGTAACATGTTTTTGTTTTATTGAAACATATGAACAACATCTTAAATACACAATGTAACTCGAAACATTCTGTTATTTTTCTCTATTTTAGTGAATGGCAAGATGATATCAAAGGCTGAGTCTATAAACATGGTTACATTTACAAACATTTAAATGTAACGATGTTTAATCTTATACCCAAATCATGATGTACCGTTAAAGACGAATTCAAAGGAGATGTTGGAAGTTTCTGCTCAACCGTCGATCCTCCAAAAGGCTATCATGGCATGGCATTAGTTGGTCTTCCAACACGATGTTCGTTTTTGACATCTTTTCTTCCGTTCTTTAACTCCACAGCTCAATTTTTTATGGTGGCCTATGAAGGACAATAATCCTTCAATGTATGCACCTTATCCTTATATATTTCCTTACTGGACAATCCTTTCAAAAAGAAATACTTTTCTTAAAATTCTCTGCGATGTTTGCTTTAAAAATTCCCATTATAAAACCAGCTGCACTTACTATCGCCAAAATTGGAGAAACTATTTACAAACCAACATACATGCCATGGTAACCACTTTCATTTCTGGTATCACCATTTTTGAGAAAAGAAAATTAATAACAGTAGATATACCTAATTAAAAGATTTTTTTTTTCTTTACAGAGACTCAAAAACCATGTCCTGTATACTTCATGCAGTTAAAAACACTCTTTATGGCTTCAAACCAAGATCTTCTCGATTTGTTAAATACTTTCTCTCTGTTTGTGAATGTTTGATGCAGCACATCGCTTTTCCAACACTGTTTTTCTCCTCTAGCGATTAAAGGTTTTTGTGTTACTTAAACCATTTCTGAGTTAATGAAAGACTTCATTTAAATTTTCCTCGTCATTAACGATTTCTGACGATTTCTATCACCAGCAGTTAATGAGAGAGTTGGTGCTTGACTTCTGCAGGCTAAAACAAAGAGCGTTGTCTAGCAACGGAGTCGTGGCGAAGTTCCTTGTAATCAGAAACTCTTATAGGGGGCTTTGTTTTCAATAAGGAAATATCTATCGGGTTAAATTCTAACTATACGTTACTGGAGTGTGTTTTTGCGTCAATCTTCGACCTTTGTTAAAGCACTTTTTTTTAAAAGGACATTAGTGCGAATGGATTTATGGAATTTAAGAGATGGAAAACGGACGTAAAAAAAGTGAACATCTTTATGGTAGAATTGTTTCTGTGACTAATACAGAAAATATCGACGACTTAAGGTAATCAGGAAGTGTAGGTAAATCTAGCAAATAATGCAGTAGTATACATTTTACACTGTATCTTAGAAGGTTTTAAAGCTATCAATATGAACATTTTGAGAGATATTAAAAAAAATTAATTAAAGATGTCCTGTAAATTTCAATTCTCTATTGCACATAGTTTTTTAAAAAAAATTAAACTAATAAAATAAAATCTTATTAAAAAAAATGAAAACACTGGTACATAAGCATGCTTTGGTGAAATTGGAATGATTTTTTTTACTTAAACTGCTGACAGCATGCTATCCTGGGAACTAGAATAATATCTATGCTAGTTTCTTGAAAAGAAATTAATTTTCAAAATTTGAAAAAAAAATTAAATAAATTAAAATATCTTTAATTTCTTATGGGTACTGATTTTATCAGCTAATAGTGATATTTAAATACTTCTAGTTATCACACTTTACATTTACATAAATTATATACGTGTAAATGTTCAACAAGATTAGTCCAATCATTCCTGAGAAATGACGTTTACTTGTCTAAGTTCATCCACTGAAATTCTGAATGCAACACACTTTGTTTTTCAGACTATTCCAAAGCTGGTTAAATCGTAAAACTCATGAACCATAAATCAAATTGCTCTAATCATAGAACGCCTAGTTTACTTTTGTAGCTAAGAATAAAAAACAAGTAGCAATATTAATAAACTAGAGTATGTAAATTTTGAAAAAAATGTTGTAGCAAACGAAGGCTCAAAAAAGCACATTTAGCAATGCTCGCTGGCTCGCGCATCCTTCTGAGTTTCTATGGAAGCAAAGCAACCAATCAACGACACACATTTTTCCCCGCCCTAGATGCTGCCCAACCTCCGGTTCTCAGTTTGGGCTGTACTTGCTATCTCGGAGCATTAAGCAATCGTCTACCGTTGCCATGGCAGCCGCTATGAAACAGATCGCAAATGCAGCCTAATTCGTTCTGACGTGATTGTGTTGTACCACAGGATACAGGTGTAGGAATCATGCCAAAGTAGCGCGCTGTTACTAATAAAATCGCACGCCCCCACTCTAGAAGTGACTTAAATTTGAGTTAAGGGACACTGGGATTAAATTTTCAAAGTTCCACATTTTTTGAATGGCTTTTTCTGATTTACTGTGATTGCATTGCTGTTAAGTTATTTTGTATACCAAATGATCACCTCTTTGGTCAGCTTTGCTGACTGTTGGCCGAGAGGCACGGTTTCGATTTCTGGTACCTGCTTAGAAAATTTTCTAAGTTAGGGAGCTCTGGAACGGGGTCCACCCAGCCTCTAGAGGACAATTGGAAAGTTGCCTGATTAAGAGGTGGCGTTCTTCGATTAGAAAAGCCTTTATCAATGAAGTCGTAAGACGGAGGTAGAGGAAGCAGAAGTCGTTGCGGCAGGCCAAGGTTCTCATAGGACAGTACTGCCAAATGAGAAAAAAGAAATGTGTACACCAAATTTCATTCAAATTGCATAAACACTTTGCGAACTATAAATCATTTCATAAACTTTATTACATAAATGTGACCCATAATCAAAATGTCCCACTCGACTCATGGAGCTGAGAAAATTGGTTGACATTTTTGCAATTGAAGCTCTGAACAACATACAAAAATTGTGTAGAAAGATATTTTAAATAAATTTAATGAATGAGCTGTGAGCGTTTTTAAATATATAAGAAATTTTAGTATTTAAAATTAATATTTTTTTTAAAAATAATTATTGGTGTTAGCATGTATTTTGTCCTACGGAATATTACAATAGACACTTCTGCACATTCGGGATATTGTAATTGAATTTATTGTTTTATTTACGGACGCTCTTTAACACCTCAGGCGTCCCATTCAATTCAGGACGTGAAACGGCCGATAAATTTTTCTCAGAGGTTTCTTCTTGGAGGCTTAAAGTTCTTTTTCGTGCTGTAAATCTACACGGAACCCATGGCTTTACTTCCCTTCTGAAGGAAGCCATATTTAAGATTTTTACGCCCGAAAAAATTCATGAACCTTGGCCGGGATTGAACCCGCAATAATACCAGGGCCCAAATAATTGAATTTTAACAAAACTCTTACGCATGCTATTTTTGAATGTGTGAAAATGACTTTTTTAAAAAAATATATAAAAAACATTGCGGGAAGGTGTGATATAAAAGTACACGCTAGGTTCTTTAAATAGCTGTAGAGCCTGAAAGGAGGGGGGTTATGGAAATATTGACTCTTTGTGGACGCCCAAAGGTTCAAGGAACCATTTGCAGTAAAACTTTTTTTTGAATTTTGACCGATTTTGGCCATGAACTTATTCCTAGTGTTCCTTAAAAATGGAAAACTGTGAAATTTCTTAATTACGTTTTATGTTCGAAAACATGTATTACTATATGGGTACCAGATATAGTCAATAACAGAAAAACAAAAGATAAACAAAAAAAAATATGCCAAAGAAAAATGCAACGCAGGATCCTGGGAATAACTTTGAAGGTCATATACCTACAGTATTAATAAATCAGTTATCTCAGACAACAGACATCGCACAAATAGCTACCAAAAGCAAATGGCAATGGGGGCGGTCACGTCGCAAGAATGCAGGACTATAGGTGGACGTACAAGATTCCCATGTGGGACCCCTGGATAGGAAAAAGGACACAAGGTAGACCCAGAAGAAGGTGGACAGACCTCTACAAGGAACATGAAGGTCAAGATTGGTCAAGAGTAGCAAGAGGAAGAGAAAAATGGAAATCTCTCGAGAAGCAACTAGTGCAGTGAGAAATGGAGTAACCAAAGAACACATCAGTCAGAGTGTCTTAAACAGCATACGAACAACTAGCGAGGAATAGCTCACTATGTTGGGTAAAAGTGAGTTTTTCTTACTTGTTAGGTGTCTTTTCCCTTAAAGGACACAATAGACCATCTTTATTATTTTAGGTGTATATACTGGATAAAAGATTGGTGCAGCCGCTACACCTGAAAAGCCGACCTCCTCGTTTTCACCAGGACAGAATACCACAGAAAATAAATTACGTTTTATGGAGTCATAACAAGCATTCTGGAATTCGCACATCAAATACAAAATACACATTTTGATCAACTTCCGCTCGCTAACAACAGCCCGGTTATTAACAATGCATTTTGAGAGCTGGCAGTACACAACAGGCATTCAAAACGAGGAAGGGTCCTGATTGGCCGGATTAAAAAACGGGGATCGATGGGATTACGGAAGGGAGTGCGACGTGGCATGTTCCTGCAAAATCTTCAATAGCACGCACACAACTTTTGTCTCTTTCGCTCTTCCCCTCCCCCACCCCCATTTTTTAAAGCGGCTGTCGCTGTGACTGCCGTATACGGGGGATTAGTCTCTGAATATTGGGGACTTGGGTGACAAGGCTTAAAGCCTGGACCAAGCCAACAATCGCAGTGTCCCTTTTGTCTGTAGGTGAAAGACTTTACTGTTATTTAGAAATTCCGTTCTTGCGTCACATAATTAAAAACCACTCCTTTAGGAATATTTTTTGAATGCACAACATGATAAAAATTAACACTAAAATGTATGATTTTTTTTAGGTAACTGATGGAAGAGGGATCTTTCATGGTAATTGTCGTTACTGTGTAGGCTAGCCTTGTTCTTGGTCCAGTCGCTTAACCAGCCCTCTTCTGGATTTTGATAACTTGAAACCCAATATTCAGTGGTGGTCATTTTAATTATTTAATATACAGGGTGTAAACAATTAATTATAGCGGTTTTAAACTTATATTTTTTTCTCTAAAGTGTACAAAATAATTCTGAAACATAACTTAAATTGAAGAAAAACTGTGGAAGTTGGAATCCTACCAGGACCGTTCTCCCTGACTGAGGTTTTTTTTCCTGATTTTCCTCAGTCCTCATAAATGGCAAATGCCTGGGAGGTATCCTAAACCTGGAACGTTTCCTTACTTTAAAAAAAAAAAATCATTTCCCAATTTACCATTTCATCTCTCATGTGTCCACAGTGCCTCGGTAGTAAAAACGGGCGTTAAACACCATTAAAAAAAAGGTATCAGTGGCATGTATACACGATCCTTATATACCTCACAAGAAACATTCACAGGGGTCAGATCTGGGGACCTCGGAGACCAAGGAAGAAAAGCCAAGACGCTCGGACCATGACAACCGATCCAATGATGGGGAAATTTTGCCTTTATGTAGGGGCCTTTACCAATTGCAGACGATACGGTTTCTGTTGGAAATGTCTGCTTAACACCTTCCACAAGGTCACTCTTGTAACTGGTAGTGCTGGAGTCACCCGCCCCTCAGATTTTTTATAACTGCGCGCTAAAACTGTTCTGACTCTCTACATATTTTCATCTGACACACGCGGTCGTCTTTCCTTTACAGAGACACCCCGTCGTTTGGAGCTGATTGTACGTATGTTGTTACCAGAAGGTGCGTTAAGACCAAATCTTCCCCTATACGCCACAGTTTCCAAGACATAAAAAGGTTCTTGCACGCGAGTTGTCTTATTTTGTTTATTTCGTTACTATGGCTACAAAACAAAATCTGCGCATGTGGAATTTAAACTTCCACAGTTATTCTTTAATTAAAGCTGTGATTCAAAATTATATTGTACACTGCAGAGAAAAAATATAGGTTTAAAATCATTTGTGTACACCCTGTATATTATTTCGCTAATTTTTGTTGTACTGAGGTGATATACAAGTAGAAAAATGTACATATTTTATTTTAAAAGTAAATGCCACTTACTATGACATTATTTTTAAAGCGCATTCTTAAATTTCCTCAATCTGTCTTGTAAACTGCAGTGAAACGGCGCGGTACATTAGGATTATAGAGAAAGATATGTTAAAATTTCAGTGAAACGACAATTATTCATTTCAAGAGTGATTTATGTGTTTACAGAGAAAGGACCGGAAGATTGAGAATTATATATCGTGTTATCAGGTTTGTTTTCCCCCGGAGTGTTTTGTCTGTTGGTGAGCGCGCATCCGTTGGTTAGCATACAACAATACACAAACCAATTTAAGAGGCTCATTACTTACCAAATTATCAAATGAGGTTTTAAAACTGCCCGCCTTCATTCTCCATTTTTGGAATCTCTTTAGATAATTCTTCATCATTCGTTGTAGTTCATTCTGAAAAACCCGGACACTTTTCTGACGATTATTATCTTTGAGTTCTTGTATGGTATGCGGGTTCATCTTGTACATGGCATTTTTTAATTTACTCCAAAGGTAATAATTGCAGACATTTTTATGGCAGTGGGTCACAAATCCCTATTAATAATTCTGTCGGGTGAAAACACATTGTGAATTGTTCTAATGGAATTATTAGCGTTGTGAGCAGTGGCACAGTCCTGTTGAAAAGAATGCATAGTCACTCTCTGTCATTAATTCTCTGAAAAAGAATTATTATGGTGTTCACATGAGTAACATAATCAACTGTATGCTTTAAAAAAAATGTTCTATGATTCTTTCTTCACTGAGGTGACACATATGAATCGTACATAAAGACACGCTTTGCCGTTGTAAAAACACGGGACATAAGATATTTTATGCATACTGTCGAATTAAGAATCGAACAACATAACACACACCCGGGAACAGCTGCGCTACGCTGCGACAGTCAATAAGTAAGCAAGTAGGCTTGCTAATCCCTCCATGTCGGGGAAAACAAGTGAGGTCCGCTCATAAGAAATATCCGCGTTTTTTTTGTTTGTTTATTGTTAACATGATCGTCCCAACACACCTTGCGAAAAAGAAAATTCTCTTTCAACACGATAATGCGTCTGCAATTGTTGCTACAAAACTGCATGCTCTTCGCTTCCACGTTCGCCATATTTGCCGGATTTGGCTTACAGCGTTTACTTTTTGTTACTAAACGTGAAGAAATATCTGGGTGGACGAAGATTCGCATCAAATGACGAGGTGGAACTTGAGACAGACGCTTATTTATCACATTTGAACAAATCTTATTTTGCTGAGCGTATTAAAAAGACGAAATGCATTGAACTAAATGTATTGACTTATAAGATGACTATTTTGCAAAATAAATTTAAAAAAAAACTTTCTTTTAAATCTTCTGTTTTCTTGGTCAGGCCGAGGACTTTTAGAACGCTCCTACTGGTTAGTGAAAACCATTTAAAATTATATACATAGCATAGAATTATTACTTACAAAGAAAGATTGGGCTGAAAGTTTAAGCAAATGTTTAATAACTTTTACGTTTTACTCTCTCACCTCCAAACTCCTGCATTTTGAATTTTCAAATGGTGTTCCTACTTTGTTATATTTATATTTGAAATAGAATGCCAATTGCTATTATTATCTTTGTTTTTTTAACATTTCCTGGCAACCTGTGTTTTTATTGTGGTTGTTTGAATTTTTAACGTAGATATGGTGAGTTTGTGTTGATGTGAACGAGACTTAGTAAGTTCCAATCCAAACCGGTAGATATCGAGTGGCTTCAGAGAATGTTGGGAGACTTTGAAATGTTGGTTTGCTATTCAACACAGCCGTCTGCATGTACAAAGGCAAGCCTCAGTGAGTTTCACGCCCAAGTTGCACGTTACAAGATGACTGGAGCATGAGGTGGCGCCCCGTCTTGTGTTTGTGTTGCTCACGAGATGAAACCACAAGAGAGAAGTTGCAGCTTCCCCACACAGAAGCTTGTGCCCTCCAAGGGATGGGAAGGGTGGGGGAAATGTAGAGAAAAAACTGCGAAACTGTTGCAGTTCAACGTATAGTGACGTCACATGAGTTGTGTGCCATTTGAGATTAAAAATGTTGCTAAATGACACGGAATAGAAATGAAACGTGAAATTTAGGAATATATACGGAAAAGAGACTGTAAAGGAAAGTAGAGTAGGTAAAAGTTTTACTAGAAGCAGGGGAATGAAGATAATAAGAAAACGAAACAAAAAGAGTAAAAGAGAATGCAAGAAAATAGGAGAAAAGAATATAAGAAAAGTTTAGAATATCCTGAGAAGAAGAAATGAACCTAACGGATAATGAGGGAAATTTTTAAGGAATTTTATGGGCAGAAAATAGAGATAGGAAAGGAATACAAGCGGGAACAGAACACAAAGAGATAAAAAAAAAAAAAAAAAAAAAAAAAAAACTGAAAAGGCAGAATGAGAGGAGAGCGAAAAAGTTTTTTTTTTTGTGGGGGGTAAGTATTTCGGGCCTAATCTTAAACTCCTCCCCGGCACTTGTTACTGATTTGAGGAAAAACTGGAAAGGGGTGGGGAATACAGTAAGGAAGGACTGTCCAGGCGGAATTCGAAAGCAACTTCCCGTTCACAATTCCATGTATTAGCGACCTTGGTAACTGATGTCGATTACATATCGGAATGGAAGAAAAGAAAATATTAAAAGAAAAAAATTAGCACATAAATCCCTAAAAGTAGAAAAAGGATAACCAAAAGAAAAGGAAAGAAAAATATATAGGCAAAAGAGGCAAAAGAAAATGGAAAGATTACCGGAAATGGGAAGGAAGAGTAAAATACAAAATAAAGATGGAAAGAAGGAAGAAAAAGAAGAGAAAACATGAAAGTTAATTGAAGAGGGTAAAAAAATGAGGCAAAAGTAATGACGAGAGGAAAAATTTAAAGGAAACTAGAAGAGAGAAGTAAATTTAAAATAGAGATAAAAACAAAATAAAATAGAAGATACAGAAGAGGAAAGGATGAGGGGGGAGGGGGTGAGACTTAGATGCATACAAAGAAAGCGAAGAAGAAAGATAAAGAGAAGGAAGAAATCAATTGAAAAGAATATAGAAATGTAAACACAAAATAGAGGAAAGAAATTGAAAATAAGAAAAGGAATTTATTGGAGGCTAGAATGAAAAATTAGCAGGTAAAGCCAGAAAAGTAGAAAAAGGATAATCAAAGGATAGAAGAGTATATGGGAATAAAAAAAGAGGTGGAAAGATCACGGAAAAGGGGAAGAAGAGTAAAATAGAAAAGGAAGGAGAGGACAAAGCATGGGATGGTAGTGAAAATGATAGAAAAGTCAAAAGTGATGAAAACTAAAGGAAAAAAGTAAAATGAAGGAGAATGTAAAGGAGACTATAAGAGAGAAGTAAACTGGAAATAGGAAAGAAAGAAAATCAAAAAAGAGGTGAAAAAACAAAATAATGTAAGATACAAAACAGAAATGTATGAAGGGAAAAGGAAAAACAGGCGTAGATGCATAAAAAAAGTGAAGAAGAAGTGGAAAGAGAACGGAGAAACAAATCCAACAGAATGGAAAATAGAGAAAAGAAAGACACTGAAAATAAGAAAACGTAATTTTAGAAAAAGTGAGAATGGGGGAAGAGAAATTTTCAAGGTAAAGGAAAGGGAAGAACAAAGAAAGAAAAGGAAAAAAGGCGGAAGAAAAAGAACGGTGTAGGAGGGAAAAAATGTAGAAAATAGCAAAAAGAAAGAACGGAGAATTGTGGTGTAGAGAGAATAATAAAAATAATGAAAAACAAATCATATTTTTAGTGTATAATGGAAGGTAATAATTGAAAACAAATACATAAACTTGTTGCAGGGCGTAAGGGGGGGGGGCTGTTTCAGACACATTTGGTTTCCCCAACTGACTCATTTTTATTCTCTGCCAGGCCGAGAGGCAAATATTATCACTGATAACAGCTCTATGGATGTGCCTGCTGAAAGAGGCGTTAATTTAAAATCAATGACTCGAGGAAGAAAATATAAATGGGGGAGAATCGGAAACAAATGGGAAGCAATAAAATGAAAAGAGAAAGAAGTAAAAATGGATTTCAGAGTATGTGACTTAAAGCAGAATGTAATTTAGTACTTTGTGAAGGTTTTGTTTCTGTTCCTTACCATTGAGGGGGTTCTAATGCCAACTTTCACGTCGACCAGGCTTCAGCAGGAAGCGTAGTTGATGATGGTGAAGATGGGGGTGAGATGATTATGGTGCAACGCCGGAATGCTGTAGGTGGTGATCAAATTTGTTCATTTCATAGCATTGCAAGATGAATTCGATCATTTGAAGAAGGGCGAGAGACTTTGAAAGACAACCCTTGCTCTGGCCGTCCTCGGGAAGCTGTGAACGAGACAACAATTCAAAGAGTGAGGAACTTGGTGGAGGAAAATCGAAATATTACTGTTGAAATGCTAAGTATGGAAGTGGGTATCAGTGTTGGTAGCATTGACAGTATTTATAGCTGCGAAAAATGTGTGCAAAACGCGCTCCACATTCCCTAACCAATGAAGAGAAGAAGAGGAGAAAGGAATGCGCAAGGAAACTGCTGAGCATGTTTCCACCAAATATTCCTAAACGTTTGACAGATATATGCACTGGTGATGAAACAAATCAGAGTAAATGAAAATGACTCAAGACCAGGCAAGATGTTCGTTCTCGGAAGCGAATGTTCGCTGTTTTCTTCAACTATGAAGGACCATTAGTGGTTGATTGTATGCATGAAGGATCGAGAATATTATGACACATATTTTGGACCTGTTATTTGAAGAGCTGAGGCGGCGGCGTCCAAAGACAGGAACTTCAAGGCACGACAATGCGTCTCCTCACAGAACAGCTGCAAATTTGAGGAAACTGGAAGTCGCCAAAGTCCAGTAGTTTGACCATCCACTGTACAGCCCTGACCTTGCACAGTGTGACTTCTGGTTGTTTCCTCAAGTGAAATCTTGCATTGCTGGAAAATCTTTTAAACGAGTACAGGACCTTGCTCAAGCTATAAATTCAGCTCTGTTGATAATTTCTCAGTCAGTGCTTTTGACAAGTGGTTGCACCGTCTACAGCTGTGGGACAGTACTTAAAAGTATAATGAGAATAAGTTTTCTAATTTAGTCCTTAGCTTGGAGTTTAAGGTAACAATTTCAAAATCTTTTGAATGACCATCGTAATAGCTAATAAAATTAAATGTTGTGTTCTTCCTTATTGTAAGGGTAGGTCATTAAATTACAAATTGTTATTGGACTTAAATTTAAGAGTGCTGGTGTGAAAATGCTTTTAGTGAAAATGCTTTTATTTCTCATCATAATTGTCCTGTACAATGAAAACTTTTTCCCACCGTTTCACAACCCCTGAAACCCAGCAGCATGAAGTTCTTTGAGCTGCTGCCAGAACCAGCGGGTGACTTCCCTTGCTACAGCTTCGTCATAGGGTAACGTTCATCCTAAAGACGTTAAGAGGGTCAAACGAATGGAAATCACTTGGAGCAAGATCGGGCATTTACGAAAGATGCTTAAGGACTTTCATGCGAAATTTCGCAGCGTCTCATTTATCTTGTCAGTATGAGGGCGCCCGTGGTCATGCAAGAACAACAGACTTTGGTGAGCAGTCTGGGTTGATTCCGTCAAAGTTTCGTGAGGATATTACAGCATTTAAGGTTTGTCCTTCAGGCAGAAATGCGGTGAACGGTATGCCTTCGTCATCCCAGATGGCTTTGAGCATCATTTAACCCCCCTCCCTCCAGGTGACGCAGGATGTTTCAACTCTATTTATGGACGCTTTGTCTCGAGCTGGTAAAGATGAACGCGAGACATTCGAGCTAGTATATCTTGTTAGCGATTGAGATGCTGTATGTCGTTCTTTTGTTGTGGGATCAGCTTGATCGGCACTCATCATGCACAGACTTTGTGAAAAACCTAACCTATCATTCATTATGAGATAGACAAGCCATGTGAACAACCAATAGCAGCGACTATAGTGTCTATAGTTACCTTTCTGTCTGCTCGGATTATGTCTTCAATCTTGCAAATTCGCTCTGTGGCAATTTCCTTTGGTCTGCCAACTCGGTGTTCGCCTTTGATACGTGTCCGCCTTTCAGAGAAATTTTGTAAACAGCTTGACGTGACAGGCATTTCTCACCGTAGATGGGAACATACTTTGACTCCATACATTTTACCCACAAAATTCGCAAAACTAATGCGGCTGTTGTTTCGCTATTGTAAACATAAATTGTCTCGTGTCGGATGTCACCAATTGCCACCGGACTAATGCTGCCGCCCCACATCAATTTATAACTTAATAACTAACCTTTATATAAAATAAAAAATGTTTTCATATCATAATGACATTTGGAAATTACATTAATTCTCAAAATATTTATTGCTAGATTTGCTTTAAAAGAGTATTTATAATAATATTCCCAAGATTTTTATAATTCTGCATTACAAATTGTATCTCCAATGATAAGGAAACTTTTTTCTTAAAATTGAATTTTTTAAACATTTTTAAACGGGTACAACGGCATTACTTTCCATCCGAAGGAAACAATATTTACACCTTACAAAATCTTTCTACCCCTGGCTAGATTTGAACCTTGAATTGTGAGTCATCACTATGATTATCACTAGACCCCCAGAATCGACCTCCGTTTGCCTACTGAAATGAGGTCTCTGTATTTTAAAATTCATTTGGTTACACATTGAAACTTTTTTATTTGTTTTATTTATGGGTGCTCTTTAACATCTCAAGTTATCAGCGTCCCATTCAATTCAGGGCGTGAAACGGCCGATAAATTTTGCTCAGAGATCTCTTCTTTCATGCTTGAGGCTCTTTTTCGTGCCGTAAATGAACAACATGGGACCTACGGATTTACTTCCCTTCCGCAAGAAGCCATACTTAGGGTTTTTATTCCGGAAAAAAATCCATAGATCCTGGCCGGAGCTGAACCCACCATATTGGATTTATGAGGCAAATATGGTTACCACTACACCACCAGGACCGACATATTGAAACTTTCTGCCTATTATAATCTCCTCCACCATTTTAAGTTTATAATTTAAGATGTTATATAGCTAATGAAAATAATGTACTTTTTACGATAATCCTTTCACTAAGTAAACAGAAAACATAAAAATTGTTCTTCAAAGCATATAGCCAGAGGCTCACAACAGAGAGAATTATCCAATTTGCTTAATGCACAAACGCGACAGATATTTTCATAACAGTGCAGTAGTAAAGAAAAACTGGAAAGTATTTCTGTATAAACCTGTGCTACTGAAACACTCAAACGTTTAATAATATATGCTGAACTTAAATTTTTGATTGATGCAAAAATAAAATGATAAATCATGTCTTTTCGTCGCGTTTAATTTTAATTAGTGTGTATTGCAATTTTGTATATTATTAATTTTAAACTATAGGATATATATATATATATATATATATATATATTAAACTTGGGTTTTTATTTTAAAGTTTATATCAGGCCTACTTAACAGTGTTACTACAGGTCTTCCAGAATATGTCCTTACCGCTCCCATCGGTTTTTGTGTCTCGGCCATAGCCGCATCTCTTTCCCACTCACGACCGCATGCTGTCCTTGAACTTATTAGCAGTCACCAGTTTACATTCATTCACGAAGACTTTAGAGCAACGTATTTTTAGGTTATTATAAATAAGAATTAATCTTTTCCTTTTGTGACGAATTTATTCAGAAGTTCCATGAGCCATTGCTCCCTTTCAAAACTATAATTCACGATCTTTGAAAAAAAAAAAAAAAAGCGATATTACTGGTTCAAAACAAACGAAAACGTACTATTTTATCAGACGGTAAATTAGATGTCTTCTACACACAAAAGCAACAAAGTTATTTAAACAAACCACATAAGTGTACACGTGTCCGTTGTCTACGAAAGGTGATCCCATAGCAGGTGTGCGTTATTGAAAGTGGTTTCTTTCATAATCGATCCACGTCTTGTGTTCTTTTGAGTAGTGACTCCACCTAAGTGGTGGTGTGAACGATCACAACATTCGCTATTGGTGTTCGGAAAATTGTATACAAGAATTTCATCTTTATGATAAGAAAATTGGAGTTTGTTTGCCCTAACCGCAAATATTGCCACAAAATTATCAGTACACCCTACGGTCTCGTCATTAGCCTCAAAATGTGTACGGTGTATATTGTTTATCCACTCCTCCTTTAATTATTGCTATTTAGGAAATGTAAACATGCTTAATCGGAGCGCTGCTATAATAAAGCATACAAGAGCAACCCATGTTGTACTAACACTGTCTATTTAACCGGTTGCTGGTGTGATTTCACTAAATCAACATTAAAGTAATACACATAAAACACATATAAACTATTTAACCACAACGAACCAGATTGTCAAACAGGACGGACCAAAATTTCCACTATTTTCTCTACTGTCGATACCTAAAAGGGGGTTTGGTAAATGTATTTGGTCTTCCAATTAATTACTGCACTTCTTCTATATGCTTTTACTATTAATATGCTCAAAGTATATATTTATAAAGTGAACTGTTACCTTTATTTGACTCACAAAGTCCTTGTCTATTGCAGGTAGGCCGGTTGAGGAAAAGCAGCACGCTGACATCGTGGAGTCGACAGCGTGAGACATCAGCGCCCTACCGAGGTCACGGAACTCTAGCAGCGGAAACCGAGGATCGACAAACAAAAGTACGTACACTGCATTCATCTTTTTTCGTTGTTACCTTAGCAACTTAAACAGGGGAGATAGTACTTTATCACAGCGGTAGTGTAATTTGCTGTTGTGTTCTGTGTTGTTTGGAAACTGTACATTTACATTATTTTTTTTTAAATATGCGGCGTTATTTATCACGCTATGTAATCTGTATTTCCTTTCTTACCTCTATTTCTTTATTTTACTTCGTTGTATCACGGAATTTACTTGAAAACAGTGATTACCGCTCATTGGTTGGAGCATGTGGCAGCATTAAAGTTTTTTTTTTTCTCCCTTTTCTGAGGTATCACAGGCGGTGGACACAGATAATAAATGAAACGATAAATTGTTAAAGCATTTTTAAAGAAGTAAACATGGCAGGCAGTTTAGGTTACCTCTTTGATTTACGAGACATAGCGAGCTAGTTGTCGGCTGTCTGGCGAAAAACACCTGAATACGTGAATGACGCCTTATCCCTTGTTTTTCAATGTGCCGCTTGTATTTTAAATTTCTTCTATTTGTGGGGAAGGTAACATTCAACAGCACTGATTCAAGTATTTATTAGCTTAGGAAATTCTTTGCTAAAATGTAGAAAATCATAGTAATGATTTGTTTTAATTGATTCTTTTAATCTAGGTAAGTGTGTTTAAAGAAAGTAAATGAAAAATTCTTTTCGCTATGGGTAATATACAATTTCCTCTGATATATTAATGTGCATTTGAGTATTGTTTTGTACGTTTTAGGACTTTTATAAACGAACTAGAATAAGGAATCCTTCTTTCTGTAAGATCCAAAAATATCTTTTGGGCCAATGGCAGCCCGCTTTTTTCACGATCTTATGAGTATTTCCCCGGCGTAGCGGAATTATATCGAGCTTCTGTTGAGGCTCCACGTTGAGTTAGTAAAGATGATGGCACCTGGGGGGCCCTTGAACCTAGGAATAACTACATTAACAACCATTGTCAACTTAGGAATCGAACCTGAGGTCCTAGGACTATAATTCAAGATCTCTGATCCACTAGATAGGGGGCAGGGTTATTCATGTATTTATTATTATTATTATTATTATTATTATTATTATTATTATTATTATTATTATTATTATTATTATTATTATTATTATGCTGTATCAAGTTTTAGGTATAACTTTGCCGTGTTGTGGTCTAAATTTCATGTATTTTTTTTCTTTGCTTAAACTTGTTGTTCAAATCTATTACGGTTTCGTTTTAATGTGTTAAATTTTAAATGTTAAATTTTAATCGTGTCGGTCCTGGTGGTATAGTGGTAACCATACTTGCTTCCTAAACCCAAGATCGCGGGTTCAAACCTGGCCAGTACCGATGGATTTTTTCGGGCGTAAACATCCTAAGTGTGGCTTCCTTCAGAAGGGAAGTAAAGCCGTGGGTCCCGTGTCGTACATTTTCGGCACGAAAAAGAACCTCAAGCCTGAAAGAGAGGCCTCTGAACAAAATTTGTCGGCCGTTTCACGCCGTGAGTTGAATGGGACGCTGATGACCTGAGATGTTAAAGAGCGTCCGTAAATAAACCAAATCAACTAGTTTTACTGCAGTCATAATTTCAATTTATTTTTGTGTCTTATTGTTGAGCTTAAAAATAATTTATTGGAGCTTATTAAATAAATTTAATATATTTCTACGACCAAATGGTGGACGTTTATGGCTATTACAACAGCACACTTCCTAAAAATTCAACACAGTATTACTGCAGGGTAGTATAGAGAAAAATGCAGATTATTTAATATGTTTCGCAGCAATGAACAGAATGGTATTCGGACATTACTGTGACGTCACTAATATGGCCTACGGTACTTAAAAGGACGAATTCTGCAGCAATGATCTTGAATGACATGAAATATTTTTTCTACAGAGGTTATCAACATTGTGCTGATAAAATAAAGTTTGTCAGTTTTTGACAGTTTTTGTTACTTTATTTGAAACTGGCCGAGCGACTCTGTCAAATGCGGGTACCAAAGTGTTTTTCTCTGTCCCTCTCTCTTTTCATATTACACTAGAGAACTAGTTGATTTCTTTAGGGAAATACGTTTGGAACATCATGAATGGTTTAGCAAATAAAATATGGTATAAAATGGAAGAAGATAATTCAAATAAGATAGAAAATGCAACTGTGCTCCCTTAGAAGATCCCAGAAAATCAAACAGACATGTACAAGAAAAATCGGTTCAAAAACAAAGAAGGCGAAGAAGAAAATAACACCGAAATTGAATCAGAAGAAGGGAGCAGAACTAACAGACGTTGAGAGTAATGGTAGTCTTCAGGCGGAAAGGAAGCAGCTGAAGGAAGTAGAGGTAGACCGAGAACAAAAGGAAGGAAATGTAAGATATATATGGAAAATATAGAAGAGGAGAAAGAAGAAGCACGTAACTAAAAAGCAGCAATTCGATGATGAATGTACAGATAAAAGTTGAAAAGTAGAAGAATATGAAGGAAAAAGACAAAAGAAGGAAACTGCACTGTCAACTCACCATGGTCCAGTATAGCTGCTGCTTGAGACCGGCAGCAACCTCATTGATGTCCATGTCCTGAAGATTTTAGTTTGCAAATTGCATTGAAATTGTAAATTAATTAATTGTAAATGTAGTTAATTGTAAAATTTAATATATCTAAAAGGTATGTTGATTGAAATATAAGTGAAACGTAAAAAATGTATTGCTTCTGGGTACCAGTATCAATTGTGGATTCAATTACATTTTATAGTTATAATAGACTAGTGGCGCTCATGTATCATCAGTGTCTATGATGTCATAGTAGTTAGTAAAAACGGGCATTAAACATTATAAAAAACACGTACCTTGTCATTGAGAGATGCATCTCTCGTAACTTTTTAACAAATTGGTTTCTCTATTTGAAACAGGATATTTTCTCTGTAAGAATCCGTTTTCAGATATGCAAAAACCACTCTTGAAGAGTACGTTTATGTATTGGCATAACTAACGAACAATTGGCACAATACAGGTAAGTACAAACGTATCCATCATAGTACAAGCTGCTACCTGCGCATGAATTATACGGTCTGGACGACTTGCTTCTGCCAACATGCAGTCGCGCTCTACCGGCCCGTAACACAAATAATCTCCCTGTAAAATCTTTAGTAGTCATGGTAACACAAATATTTGGATCTATCTTCATATATCGCTAAGAGCATATTTTTCATTTTCTATCTGCAGTGAAGTGAACGTTTTTGCTCCATGCTTCAGTAACAACAGCTTATTTTAACGTTCACGTAGAAAATCATTACGGAGATTGCGAAATACAGTTGGCTGGAAGCACTTTCCATTTAATGTCTGAAAAGAGACGACCCTCCAGGATATCAGCAGCTGCTCATTCTAATGAAGTCGTTAGTAGTAACGGAACACTTGCTAAAGGTGTTATTGCTTTTTAACACTTGTTACATACATAAGAATAATAATTGAGACCGAAGGTAATAAGCGATTGACGTGAACATTATCAGATTCTGATTTTAAAGATCTCATTAAACATATATTACATATGAATTACAATAAATGATGTAACAAAAAGTATATCAAAACATTCCTTGCATATAGAGACGGAAAATACGATTATATGAACATGGAATGGAATTCCTTTAATTTCTTCTTAGATGATATGCAAGCTAGAAGTCAGCACAATGATAGTAATTT
Organism: Metallyticus violacea; assembly: GCA_030762175.1. NCBI lineage: Eukaryota > Metazoa > Arthropoda > Insecta > Mantodea > Metallyticidae > Metallyticus > Metallyticus violacea. Next base: position 18,409,091 of record CM060839.1, on the reverse strand, counting down.
CACAACAGCACAGTTGCTTAATACGTACAGTAGATAAACCGGTTTTACCTCTGGTTAAAGAGAGTGAGGGTGTTCTAATTAATCTTAATTCCTAGGTAGCAAGATGCCAGGGCAGTCAGGGTATTTAGGCATTACCAGTTTAAATTTTGCCTGGTCGGACTATCTGAGAGGATGAGAATTTCTTTACCATGGTAACCTTTATCCAGTCTTCTTAAAGCACAGTTTAGGAAGACTGGAAGACTGCAATTTTCCAAGACAAATTAATATAGGAGGGTAGGTCGATAAGTTTCCGGCCTCGCCGATAGGATTATCGCCTTCACAAAACCCTATCTGGTGTCATACCTTATCTATTAATTTAATAATTGCATTTGTAACTTCCGTTCTGCTGTGTTCAGTTGTTCAGATATAGCTGTATTAAGAAGGCTATGCATAGAAGATTGTGATATGTTCAAAATGGAGTTTCGAGCTGTTATTAAGTTCTACCGTAAAAGAATGGGTCAAAACTTTTCGAATGAGTGGAGAAAGCATTGAAGATGAAGAGCGTGCAGGTCGGCCCTTGGAGGTGCTCACTCCTGAAAACATCGCCCTTGTGGAAGGAGAAATTATGGAATACCGGCGGCTCAAAGTTACAGAAATAGCAGCAAGTTTGGGCCTTTCTAAAACAACAGTCCTTCGAATATTCATGAACATTTAAACATGAATAAGGTTAGTGCCTAGACTTCTTTACTCAGTCCAAAAGCAGCAACGAGTCAGCTGTTGTCAAGCATTTTTGGAGCTCTCGTGGCACGAGAGAGAAGTTCTGCAAACCATTGTTACTGGAGATGAAAATATGGTCCTCTACTATGATCCCTTGTCCAAAAGAGAATCAATGGAGTGGCGTAAACCTGGCGAAGTACCGCCTCTAAAGGCCAAGGTCACTCAGTCAACCAAGAAAATCATGGCCACAATCTTTTGGGACTGTGAAGGAATACTCTTCATTGACTTCAAGGAGAGAAACACCACAGTAAATGGGGAGTACTGTGCTGGCCTACTGCACAGACTACGTGCTTCCATCAAAGAGAAAAGGCGAGGAAAGCTAAGTGGTGGTGTGCACCTTCTTCACAACAACGCGCCTGTGCACACAGCTCTTGTTGCAAAGGAAGCTGTGAAGAAATGTGACTTCAAGGAGATCGACCATCCACCATACATCCCAGATCTAGCTCCCAGTGACTATTTCCTATTCTTAAAACCCAAGAGGAACCTTCGAGGGAGGAAATTTAAGTGTGACGAAGAAGTGATGGATGCTGTTTATGCCCATTTTGCAGATAAGACTTCTGACTATTTGGGGGGGGGGGATTGAAATGTTAATTTAAAGATTTGAAAAGTGTAATGCTATAAAGGGTAACTATACTCAGTCAGGGAGGATGGTCTGGTGGGATCTCGGGCACTCGTGGCGGTACTCAGCTATAGAAATGTCTACTCTATCATAGTGGTAGTTAACTTGAGCCTTATTCCACCCTGGGGGTACGGCCACGGGTGGCCGAGGTTGTTAAGACGCGGACTCGTGAGCGGGAGGTCTGGAGTTCGATTCCTGTCAGGACTGTCCTCCCTGACTGGTTTTTTTTTCAGGTTTTCCTCAGTCCTCATAAAAGTCAAATGCCAGGGAGGTACCCTAAACATAGGCCTGGAACGTTTCCTTCCTTAAAAAATCCTTCCCCACTATATCATTTCATTTCATTATCATCAGTGTCCACCGCTTGTGGTGCCTCAATAGTAAAAACGAGCATTAAACACTACTCAAAAAAAAAAAAAGTCCTGCGTGTCCCTAAGAGTACAAGCTTAATGATAATGCCCGACCGCATACAGCCACTGTATATCTTGATATACTGTTCGGAGATTAACGTTTCAAATATTACAGCATTTGCTTGTACAGTTCTAGGCTTGCTTCTCGGGTTATTTTATGTTTGCATCCGTGAAGGACATTTTAAGAGCAGAAAGTTTTGGGAGTGAGGACACGTCAAATAATTGGTGCTACATCAGCGTCCTTATGCAAGCGTTTTTTTTTTTTTTTTTTTTTTTTTTTTTTTTTTTTTTTAAGAGTCTAAGGTCCTAGAAAATAATTTTGTACTGAAAAAGAGAGACCAAGAATATTTGAAATATGCATATATTCATGTATATAAACACGCCTTTAGGAAAAGTGCTTCCTCCCTAGTTAAAGGGGTTGTGAAGTTATTTTTGGATGTATTTATGAGTTTCGAAGATTTCCATGTGAATGCTTCGTCAAGTTTTGTGAACATTCAGAGCAAATGGCTTAGGCAGAAATTTGTTATGTTTTCCAGCTCACACACGGAGATGTCGGCAGCAATTTCTCTGTTACTGCGGCGCCGGTTCGGTAGTTGAATAATTTTGTGGCCTAATGAACTGACGTCATACAGGCGGCGGGTAAACACCACGAACAATCAATCATGCCCTGTTCAATTATGTCGTATGTCGTTTCTTGCCTTCTTACGTGTACGGCAAGTGATAAACTTGTCCCGTGGAGTTAATGTAAGATGGATTACTATGCTGTGCCTTTGAAATAAATCTGCACTTAAGGAGGTGTAGTTTCCCATGATGCAATACTTCCGACAGAGTTCAATCAACTGTTTTTTACGTTGTGTGTGAGTAACTGTGCGTAAACTAAGCGAATTTCTCAGCAAGTAGAATAAATTAAAAAATTATAAAAATAAAATTACGGACTTATTAATTAATGATATTAAGTTATGGCATTATTGTGCGGTATTACTGAAACAAAATTAGAATTATTGCAACCTATAAGTATTAGAAAGAAACCACATTTTTAGGATTGTTATTATTATTATTGAGATTAAACAAAAAAATTAATGGTATATTATTAATTAAATGAAATATATGACCACTAATAAACAAAGTTATACTGTGTGGGTATTTTAAAACATTTTAAATGCAACTATGTTTATGAACTGATCTTTTGATATCATCTTTACATTCACTAAAATAGAGAGAAACAACAGAAAGTTTCGAGTTACATTGTGTATTTAAGATGATGTTCATATGTTTCAATAAAACAAAAACATGTTACTATTTAAAAACAATTGCAATGTACTAAGCAAATAAAAACAATCGAAAGTTACATCGATTTTCAGTGGCTTTGAAATTTAATTTAAATGTTATTAACATGTAACGTAAGCGTTTTCTGAAGGTTATTACAGAGCGCTCTTACATATATATATATATATATATATATATATATATATATAATTCTCACACACATATTAGATTAATATTTCACATTTGCTATCTTCTCGACGATACTTTTGTTAATATAAAACATATGTATGGCTATAAATACAGTTTATATGCTGAATTAATTTTTCTTTTTTGAAATTCAACAGCATACTTTATTTGTTGGTGTTTAACTGCTGGGCATTATAGGAGGTGGAACCTGGTAATATGTAAGATGCAATGATAAATTGGGAAAGTGTTCTATTTTTAAAGGAAGGAAAGATTCCAGGCTTAAATTTTAGGGTACCTTCCCGGCATTTGCAAATTATGAGGACTGAAGAAAATCCGGAAAAACCATCAGTCAGGAAGGACAGTACTAGTGAGAATCGAACCCCAGACCTCTCACTCACGAGTCCGCGCCTTAACGATCTCAGCCAATCATGACGGTCAACAGCATACAAAAAAAAAATCAGTATTTAACGCCCGTTTTTACTACTGAGGCACCACATGCGGTGAGTACTGGTGATACATGAGATGAAATGATAAACTGGAAAATGGTTTTTTTGAAAGTAAGGAAACGTTCCTGGCCTAAGTTTAGGTACCTTCCCAGTATTTGCCATTTATGAGGGCTGAGGAAAACCTGAAAAAAAAAAAAACTCAGTCAGGGAGGACGGTCCTGGTGGCATTCGAACCCCAGACCTCCCGCTCACGAGTCCGGGCCTTAAAGACCTCAGCCATCCGTAGCCATACAGTTACTGTAAACAAACACAGAGGTTTTTAAATATAAAAGACGTGCAATTTGTAACACTGAAACTCACCAATTCTACTTTCTAACTCTTCTATTCTTAAGATACTTTCAGTCAGTTCACTGATGATGCTGGACGCACCGGCCAGCGAAAACTTCGGATTTTTAAAGTTAATTTAAACCGACGACCACGACATAGTAACCCAGTAATATTCAATTTTAATAATAACAAAATTTACCTGCCTGTTTTGTCTTTATTCCTGAAAGGATAAGAACAAAATTTTATAATATCCTACTTACAGTAATTGCATGTACTTTATCCCCTATTATGAATATTTTTGGTACTTTAGTCTCGCTCAAGGACACACAATGCTCCCAATGTTGGCAGCTCATTCAGGAAGGGATGAGGTGAGGAAAACATCAGGAAGTATCAGGATTAGGAAAATCTTCCAAAAAAAAAAAAACTTGCCCAGACCTGGTGGAGAATCAAACACACAATCTCCCGATTAGCAGTCGCAAATGCTACTCCTCGACAATGGAGGCCGTGAAAACGGCTAACATGAAATTAAAATAAAGGGAAAACTGTAATCTTATGATCGATATATTAATATTTATTTTTTTAAAAAAGGAGCCTGAAATTAGTAGTAAAATAGACAATTAAAATTATAATAATAATAATAATAATAATAATAATAATAATAATAATAATAATAAAAACCAACAATAAATACAAAATAAAATCGCTAGCATGTGGTAAGAATGAAACAAAGGAAAGAGAAAATCAACAAACGGAGAAAGTTAAAAAAAAAGAAAGAAAATAAATAAAATATGGGAATGAATAAAACATGGATAAAGGGAGGTAGAACAGGCGTGACAAGTCGAGTAGAAGGATGGAATTAAATAATTGCAAACCAACGGTCGAGCGCGCGCGCATTTGAGATAGTTGAAAGTGGTTAAAGTAAGTGCAAGGTTGGGTCTAGAACTTTTTTTACTGTAATGTTAGGATAAGGCAAAACAGTCCAACTATTAAAATATCTCTTTTAAAGTTTTCGTAAAACAATAATAATTTTAAGCGAATTATATTTAATCTATATTACTCTTTAATACTTTAATGTTAAATTAAAGAAAAGGCACTCGCGCCGTAACACAGGCTTGGTGGATTTTATCTGTAAATGTATTGGCATTGTGTTTATATAGGTATTTAAATTGTTGGAGCGCACACCCACTGTACAACCTAGATTTGACTCCCTATGTCTTCCGTCTGTTCCGAAATATCTACACCGTTTTCATCAAATAAAGAAGCGATTGCAGTTGCAGGGTGAGCACCACAAATGTAGAAAAACGCAAACACACAGATAGAGATGAAACGAAGATTAATAAAATAGATGGTGACCGTAGCAGAGAAATACTAAGATGGCTAAGATTTCTCCTTTCTGAAAATGTAATGAGGAAAACCTCATTGGTCGGTATAATGACTATATCTGTGTTCAGCATTCTGGGTGTGCGCGAAGTAAGTCCCTATTTTGTTTACTTTAGTGAAACGGGCCGTGTTTGTAACCTATGGGGAATCTTTTGAACTCACTTGAGCGGGTACTTCTGTCATATGTGATGAGGACATGGCGAATGCAATCCAGCAGTTCGTCCAAAGTTTTTGGTTTGATGCGGTACACGTCTTTCTTCGCCCAACCCCACAGGAAGAAATCACTTGGAATGAGGTTTGGGCTCCGTGCTGGCCACTGATGCGAGCCACAGCGACCGAACCAACGTCTTGTAAAATGTTGGTCAAGCCAGTCACGAACGTTGAGTGCAAAATTATTGGGGCACAGTCTTGCATGAAAATGAGATCGTTTATTTTATTCAAAATGGAAAAATTCATTTCCCAGCATTCATGGTGTTCCGAACTTTGTTGAATGTTATGGCACACTGCAATGTGACCTTAGGACGACTCTCAGACTTTTCAGTGTGACCCCCGGGTCCTTATGTGTCCAGTAGTGACAAATGTGACGATTAACAAACCCTCCGACATGAAAAATGGTTTCATCGCTCTTAAACAACTCGGGCCAGTTTCCATACCAACCACGATGATCACACCATACTCCATTCGATGGTCTCAATCTTGTAGCGATAGCTCTTAGCAGTTATGTGGCTTCCAACATTGTTTTTTAGAACATTTTTAATTGTGCAGCGGCAAAGACCGCTTTCACGAGTGGATTGTCTGTTGACTTTTAGGGACTGCTGGTGAACCTATCCCGCATGTACATTTTCCTCCGACCTGGATGTCGAGGGACGACCACTTCTAGAAATATCAGTTAACCATGACGATTCTGGATATTCTTTGGACCCAATTGCGCGAAACTCATCTCTCCACTTGCACGACGAAACTTCATATTTCATAACGGGTGAGCACCTGAGCTCTCTCAAGCACGGTGATGCGCCATGCCAGTACTATCACGTACTACCGCTATACAGAAATTAAGTCACACAAAAATATTAATACAGAAGGTGACAAAACGTATACACACTTCAAGCAAAGAAAAAACTGTAAACATAACAAAATTGGATTCACACAAACAGAAAATGATGAGCACTAATCATCTTACACTTTTACAGTTAAAACAATTGCTCAAAACGCCCACCATCGGCGTCGATACACTTCTGAGTATGTTGATCTACTAATTGAGCAACGTTTGCGAAAGTGTCCTTAGCGATTGCAGCACATGCCGTTTCAATTTCTTCCCGAAGTGCTGCCAGTGTAGCTGGTTTTCTACGGTATACAACATCCTTAAGAGTTCCCCAACGGAGTTAGATGCGGAAAACGCGGTGGAAATCTCTTCGTCCTATCCAGTGTCTTGAATCCAGTGCGCGGGCTTGTTGCTGTGCGGGTCTCCCAGATCTGTCCTTGTGAACATCGCGCCAGTCTCAAATTTGTTACGAATGCGTGCAATTGTTACTTGCGTTGGCGGTTCTGTTCTGTACACACGTCTCTATTGCCTTTGAGCTTCAACAACATTCTCAGTTTCCAGTAACACTTCAAAATTGCTTTCCGGTGTTCAAACGATAATCTTGATTCCATTTTGTTGTAGCAACGCTAGTATAACGTAATTTGAGTCGCATCTGTTTTCAGAACATCATACTACACATTACTGTTATTTTTCAATCTAACTGTGCAAATTAATATTAAATAGATATCTACTGTGAAAGTGTGTGTACATTTTTGTCATCCTCGGTATATACAAAAGTTATATGCATACTACAATAGGGAGTTACTTCTCACCCATTCTGTAAATAAAAGAGACGTCAGTTTCGCAATCATCCAGATAGGTTTTGTTATGATTGTGGATCATATCTTCACTACTTGGTTGCAACATTTTTGATCAAGATAAAAGTGGTCTCCAAAACATTGACACATTTCTTGAGTAATTTGAGAAAGTGGTTATATGGGAAATGAAAATCCATACCATTAATTTGGCGGGAGCAACAAAGTCGCGTGAAAGACTTGTTATTTCTGTGTGGTAAAACTTTCAAGTTTGGCTCAGGAAACAAAATCCAAATATGCCATCAGCAATAGACCTCTCCCGCATAGCGAAACTTTACCATACTAGTTCCCCTACTAGTGATAGTAGCAGCTGTGATAGTTCAAATAAGTCCTTAAGTTGAAGTGTTTCAACCTGCGAACCCTCCACCACTAGAAACGGGGTACAGTTGTTCAATCAGCGAGGTTTAGATGATCAGCGGGGAATTTAAATTTGGGCAGAGATGTTGGGCTGGAGGTTGCAACAGCAAAAGATGTTTTCTGAAACTGCTAGAACTACAGTCTATAGGAATCTGCACGGTTGATTTCCCAGTTTGACATGCAAAGTTAAAGAAGAGTGCTTTCGTTGACCCACAGATTAGGACGTTTTTGAACTTAACTGTGGACTGGCATACTTACAAGGCAATGGTAGAAGGTTTTTTTTTTTTTTTTGGCAATAGAAAAGATAAACAATGTGAATCTTTAATGGACACAATACTACATAGAAATGGGCTGTAAGGTGTCACTAAAAATGAATTTCCTTCTTTCACATTTTGACTGTTTTTTTTTTTTCCTGAAAATTTGTGTACTGTAAATGATGAACAGGGACACTCAGAGCCATGATGGAGAAACGTTATCAAGGTAGTAGGAATTCTGCAATGTTGGGGGATTATGGCTGGTTTCTGAAGAGGAACAGAAATTCTGACTGCAAGAGAAAACCACCAGGCAGCAGCCATATGAAGATTGTGTTTTGTTATTTCTATTGTTAATATTTTAATCGGTTTATATTAATTGATATGGTAAATATTTTGACTAAGATGTACCTGTCGTTTTTCTAAAAATAGCTCATTTCAATTGGCATTTAAATTATCAATTAAAAATTGCAGAGGTTTATTTTTCTTGGATGTTCAAGGTCATTTTCGAAACCAGTGCATCGTTTTCCATAAGAAGTTGATATTTTTACTCTGAAGGTATAACACAAATATTTACATTCCCTATAGTATAATTACAGAAAACTACCACAATTTAATATCTCTTGATCCTTCTTTTGTTTCGTAGTACTTTAAACATCGCTTTATAGAATTTATTTTTCTTGTCTTATTTTTCAGTAATTGACTACCTAATTGGCTTGTACTGAAAGGTTCTCATCAATTTCTACTTTTTCTATGACGAGGGATGATTTAAATTCTTAGCACCATACATATGCAGGCACGTAGCCCATACACCAGCAGAGCGGAAAGTTGTATTTTGTGGGTGTCTTCCTGAATCCCTGCATTGCATTCCTCAACGCCCAGCGTCTGTCTTCTGATGCTACGTGGGAGGCGGGAGGGGCGCGTTTGCAATTCATTAGTTTCCGTGCGTAAATTGAAATCCGCACGAACTGCTTAGTTCTCCGCGTATTCTCGTACAAGTTTCCTGCAACCATTTATTTCCTACAAGAGAAAGATTTGTGTAGCTGCGAAATACCAATTATCAAAACACTTGCTTCCCCGGCCGGCTTTTAGAAGCTTTGCACCAAACGGATAAAATAACATGCTTGAGAGAATTGAGATTTATTTTCCTGGTATTAAATAGCTCTTGACAAATACCATAGTACACAAAGTACGCTTGCCTCCTTTTGTAAATACAGATTGATAGACATGGATAAACCACTGTAATTTTTACCACGCGTTGTTTTATTGAAATTCTCAATTAATTAATACACTAATCTTGACGCTAACCTCGGGTAAATCCTAGAAACCGGTGGACCCAGTTGTTTACTGCATATCGCTACGGCCTGACGGCCTACGCTCGCCTCATTTTCGTAAATACAAGTTGATAGAAGTGGATAAATCACTATAATGGTGTTAAATCTCCTTTGACTCCAGCAGAAAAAATCCTAAACATTAATTTATAGCGCATTATGTGCGTGGTACTAGGTTAGTGATTAAAATGTAAGGGTGGCAAATCTCCTTTAGCTCCGGCAGGGGAAAAAAAAAGCATCAATATGTGAAGATTCGAAACCACTACCTTCACAGTTTGCATTGTATCTTTGTCGACATGGATTTTAATAGAGCATGTTATTAGATATAAACTGACATATATTACTTAAACAAGAGAACTGATTTGAAAAATACTTATTCCCCCTGTATATTGAGACGCTTCTCTCATCGTTTTACAAGCCCCAGAAATCCAGCAGCATAAAATTCTTGAGCTTCTGTCGGAACCAAATAGTGGCTATCCATCTACAGGTTCATCGTCTAGAAAACTGCCACGGGTGGCCGAGGTCGTTAAGCGCGGACGCTTGAGTGGGAGGTCTGGCGTTCGAATCCCGCCATGACCGTCCTCCCTGATTGAGGTTTTTTTTCCCCCAGGTTTTCCTCAGTCCTCATAAATGGCAAATGCCGGGGAGGTACCCTAAACTTAGGCCTGGAAACGTTTCTTTTCTAAAATAAAAATATCCTTTCCCAATTTATCATTTAATCTTGTGTATCACCAGTGTCCACCGTAGTGATGCCTCAGTAGTAAAAACGGACGTTAAACACGATTCAAAAAAAAAAAAAAAATATTCGAGAAAATGCTACCGAAAGATGGTATTTAAGAGAGCCTAACAAATCGAAGTTGCTTGAAGCTATAAGCAGCATGCCCAAGGACTTGCTACATTAAATTTCGCAGCGCCTGTATTTGTCTTTTTGGCAGTATGAGGACGTGCGTTGTCATGCAAGAGCTACACGCCTTTGGGGAAGAGTCCTGCTCGCTTCCGTTATTTATTGTTTTTGTCCTTGACGCTGGAATACGAAGTGCAATGGTGATCCGAGAAGATTGTAGCATTGTTTTCCCCACAGATTGTGTCACTTTAAACCCAAGACTCTTAAAAGTGACGTTTCGAGCGAGTATGCCGTGTCCTTCATCGTGGTAGCAATTGAGATGCTGTAATGCCAGACTCATTCTTTGTATTTTGTGTTGTGGGGTCAGCATGCGCGGCACATGTGCACAGAGTTTGTGAAAACTGAACCTTTCGTGCAGTGTGAACAGTGAATAGTAGCGTCTATAGTGTCTTCTGTCTGCTCGGGTTAAGTCTTCAACTTGTTGTAAATTCGTCTCTGTGGCAACCTCTTACATTGATGCGCTGTTCGTCTTCGATACAGGTACGCCCTTCAGAGAACTTCATCGCGCCCTGTTGTAAACAGCTTGACATGACAGGCAATTCTCACTGTAGATGAAAAGCACTTATTTATGAACATTCTTTGATTTTTTGCCCACAAAAATCGCAAAACGGAGCGCTTTTGGAGTGTTCTACACACACTCTGAGGCGCCGCCATCTTGCAACTGTGTTTCGCTATTGTAAACAACGATTGTCTATTGTCGAATGTCACGAATTGCTATAGTATTCCACATCAATTTTGAACTTACTTAATGAAACCCTCATAAGAAAGTGAAGATTAATTTATTTAAGCGGAAATAAATTAGATGTTTTTTTTTTTAAAAAATATTTCTATAAGTAATCATATCGGCCACTCTGAAATCAAGTCAAGCAGGCTAATAGAAAATAAACAACAACGGTATGCATGCTTTAGAGCATAGTTTAGCTGTTTCAGCAGGAAAAATTACATTTTTAAACAGCAATCTAGTATTAACTTACAACATGTTGTGTCTGTTGTAAAACCTTTTTCAATTGACATAATAAATACACAAAATAATCATAAAAACATGTCACCAATTTAGCCAAAAGCTCCGTTGAATTTCTAGAGGAAAGACGAAAGAAGTCTCATTCCCCTGGAACTTCTAACCTACGCCCTGTTACTCCATCAGCTCAGAAAAGGCTCTCACTGTGCGCGGAGTGGAGTAATAATTCCTGACCGCTGCAGACAAGTGTAACCGAATTTATAATCGACGCCCCGAGGGTATTTAAATAGTTATATGTATTATATTAATTTTGTTGTTTTCAGAGAGGAACTAGAGGGTTATATTTAATTACATGAATATTTGTAGTAATTTTATACGTTATTTAAATATTAATAGTAGATATAAATTGCAATATTATATGCGAATCGGAAAATGAATACCAAGTTGTGCTTTTAGACTTTACCTGTTACATAAGAGCACAAACGAAAGGGAACACCTGAGCACGGTTACGTAATGGGGTTTTTCCTGTCCCCAAGAGTCAAGGTTTCCCACTTAAGTCTGTGGAGCGGTTGGAGTTTTGCAGTCGACCAATCAGTAGAGAGAAGTTTGAATTTTAGGGATGCTTTTGCGCTTACATATGTGAGCCCCATGGCGTCTAGTTTAAGCATGCTAAGAGCTGATATATAGGAGGGAAATCGCTCAGTTTTCAGAGACTTGGCATCACTACTCTCAGTTCAAGCAGCATCCACCAAGATATTAGAGGCATTCGTCATTCGATCGTCGGCAAATAATTATACGTCACTGCATAATTAATACCGTCAGGTGTAATTCATAATTCTCGCGAGATGCTGAGGTGAAATCCCCCCCCCCTTTTTGTAAATAAATGCCTAGGCGAAAGTTGAAAGCAAGCTAATAATAATCAAGGGCTTGCTGCGACGTGTCACTTAGACCATATAGCGATTGTTTTCAGTCACGGAAGCTCGCGTCCTTCACATGTAATTAGCTAGCCGGCGCACAGAGTCAATTAACAAGGTACGGGCATTCGTTTCCCCAATCAGACAATCGCCCCTTTGTAACGAGAACGGTGTTAGTGAACACACCTGTCGTTTATTTATAAGTCGAGCTTACTTCCTGTGCCCCTCCTTGCGAATAAGATAACGAAAACGTGTAATCCCTGGGATAAGGGGTAACCGAAGAAAGCGCGGTTGCCTTCCACGCCCAAGCAGCAATTCACGGCGAGAGCCGGACTCTTTCCGTCGTAAACTCTGATGGAAACACACTTCTACTAGATCATGACCGAAACACTTTCACATTACACGTGTTGACCAATGAAACTAAACTAAACACAACTCAAGTGACAGTACTTAGGAAGAAGATGAACGCTGAAATATCGATCGGCGGCGTTCTTTTGTGCAACATTGACATAGAAATATTTTAGGAAGTATGCATATTTGTTCTGTAAGGGGGGAAAAAAAAGTTGCATTACTTATTCACTGTCCCTCGCAGAATTTTGTTTTCAAGAACTTTCCCGCTTTAGACGTTTTACGTTCTTTGCAATTCCTTTTTTCACTCACTGTACAATTCAGTTCATTTTCTCTGGGGAGTATCCTAGATGAACTATAATGCATAAGGTTTCTTCCTTATTAAGAATTTCTGCATGGAAGTTGTAAACATATGTGCTCTATAAAAAGCCTCATGTATTTTGAATCTGAATTTCAAAATGAGGAGGACGATGCGTTTGGAGATATAAAGGAAATGAGAAAGTCTACGGAGAAAGCACGAAACACTTAAACCCAGCGCGGTGCAGTGCAGATTTCCAGCATGTCTGCGTGTTATGGTTTATAATCCAATGCACAGACGTGGTCCATTCCACTGTACGGCTTAAACTCAGGTAGCAAATTACTTAACCGTGTTGCGGGATATTCCTATTCTTCTGCAATTAGGGCGAGGGCACAAACCGTCAGAAAGGTCGAGGTCATGCTTAAACACACCAACGTGACCTAATTCAAGGCCTTTGCATGCGCTTAGGATAAACAAACTTTCCCCAGTGCGGCAAGGTAATGAATAAATAAAAAAAAAAAAAGAATAACGCTCTAACGTTGATCATGGCCATCTGAAATTTTGCTGTGAAAAGGTACGTACTATGTTTTATCTAATGTTTGTTCGCATATCCTAACTAATAAAGAATAAGAATTTTTGAGTTTTAACCAAACATTCCTTCGAAATGTAGCTATTGCGGTTGTACCCATGAAAATATTTTTGGAAATGTTCTTCAAATTCCCATCTCAGTTTTTCTTTTTTCTCAACAAAACTTCGTAAATTTCATTGAAGTAAAATAAGAATAACACTTTCTGAAAATTGGGGAAATCGAAGCGTTGGTAATAGGAGTAGGCATATCTAAAACCCTAATATAAAAAGAAAATATTAAAATCTCTCTAGCGGCCACAATTTTTGTTTTTTCTCAACGAAACTCAGTATATGGCATTAAAGTAAAACAAGAAAAATATTTTCTAAAAATTAGTGAAATCAAAATTTAAAAATCGCAATAGCGGCACCAGTATTTGTTTTTTCTCAACGAAATTTGATATATACTATTTAAACAAAAGAATAAAAATAGTTTGCAAAATTCAGGGAAACCTGGGTATTAGGAGTGCAGGTTTATCTGAAACCAAAAATTTAAAAATCGCGCTAGTGGCACCAATATTTCTTTTTTCGCAACGAAATTCAGTGCATACCATTTAAATAAAATAATAAAAATAGTTTCTGAAAATGGCGGAAATCAGGTTATTAGTAGTGGGGGTATATCTGAAAGCCACAATTTAAAGAGTAGGGTTAAAATAAAAATTTAAAAATCATGTTTGCTGCTGCAATTTTTATATTTTCTCAACAAAATTCCGTATATGACATTAAATTAAAACAAGAAAAATAGTTTATGAAAATCGGTAAAATATCCCATTGGTGGCTAATTACAGTCATATTTTTTTTGAGGGTGTTAATTTCAGATTCAATGTTAAATCATAAATGTTTTACAAAATGTAATAGGTAATTTGAAATATTTTAAGGGAAATAACTTTTTAAAACGAAAGAGTTTCAATTATTATAAAAATGTTTTTTAGAAATTTTGTTACAGCTTTTAGAAGTTATTTCAAGATTTCCTCCATGTTTCACTATAGCCTTTCTGACTCATAACGTTTCCAAGAATAATATTTGTGACAATATAATATTTATAACATTAATAATACAGCGAAAGTTGTTTTAAATGTCCCGGCAGATAAGGGCTCTTCGGTAAAAAATGACCATACCCCTATACAGACATATTTTTTCGCCCTAAGAATTTAACTATACAATAATTTGTTAAAAATAATGCGTAATGTATAAATGGTATTAGTTTCTTTGTTGTCACTTCCGATTTCCGCAATGTTGCAATTGACCCATTAAGAATTTGAGTTTTCCCCATGACTCAACTCTTAAGATGGTTCAAAATGTTTAAAGAGTGAAGGCAGTCAATTTCAAAGGAGGGTGAACGCAACGCTCCCGTTTGTGCTCTAACGGAAGAAAACATTAACTGGATGCTATCCACATGTTAGTTACTGAAAAGTTGCATATGAGACGTGTTTGTGCTCGGTGGGTTCTGTCATCACATTTTTCGATCCGTAACTAGGCAACACTACAGAAATATCCTATAAACTATGCAAGGTCATCTCTAGTACATATCTAATTCTGGTTATCGAGTTTATTATACAACACTAATATCCGACAAGAAATTTAACCATTTTGAAAGGTCAATCTAAAACCTTTTGTGTCTGTGTGTGTGGGAAAGACTGTTAGAGAAAGCTGTTGGAATCGTGGTCTTAAAAAAAACTCGGGAAAAAGGTTTTTTTATTCCTCCAAGGAAAGAAACTAAATTTACTCTCGTAGTTCATATCTTGCTCGTGGGAGTATCCCTGGAAGGGTTAAGTTTAAAAATTTATTATATCCTTTGCTCCAAAATGACATACAAAGGCCTTAAGTTATAACTACCGGGGAACGCGCGAAATCGATAAGAGAAACATACGAGCCATAAAACCCGACTTGGAGATCTTGGCTATGGTGCTACTAAACACTTCTGTACAATCCAAGGTTCGATTCTCGATAGAGTTAGACTATAAAGACACAGAACGTGTTATTTTCCAAGCGGCTAAAATTGAAGGAACCTATTTTTATTCGTATTTTACGTTTATCTTTACAATTTTTATAGCCCATTTCGAAATCGAGGTTGGCGTCGACCGTCTGGCCGTTAACCCAGTTCATCGGGAGTTGGTGCTTTGCAGTTAGGCAATAGAATTTTCCATCCCAAAGTGAATTTAGGTAGGAGTTTTATATAACATACAATATCGTCTGAATATTAAAAGTTTAGCACATATTGGAATGACAAAAGAAAACAAGAATAAAAGTAGATGTTACTTTGTAAAAGGATTCTGACCATTAACTTCAGCGGTTATACATTTTACGACCTTAGAAACTTCTGGCTCTCTGTTTGTTGGTCTTCCTCTACCTGTCTTTCATTGTAGTCTGTAATTACTTTTATTAGAATGTGGTAAGTTGGCGTTTGTAGTAAGTGATCGTAATATCCGGTCATCCCATTATCTGATGACCGAGGTGACGGCGGGAACATCGTGGGCTGATGAGCCATCGCTCACGGCTAGCCGAGTTTCATTAGAGTCGAGATGGTTGGGAAGGGCAACACTTGAAAATTATGAAGTTATCAGTGGCAGAGCGTTGCATTTTATAAAGAATAGACTGAGGCATAGGACGCCAAAATCAGTAGAATGTTTTCCTTAATGAGATAGCTGAGAAAATTAACCTGGATTTTTATGGGGGAAAAATTACTGGGTAATACTACAGGCGTAATTTCTCGTTCTAAAATTTAACTGTACAATATTTTGTCAGTTTAACACGTAACGTACATTGTTGCCACTTCAGTTCGTGCGTGTGGGAGGTGCGCAAGTTGAGGCAGTAAAATAGAGGTAACATGGCACCAGCGGCGGCCAGTCAATAAGGACCGGAGGCCCTCTTCCCGAAAGAAAATATTATTATTCACCACATTGTCTTTTCCTGGTCAACTTTTAAAACAAAAAGTACATGAAAACGGAGATGTATAACATATTAATTTTTTATTTTTTATTATTCAATAAGAGCATTTACTCTCTAATGTAGTAGCGGTAGCACGCGGGTCCCCCGTTAGCGCGGGAAGCTCATGGAAGCCTAGAAAACACTTACTCTTTAAACGTATGTTTTCAAGGGCCAGCAGAGATTTACAAGGACTTATATATGTCTTCCTCCAAGATGGGTTAGCCTTTCTCCTGCTTATTTCTGCATTCTCTTGAGGCAGCAGAAAGACAGCCCATAACCAGCGCTCTGAACTCTGTCTTTTCTTAGGAACCAGATGTTGAGGGGTTATCGACACCACATATAACTCACTAGGTGTTGTTTTCATGAAATTGGGTGGCCTCCTTACCCAATTGTCAGTGGGAAGTTAACTGTTAAATTACATATAAGTGTATCTGTTTTCTGATAGTGAATAAAGTGGACGTTTTATTGACGACTCCATTTAGCATCTAAGTTTAACTGTTAAGTTCAAAGTGAAACCATTTGGATTTAATTAATTAATTAATTAATTTATTTATTCATTACAGATTTCTCAATTACAATGTTCACTACAATAAGATACCATATCCTTACAATTAAAAGACAATGAAACAATAAAACAAAATAAAATCAGAATACAATAAATCAAATATAACAAGAATTTACAAAAATTAAAAACATTGGTAATTTTGGTACATGATAAATTAATCAATGTATACTTTCTAATAAATAATCACAAGATAAAGCGAAAGTATAAAAGTTCATATTGAATATTTGAATAGTTAAATAATGCGATTTAATCAGTGTTAACCATTGGAATAAAAAATATATTACGAAATCGGTTTGGTGTGATATTTGAAACAAAAAAGTATATTGATTGTCTTAGGTTTGAATCATCTATCTTATTGTGTGATATTTTGTAAAGGAAAAGTATTGAAAAATGCATATTATAGACATTTGAGTTGTATTATTTCAATAGGTGTATCAGATTATCAATGTAAGGACTCAATGCAATACAAGCATATTTAAGTTTAAATCTGACAAATTAATTGCATAAAATAATTCTCAGATTATTAAAATAAGAAAAATTATGAATAATAAATTCCAAATTCTTATGTGATGTACTAACAATGTTATTATTATTTTTAGTAAATGACAAGTCTTTGATGAAAATTACTCGGCGATCATTCTTTGTTTCGACCAAATGTAATTTGGTTTCATCTATAGTGTAAATAAAATCAACATTACTTTTGAGTTTAGAATAAAACATAACCTGACATTTTGATGTATATATAGTTATATATAACTATACTAACTACTTCCGAATTTCGGTTGTACCCATGAAACGATTTTTTAATATTTTCTTCAAATTTCCACCGATTTTAACTACTAGGCACTGAAAATGACAATGAAAAAAAAAGTCTGTGTGTGTGTACGTTAACGCTGTAGCAGTCTCAATTTTTGTTCTTTCTCAATGAATCCCTGCATATAACCATCAATCAACAAACTATTCATCGAATTCGTTAACCAGCAAAACTGCTGGGTGTGGGAGTTTACTTAAATCCAATTAGAAGGAGGAGGAGGAGGAGGAGGAGGAGGAGAAGGAGGAGAAGAAGAAGAAGAAGAAGAAGAAGAAGAAGAAGAATCGCATTAGTGGAGGCAATTTTTGTTTTTCTCCACGATTTCGTAAAAATAAACGGATTCATTTTTTATTCTCCAAAAATCAGGGCAATCGGGTCTTTAAGAGTGGAGGCATACCTGAAAACCGAATGGGGGTTACGGCGAAATTTCAAAATCGCTCTAGCGGCTGCAATTTAAATTTTTTTAAAAGTGAAGTCGGTATATATTTAAAAAAAATTCCTGAAAATCAGTGATATTGAACTATTTGGAAAGGAGAGGAAGATATCTGAAACCCAAAATTATAAAATCGCTCTAACGCATTCATATTTGTTTTTAACAATGAAAATCAGGAATATTGAACCATTAGGAGAGGGAGTTTACCTGAAACCCAAAATTTAAAAATCGCTCTTGGAGCACCAATATTTATTTTTTCACAACAAAACGCGACTTATACCATTTAAATAAAATAAGAAAAATAGTTTCTAAAATTTAGGAAAATCAAATTATTAGGAGTGGAGGTTTACCTACAGCCCAGAATTTAAAAATTACGCCGCTCTTGACGTGCATTTTAATTATTTTATAACTACATTTATTATATATATAAAACAAAAGATACAGCGTCTCGTGACCGAACAAGCTGCAACAGAGAAAGGGCATAAGGAAGACATAAACATTCCACAAAAGCACAGAGGATTTTAAAAGAGGGACGAGAATAAAGATGGTCGTATGAAAGGAAAGTCGATATTGTCATAATACGCAAAACTCTTAATATCGCAATAGGAATCGATTTCAGATGGTATTCTCTAAAGTTCAGCATCCAAAGAGCGGGGAGAGGACAAAACAATGCACAGCATAATCGTAGACATCCCCAGTGTTCTTCAGAACATTTTTTTTTTGGGGGGGGTATTTTCTCCACTTAATATTTCCCCTGCCGTTATTAAAGAGAGATAAACGCACAGCGTTTTGTTAAAGATGCCTTGCATTCTATCCAACGGATAAAAGAATATACGAGGGTAGGTTCATAAGCTTCCGGTCTCGCTGATAAGGTTATCGCCATCACAAAAGCCTTATCTGGTACCATACCTGGTCTATTAAGTAAATAATTATATCTGTAACTTCCGCTCCTCTGTGTTCAGTTGTTCAGATATAGTTGCATAAAGAAGGCTATGTGTAGAAGATTGTGACATGTTCAAAATGGAGTTTCGAGCTGTTATTAAGTCCTTCACAATAGGACTTACTCCAAATGAAACTAAACAGCGATTGGACGGTGTATATGGGGAAACATCCCCCCTCATATTCTACCGCAAAAGAAGGGTCGAGAAAGCATTGAAGACGAAGAGCTTGCAGGTCGGCCCTTGGAGGTGCTCACTCCTGAAAACATCGCTCTTGTAGAAGGAGAAATCATGACAGACAGGCGGCTCAAAGTTATAGAAATAGCGGCAAGGCTGGACTCTCTAAAACAGCAGCCCTTCGAATTATTCATGAACATATAAACGTGAATAAGGTTAGTGCAAGATGGGTGCCTAGACTTCTTTCTGCAATCCAAAAGCAGCGACGAGTCATTCAGATATTTTTGCAGTTCTGCCATGGCAACGAGAGAAAAGTTCTGCAAATCATTGTTACAGGAACTGATACTATGGTCCTCTACTATGATCCCTTGTCCAAAAGAGAATCAATAGAGTGGCGTAAACTGACGAAGCACCGACTCTAAAGGCCAAGGTCACTCAGTCAACCAAGATCATGGCCACAATCTTTTGGGACTGTGAAGGAATACTCTTTATTGACTTCAAGGAGAGGAACAACACACTAAATGGGGAGTACTATGCTGGCCTATTGCACAGACTACGTGCTTTCATCAAAGAGAAAAGGCGAGGAAAGCTGAGTGCTGGTGTGCGCCTTCTTCACGACAACGCGTCTGTGCACACAGCTCTTGTTGCAAAGGAAGCTGTGAAGAAATGTGACTTCAAAGAGATCGACCATCCACCCTACAGCCAAATCTAGCTCCCAGTGACTATTTTCTCTTCTCAGAACTCAAGAAGGACCTTTGAGGAAGGAAATTTAAGTGTGACGAAGAAGTGGTGGACGCTGTTTATGCCTATTTTGCAGACAAGACTTCTGACTATTTTTGGGGAGGGAATTGAAATGTTAATTGAAGATGTGAGAAGTATATTCAATAAAGGGTAACTATATTGAAAAGTGAAATATAGTTTTTTGTGGTTATCATACTTAGAAAATGTAGGCCGGAAACTTATGGGCCTACCCTGGTAATTAAATGGTGAACATTTGCAAAATTTACAGAAAATCGCCTTGCGGCTATCAGGGCCGTCATTATTACAAAAGCGAGCCACTTATTTTGAATCATAGAGGAAATTGAATGAAACCTTGGCAGAGAATATATGGAAGCTATTTCCATTTAATGATCGGTTTGTATTTGCGTATGTTGTCACAGCCTTCATGCTGTAACCAGCAATCTCGCTGCAGTGACGATCACCGGCTTGTGTACTCCACCTGTTCTCCCAATCGATCCACGAGCCCAGTCGTTGCCGATCAGTGGCGGCTCTTCACATACCACCTGCCTTTAATTAAGATAGCAATAGCCTTTCAGCTTAAGGGGCATTTTAAATTAAAAGTTAAGCTTTATGAACAGCTCTGAATCAAATAAGAATAACAGTTTGTGTGTGACTCCCGTAAGGTAAATTTTAAAGGTATATTTTAATGTCTATATTTATCCTGCAGTTTCGAAATCAAGCACAATATAATTAGTTATGTTACGTAATACAAACAGAGTACCAAAAAATGTATGCACACATCAAGCAAATAAAAAACTGTGTTAACATAACAAAACTGAATTCACAACAACAGAAAATGATGAGCACTAATCATCTTAGACTTTTACAGTTACAACAGTTGCTCAAAATGCCTACCATCGGCGTCGATACACTCCTGAGTACGTTGAACTACTGATTGAGCAACGTTTGCGAAAGTGTCCTCAGCGACTGCAGCACATGCCGTTTCAATTTCTTCCCGAAGTACTGTCAGTGTAGCTGGTTTTCTACGGTATACAACATCTTTAAGAGTTCCCCATAGGTAGAAGTCCAACGGAATTTGATCCAGAGAACGCGATGGAAATCTCTTCGTCCTATCGAATGCCTTGGATACTTTAAAATTGCTTTTGCGCCCTTCAAACGATAATCTTGGCTCCATTTTGTTGTAGCAAGCTATCAAAATGTATGTGAGGGGACACTTTAGGGGACTCTGCAGCATATTTTCTCACAAAAATGCACAACGGAGCGCTACTCGGGGGTTGAGTGCTTCCATCTTGCAACTACTGTTTCCATTTGTAAACATCGATTTTCTCGTGTCAATGTAAAATGTTCCAGCGAACTAATGCTGCCATTTAGTTGCAATAACCTCAGGTGCTCATTCAAACATAGTCCCCCTCATTCATTTGCAATTTATTTAATGACTTACCCTCGTATAATATATAGAATATGTCACTGATTTGTTTATTTGACTCAAGAACTACGGCCTAAGAGCAGTACGCACGTCAGGGCATCAATAAATCATAATGGCTGCATTAAATTTGAATATCTCTCGTAAAAATGCACTATGAAAAGATGCTGTTAGAAACAAAACACCTACCTTATCTAGGTGTAATTATGTCAACGTCTTAATAGCACTGATATGTAAATATCTGGAATAGTTGACAATCGTATCACTTGCCGGTAGGTCGCTATAGCAACCATCTCTCGGACAGAGTGGAAACACATGAATAACGTATGAAACACTCCGTCCGTATTCCTGTTAATGCATGCACTTGACTTGATTTTCGTTTTCTGTCACTCCGCTTGCTGTCCCTGTGTCAAGTCTCTTACTAGAGTGAGACAGTGAATTTAGCGTTGTGCACTTAACTGTGCATATTTGTGATAGTTTTAAAATAAAATGACATATTTTAAAGTTGATTCGCCATGGCAGGTGGTACACCAAACTTTATACAATTGCTTTAGTTCAAATTATCAAAAGATTTCAGTAAATTGCCAGTTTTGAACTAAAAACATTTTGTTTTACTTTTAAAACAGTGAATACAATTCGTTAAAGGGAGCATTAATTGATGATGATGATGATGATTATTATTATTATTATTATTATTATTATTATTATTATTATTATTATTATTATTAGGCTTTATGTTGATAATACTTTTTTGAATACCGTTCCAAATTTTTCTTTTAACATTTCTGTCAGGTATTCGTAGTTTAAAGCCTTTTTTTTTTTTTTTTTTTTTTAAATTACTGTATTCTACAAGATTTGATCTTCTGCTTATTTTGAACCCATTGGACTATCTAATGTGTGTATTTTATTATTTTATATGTTGCCTAAATTGCAAAGGTGCCTAACTTGAAAACAACTGACCTATTTTTGGATACCCATGTCCTTTAAAAAAGTGTTCACATGGGAAACTATCTAATATAAAGAATCTCTGAATTCCTCAATTTGGAATAGATATATGCAAGTCAATAGTATTGCACCGCCACGGGTGGCCGATGTCGTTAAGGCGCGGACTCGTGAGTGGGAGGTCTGGATTTCGATTCCCCAGGACTGTCTCCCCTGACTGGGTTTTTTTTTCCCAGGTTTTGCTCAGTCCTCATAAATGGCAAATGCCGGGGAGGTACCCTAAACTTAGATCTTAGGCGTTGCTTTCCTTAAAAAATACCCTTTCCCAATTTATCATTTCATCTCATGTATCATCAGTATTCTCCACCTGTGGTTCCTCAGTAGTAAAAACGGGCGTTAAACACTACTCAAAAAAAAGAAGAAGAAGAAGAAAAGGAAAGAAAAAATGTCAATAGTACGTAGAAACTGTTGTTTATGTTTAAGTATTTAGTTTCAGTGACGAAAATATATCAAGTAGTAACGTTAATTGCCGTGTAACATTGAATTAAGCAGGGACTCGACAAACATACTTAATAAAAATGAAAAATATGCAGAGAGAAAGAAGACAGAAAAGTACGGCAGCAATAAAGTGAATCAAAATATAATTATTAAATAGGAGACTATTAAAAGTATCAGAAAACCTGACAATAGGCAAGTTAATATTACAAAATGCAGTTTTTTTCTTTCTGCCGTATTCTGAATTTAACGTTTACTCATTTAATGTACATTTTTTCCGAAATTATTTTAATCTACTGTGCAAAAATTATGTGCTTCTTTCCATTTACATTAAAAAAATCCGACCTTTTAAGGGGAGCCGTTATGCCCTACCCTAGAAAGATTAACTTATTAAAATTTAATTTTTTTTTAAGGATCTATTATGGGTAGGTTTTCATTTTTATGACATATAATTGCATTTCGCTTTAACATGGGCTTTTTTTACTAACTAATTTTTACTTTTTCAAAACAAATCTTTATGTCGATTTTTTGTACATTTTTGAAATACATTGTAATCCATACTTTTATGATTTTTTTTTTTTTTTTGTAAATGGCCATGTTAAACTATACAGAGGTACCAAAAGAACAATTTCTAAAAATTTGAAAGCTGTAGGTCAAGTAGAAGATGAGAAAACAAAAGTTTGTAAGAAAAAAAATAAGAGGAAGGTACTTAAAACAGAGTTCTAGGCTTCTCATCCATTTTTCCATTAGTTACATTAAAGATCACAACCACCAACAAATTATTTATTTTGAAAATAAATAATTAACACACTTAAAATGATATAAATATGAATGATGAACAATTTTAAAGATGAAAGTTTCATTTATAATGAATGACCAAATTAAAAAAAGTGAACATTTTTTTTGAGGTTTTCGGCCTATCGGGTGCCTTTAAGAAATACCCATTTAGTAACGCATTCTTGTTCTAAAAATTAGCAAGTGTAAAACATATTGGTGAGAAAAAAAAATAACAATTGCATGAGATGTAATGAAACAAGTAATTAAACCAATTTGTAAATATTCTTTTACCTTCAGCTTTGGTGAACAGGTGATCCTTTACCGCTAGTGGGAATACCTCTGGGAGGAAGGGATGAGATGAGGGGAACACCGGGTGTTGAGGCACGGACATAGACGGGGTCCCTAACATGTTTACAGATAGAAAATCGTTATCCTACCTAAGCCACCTCCAAGGATGTTCAGCACCTTCAGAAGGGATCCACACCTGATGTGGAGGCAGAAAACTTACCATAAGCGCAAGCAACTGTGACACTGCACTTCGCTTTAGCACTTCAGATCCTGTTTCTGAACGAAACATAGTAATAATCATCCTAGAATTTGCCTAAGCGACCTAGGAAAACTACAAAAGAATAATCCTAGATCAGGATATCAAACACATGGAGGGGTACCCCAAATTTTTATCTAGCACATTTATCGTTTTCATTTTTCATAATTTCACCAACTTCAGTCCACATATCGCCAAGCGTAGCTTGAGTTTTGTTGACAAGTTCAAAGGAGGTTTACAACTTCTTTAAAATATCGCAGTTTTAGAAGGTAGGAAACTGAAATTTGCTTTAGTATGAATGAATATGTTTTATTCAAATTAACATACATAGGTACTAATAACTTAGCAACCTTCGCACAGGTACGTGCCTTTCATTATACAAAAAAGTACATTACTAAAATAAATAAGTCATACCTCCATTATAATAATAATCTCAATATTAGCTTCATATACACACACAGAATATGGAATCTCTTCCCCCTTGTCAGTAGCAAAGGCAAACACAATATCATCTATACATTTTTTTAATTCAGTTTGCCCCCCCCGGTTTTCGGCTTTTTCAGACCTGAGCTGTCTCACCTTCGACATGAATTTGCCTACCTGCTCTTCATCCTTGCCTGTCAGCAGAGCCCAACATGCCCTTGCTCTCTGTTAGAGTCACAGATGTGCGACCACGATTCTTCCTCTCCAAATAAAGGGCAAATTCTCAGAGATTCTGATCTGCCACCATACCCAAAGCCTAAACCAGTTCCTGTTTACTGATGTACTGCTCCTTTCCCCATCCAGATTTTAAACCCGTTTACACATCTAACCAGATCTTCTCACTGAGAGATAGATCTGGGCTGTATGATGGATGGCCGATCTCCGCGAAGCCACATTTCTTCACAGCTTCCTTTGCAACAAGAGCTGTGTGTACAGGCGCGTAGTCGTGAAGAAGGCGCACACCACCACTCAGCTTTCCTCGCCTTTTCTCTTTAATGGAAGCACGTAGTCTGTGCAGTAGGCCAGCATAGTACTCCCCATTTGCTGTGGTGTTCCTCTCCTTGAAGTAAATGAAGAGTATTCCTTCACAGCTCCAAAAGTTTGTAGCCATGATCTTCTTGGTTAACTCAGTGATCTTGACCTTTAGAGGTGGTGCTTCGCCAGGTTTACGCCACTCCGTTGACTCTTTTGGACAAGGGATCATAGTAGAGGACCATAGTTTCATCTCCTGTAACAATGGTTTGCAGAAATTCTCTCTCTTTACCACGGCTGAGCTCCAAAAATGTTTGACAACAGATGACTAAAACTGTTGTTTTAGAAACGCTCAACCTTGGTACTATTTCTTTAATTTTGAGCTGCCGGTATTTCATAATTTCTCCTTCCACAAGAGTTTCTGAAGTGAGCACCTCCAAGGACCGACCTGCACGCTCTTCGTCTTCAATGCTTTCTCGACACATTCGAAAAATGTTGTCCCATTCTTTTATGGTAGAATATGAGGGGGATGCTTCCCCATATACACCGTTCAATCGCTGATTAATTTCATTTGGGGAAAGACCTGCTTTTGTGAAGAACTTAATAACAGCTCGATACCCCGTTTTGAACATGTCACAATCTTCTACACATAGACTTCTTTATGCAACTGTATCTGAGCAACTGAACACAGTTATAGCTGCAATTATTTACTTAACAGATAAGCTATGACAGTAGATAGGAATTTTGTGAAGGCGATAATCCTGTCGACGAGCCGGACACTTATGGACCTACCCTCATAGCTTCAAAACTTCGATGATGGTATTACAAGGTAATAATTGTTTCTACACCAGTTGGTAGAGATCTGTGCCGTATGGATATCAACACTTGACGTTAGCTGTAAGTCTGTTATGCAGATAATGGCTGCGCCAAATTAATTGAAAACAAACATTTACCTAGCGCATAATTACGTCATGCACAAGTTGCATAGTTTTTGTTATAGCCCTGTATGTGGGGTCGATATCTGTCTCCTCCCGGAGTGAATGTTTTCTGATATTCGCTCTGCATTCACGTCTTATCCCTTCACTTGTTCTTTCTTTTGCGCACCAGCCCGGCACATTTTCGCGAGGGTGCAATTTTCAACAGGAAGAATTCTTTTTTGTTTTGCCGCTCTCCGGAATAGTGAGCCCGTTTGCCGTTCCTCTTCGGGGTCAGATAATCGAATTCCTTGCATATTCAGCGTTCAGTATTGCAAAGCATAATACAGTCATGTCCAAGACAAAGATGATGTTTTATTAAGGAAGGTTATATCGTAGAGCTCTCAGAAATGTCTTCATAAATATTTGCAAAGTAAATACGGGAATTTTATGTGAAAAATTCTTACATCAGGGGGTTGGAAAACTAAAATTACAGAGCTCAGCAACGAGTATCAATACATAAAATTGTTAAAGATTACTTTTAAGAAATTTCATTACACCCGGAAGGGTCACTACGAAAGTTTTCGGACACGTCAAACTGGAAGAGAGTAGACTCGCTCCGATTGTTGCATTTCTTTCAAAGTACTCTCCACCACACTCTATACACTTTTTCATCCTCAAAAACCACGTATAAAAGCACCCTTGCCGCTCATTTTCAGCAAGGGTACTGACACCTCGTATAACAGCCTAGGGATTTTATTCCGCAACTTTTTTTTTTTTTTTTTTTTTTTTTTTTTTTTTTTTTTTTTAAGAAATTGGGTAATTTTCCCCTTTCAGTGGAAAGTTGACTTTCACAGTATTAACTGTTAAGTTACAAAAAAGCGAATCTTTTTTGTGGCAATAGACTCTATTTTCGCGTTTATGTTGGGAATGAATCGATTTTAACTCATGAACCAAGCAAGACTGCACAAAATTAAGAAGGATTTTTTTATGTTTTGAAAAAAGTGAGAAATTATCTTGTATATAGGAATGAGATTAGAAAAGAAATGATAAACTTCGTTTCGTGTAGCCCATATTACATGCATGTCACATTTGCTGTGATATTACGATACATCAGTGGAAGTAAACAGGTGGAAATATTCATAAAATTCATTGCTGTTTCAGAATTGGCTACAGAAGACTTAAGTTGTACTTTAACAACTGAATTAGAAGAGCTTCATATAAACCAGAAGGTTATAGAACAAACGTTAGACAGCATTGCAGTTATGAGAGAAAGTCTGGAGGAATATAAGCGTTGATAAAAGAGACCTTCCTCTACACCATTTGGATGTCATGTGGTTATGACCCTGGCCAACCCTTCCACAGGGCCACCCGTTTTGGAGGAATCTTGCCAGATTGAGTTTTATGTGTGGTTTTTATTTATCAAAGTGTCGTATAAGTAAAATATAGGCTATGTATCACCAGAAATTCGAAATTTGTGATTTTACGATCATTTGTCTTTTTTTGTCTGTATCTAAACTTCGCAGAATTCTATAGATGGAGTGTGTGATATTTTAGATCTTAAAGTATCTCTTGCTTTTTATACTGTTGGAAATCCTCCATTAGTTTTAAACTTGACTGTACCTCAACTCGCGCGGTTAAGGCTGTTGTGTTCTGCAAGGGCCCCTACAAGCACATAAAAGCTTTAAAAACGTTGCAACAAGAGGAGGTGAAATTTTTCGAGGCAATTACGGGAAGGGGGGGGGGGTGATATTAATGGCACGACGAACATGATCCTTGGTAGCAAGCTTGCTAGATAAGAACAGACCCGGGACTTTCAAGTAGCGCGTTATTGCCGTCTGGAGTATCACTTTCATTAAATCAAGTGGCATCGCGTCTTCGGAAAAGGTTTAGCACGTCCGCTACACGACGCTAACCCCAAAGTTTACAAGTACGACCTGTTGTTTGGCTACAGATCGTCTCAACCTTACAGTATGGAAGTAAATGGACTATGTCCGTCTTTCTCTAACACACATATGTTGTCATTAGCTCCGTCTGTTTCTACTCTCGAATGATACGGGGTAAATATCGAGTCATAATTTTTAGTTCTCAGCACATGATCATATGCGGAATGTTTTTTTCTATCATAATATATAATTTTTAGAATCATTATGGATTCCCATGGGCCCAAATTTCTAAAGAGAATGCGTTTTTCAGTAAAAGTCGAATATTTGCGGATCGTATGATTTAACGCAGTGCTTAATAAACTATTTTAATGTCTCAGAATAAATTTCAGTGCTGACACCTGCCTCATTTAATTCTCTGTATTTAATAAAACGAGCTTTATAATCAGCGCTCGGATGTTAGGCAAAATGCCTTTTCTCTCTGGGTGATATATTTAAGAATTAGATAGGAATGAACAGATTTTCATCCATTTGGGGCCTATATAGGCGTTTTATTTTATTTTATTTTATTTGGAATATTATGAGTTTTTTCCTGTAATTACTTAAGTATTTTAAAATGGCGAGTAAATAATTTCAGTATGTCAAATTGAAAAAAGTTATTAAATTAAGTGGTATGTTCACCTCACAAAAATATCTATTGAGAATCTTGTTACACATTTATTTCTTTTTAAGCAGTCAAAAACTTTCTCCTCAACCCATTTACTTAAGTTCTTTAAATAACGGAACCTTCGTTAGTAAAAGGAATGCAAGGTTACCTCGGGCATACCTGAAAATAGAGAAGATGAGGGAAGTACTGTAGTTTATAATAGTCCTGGCGATTGACCTTGATTCGATCTGTGTGAGACACTTCTAGGAAATTTGTGGTGGGGTAACTTCTCAGGTACATAAATGTAACAAACAATTGCAAGCGAGAAAGATGAGAGCGGTACTGCTGTGCAATGAACCGTCCCTACAATGTGTTCACTACGAAAGTCAGAGATACTAACCTGATTCCCGTACAGAAAATGAACTCGACCATAAACAGCTGCACGTCTTTTTCTCATTCTCCAGGACTATTCAAAAGTACTTTACTTTGTCGTGGTCCACATTTCCATGATGTTCTGGTAGGTGTATGTTCTGTTGTAACTGGTATGAGTTCTTCCGAAAAAACTTGTTTTAAATATGTTCCAGTCATTTAGCGGAAGTAGAACGCTCTTTTTCTATAATGAAAAATGTTCTATCTGACAAGCGGCTGACTATGACAGTTGATACCTTGAAAAAAAAAACATC
Source organism: Metallyticus violacea (assembly GCA_030762175.1). Lineage (NCBI taxonomy): Eukaryota > Metazoa > Arthropoda > Insecta > Mantodea > Metallyticidae > Metallyticus > Metallyticus violacea. The sequence goes on along the minus strand of CM060839.1, from coordinate 18,379,969 downwards.
TTGTTGTTACTTGTAACCAAGAAAAGTAAACTTAAGTAATTTAATTATGGGGTAAAGAAATTATTAAGTATCTTAAACACCTATTATCATTAATAATAAGTTACATTACTCTTGTTTTCACTTTTAATAAATGCCTATTTTAATTATATTGCTCCCTATTTTCAGTGCCTTTTGCCTGCCTATTTTAAACAAAATAAATGCCTGATTTTCCGGGGTTTGGTCATGAATTTACACACACCCAGCATTATGCTTATGGTCTATAAAATCTCTATCTGAATACCATGGTTACAACTTTGTGCATCGCTATTCGATTTTTTCCCCTCCACATTGAACAATCATAATGTGATATCTTTTGTTTCCATGGCAATACTAAACTCAAATATTGCTTTAAATTATGCATAAGGCATAATTAAAATAAATTGCCAAACTCGGTTTTGGGCGCAAGATTTATTTCAACAATTCCCCTCATTCTCAGTGATTACATAATATTAATTATATTATTTTAGCTTTTGCATATACTGAAATTAATCCTGCTGTTCTTCTGTAATTAAAATGACCACTGTTGTTTATATTAGCACCTGTTTGAATTATTTAGTTAGTAATTTACCGGCAGCTGCCTCTTGCTTACGTAATCTCATTTGTTATATATAGATTTTGGTAGTTTTATCCCATTAATAGCAATTAAATATTACATCGCGAAATACTACAAGTTTAAAATGGATAGTTATTAAAATTAGACTACTGAATTACAGGATGATCCAAAAAACCTTTAATCAATACCTATTTGAAACTTTTTGTTTTTGTTTGTTTCCTTTTTGACTTAGTACCCAAAGGCATGGAAATTTATTTACTTAAACGCTTATAAAGATATGACCAAATTGATATAATTTTAAAGTTCTTATAGCATATCTTTATAATGTAAGGGGGTAAAAGTGACCCTCAGAATTCAGTAGCAGTTCCGAAGCAATTTTGTTATCAAAACACTATCAGCTGTTTGTAGCAGTGTAGACGGGAAAAATGGTAAGTATTTAACATAGTGCGGTTATTAAGAATTTTTTGTTGATTTGTTTTATTTACGAACGCTGTTTAACACCTCAGGTCATCAGCGTCTCATTTAATTCAGGGCGTGAAACTGCCGACAAATTTTGCTCAGAGGCCTTGGTTTTCAGGCTTGAGGTTTTCGTGCCGTAAATGTACGTCACGGGATCCACGGCTTTACTTCCCTTCCGAAGGAAGCCATACTTAGGATTTTTACGCCCGAAAAAAGTCATCGGCCCTGTCTGGGATCGAACCCGCGTGTTTGGATTTAGAAGGCAAGTATGGTTACCACTACACCACCTGGACTGACTGGTAAGGAAGGTAAAGAGTACATCAGAAATTCATCAGATATGGCAAACACTCAAGGGGACTCTATACCATCATTTTCAACAGTTTCCACATAGAGCACGCAGTTCAAATGCCGCCTTTAAAACTTGAAAGTTGACCCACAGCAGACAACGAAAATCTGTGACATGAGAAGTTATCGATAGGTACACGACGTGGTTCTGAAGCATTGCCGTTTAAATTTATACAAAATTGCTGAACCTCTGGGTATTTCAGGGGAATGTATATTTCAAATTTTGAGGGAAGAAAAGTGTTTGGAAAAATTATCAGCAATATAGATGCCGCGACTGCTGACTCAGGTTCCAAAGCGAATCAGGAGTGAAAATCTGTCAACAAAGTTTGACCCGTTTTCAGAGAGAGCCTGCGGACTTTATGTGTATATTTGTGATCGATGATGAAACATTTATGCATTACTACACTCATGAAACAAAACACAGTCTAAACAATGGAAGCATCACGATTCTTCACCGCCGTAAAAGGTCAAGTGTGCGAAAATCGTGGCTTCTGTTTTCTGGGATGCCAAGGCAATACTGTTAATTATCTGTCAACCACGGGAGTTATTATACTAACTTTTTGGATCTATAGAAGACAAGAAAAGGCCAACTTTATCAAAGAAGATCATATTGTGCCAAGACAACGCCCACCTTCATACATGTATCATTGCAATGACGTATAAATGATATGGGTACGATTTGCCGCCACATCCACCGTATTTCCCTGACCTGGCTCCATCAGACTTTCATCTGTTCCGTAAATTGAGAACATTCCTTTGTGGAAGAAATTTTCGTCCGATGAAGAGCTTAATCATCAGTTAGAAATGTATTTTCCAGGCCTGGAGGAATCTGACACGTGATGGGATGAAGTTTTAGCGCATCGCTGAACAAGGTGCATATTTGTCGAGGGAGACTTATGTTGAAAAATTAGAATAATTTCATAAAGCTAAGCCGCCATTTTATATTAATTCCTATAAGTTTTATAATGGCTTTGGTAATTACGCCCCGTTCTAGGCCATTATTATTATTATTATTATTATTATTATTATTATTATTATTATTTAAAACAAATAACATCAGCTTAAGAAATCCCTTATAATTTAATGCAAATCTTGAGAAACGAAGTACAAATTGCGTAATTTTAATATTTGGACAATGTATAAAGTTCGTTCTATGAAAACCCAGCTTTTTAGGGTTCTTCTGTAAAACATTTTTCATCAAATCACCATATAATAGTACAATATAATGTCCCTATATGTCTTTGAGCCAAAAAGGCGGCTCTATTACTGCAGAAATCATTATCGCAACAAAGGCGACAGATAGCGCTTTAAAAGGGAAGTAAATTATGAAACTGGGTATAACTTTCCCCGCTCGATGTGTGTAAACGGAATATTTAGAACCGATTAAGTTAATTGCAGAAACAAAAGACTGTTATCGGCTGCTTTCAGCGACTGTCAATTTTTTTTTTTTTTTTACCCTGTCACTGATTTTGCGGAGAGATCGAGGCGAAATGGGAATTCAACTTGTGATCACTGAAGCAGGCCGCGCTCGGTTTAATTTGTTGTTTTAATGTTCAGATCTTGAGGAAGCAAACTCGGAAAACAAACAAGCACCATCATGTGCATTCGAGCAAAGAAATGAGATTTACTTTACCGTTGAAGATAACAGCATACAGATTTTAAGTAAATGAGTGTTTCCTTGTTAATCTCGTATTATCTTGAACTTGCGTTAATTAATGAAATTACCGTATTTTCTTTTCTGTCTTAGATTATCTTTACATTTATTTATAAACTTCCCAAGTTATTAGGAACATTGGCAGATTTTCATGCCTATCACAGTTTATATTTGTGTTTATTGACTAAATTGCCGATTTTTCTGGATTATCTCAGCTTTCCTTTCCATTTACGTACAGAATTGCTTTCTTCGTGTTTATTTAAACACACTATTTTATTAAAATTACTACAATGTCTCGCCTATTTCCGCATATTTTTGTTTTTGTAAATTGTGACGTTTTTTTGTTTACCAGGGACGTTATAAAATTTTTCGGCCTGCCCAAGAAATCACAAGATTTTAGATATTTTTTTTAACATACTCACCATGTAAATCAATACATTTATTCCAACATTGTAATGCCCTCAGTAAAATAAGATTTGTTCAGCCGTGAAAAATAAGCGTCTGTCTCAGGTTATTTCTCATCATTTGATGTGAATCTTCGTCATTTCAGCCATTTCTTCAGGTTTGGGAACAAAAAGCAATCGCAGGGAGTCAAATCCGGCGAATATGGCGGATGTGGAGGGACTTGGAAGCGAAGGTCATGCAGTTTTGCAGCAACAATCACAGATTTGTATCTAAGGCGCATTATCGTAATGAAAAAGAATTTTATTTATCGCAAGATTTGAACGTTTAAGGTGAATAGCACCCTTCAGTTGGTCCAGTGTAATACTCCCCTCCTTCTGGAGGTGGTCTATGAGTACCACGCCATAAGACTCCCAGAAAACCGTAGCCATGACTTTTCCTGCAGATGGAATCGTTTTTGCTTTCGTTGGTGCACTTTCACCTGTTGTCACCCACAGTTTGGACTGCTCCTTCATCTCTGGCGTGTGGTGAAGAATCCAAGTTTCATCTACTGTTATGAATTGTCGGGGAAACTCCCTGGAATTGGTTTAAACAAATCTAAATACTCTTGCGAAATGTTCATCCTTAAACCCGTTTTTGGTTCATTGTAAACAAACGCGGCACCCACCGAGCGGAAAGCTCTCTCATACCAAAAACTTTGTGTACAATGTAGCGGACAAGGCCTTTTGAGGTCTTTGTAATGTCAATCAACTCACTTACCTTCAATGGGCGATCATTGAGTACGGCATTGTGAATTTTTTGTCACAATCTGGTCGGTCGTAGCAGTTTTGGGACGCCCTGAGCGCTCATCATCTTGAGTTTTAATCTTCGTAAAAGAAGGGGAAGAATTCTTTAATATGGAATCTAACTCTTTGTATTTCTGTTGGGGTTAATCCTTCAAAACGAAGTTCTTTGTCATAACTCATATATAAGTTTTTATCTATTTTATAGGAAATGTTAACACTAGTTTGTTTACACGATCGTCACGAACAAGTAACTGAAATTTGATATCTCAGAGTCAAACGGAGAATTTTTAGAACTCCTGTCATATTTCTGCTGATCTGTGCGTTTATAAAAGACATGTCTATGTTTCTATGTCTATCTCAGTCTATATTTGAGCTATTCAAGTGTCTAGTTTCGTTTTTATCCGCAAATTAATCAAGAAATTCGTTATTAATCTTTTACTCATGTCAGAATTACTTTGTTTATGTTTGCGTTAGTAAGCTGATAATTGGACATGTCTTACGTAAAGTAACTGCAGTATTTCGTTTCCTACCCTAGCATTCATTTTTTTTCTATCGTCTCCTTAATTAAGCAAATGGTTCTGTTTCCATAGCCCACCTCAGTATGTTTTTTGTCTTTTTTTTAAACTCTTTACGTTTTTGTTTAAAGTTGTGAGGGTTTCTGTGAAGATAACTAGTTAATGACTGGCCTTTCACCTTTATTGCATTGCTTTTAAACCTGAAGGAAAATATTTTCGGCAAACCTCGCTAGAAAAAGTTTTTCAGACCGGGAACGGAAATCCGGACCTCCACCATGATCAAATATTTCTTTCTCTCTCTATCTCTACCTCTCAGCTTCTGTGGTGTGTTATTCCCACTGTTTTCTTCTTTTCTTTCTACAGTTTTTTCTATGATCGCTTTCCAGAAAAACAGAAGAGATTTCTGTTCATTATTTTCTTTTAACTTCTCTTTTCCATTCCGTTTTCTTTCTACCTATCCTTTTTAATCGTTCAAATCCTTCCTTCCTTTCTCCCTTATACTTTTCTGTTTTCTATTCTCTAGTCTTCCGTTTTTCCCTTTCCAATATTATTCTATGTTATTTATCAGGAGTTGCCGTTCATAATGCATACCACGTGCCATATAGCACGATTATTCAGGTGCAGCAGACATAGCCAGTGGCGATACAGCCCGTGGTGAGGCTTAGCCTACCGCAGTGACCTCTGTTTCCTCTATCTCCGTCTTGCGACTTCATTGATAGAGGGCAGTATTGCATGAAGGCATATGTTCAGCATACCACAGACTCCCTAGATCGTAGAATGCCACCCCTTTATCAAGCGATTTCCCAATTATTCTCAAAAGGCAGGATGGACACCGTTCTCGACCTCTATAACTAATGCCCCTAAGCACGTACCGTTAATTGAACTCGGGCCTCCCAGCCAGAATTCAGCAACGCTAATCACTAGACCATAGAGGTGGTCACAGCCAGTGTATATGTAATTATTACTTTCATGGTTTTCCGTTTTAACTCAAATTTAAACTGTTTCTGACTGCTAGCATACGAATTTGTTGGTAAGAGCGCTGTAAATGGGCTGCATTGGCGAACTTTTTCATAGCCGTTGCCATGTCAACGGTAGGCACTTGCTTTATGCTCCTAGATAGCAAGTACAGCCAAAACTGAGAATTGAACAATGGGCAGTTAAAGTCGGGTAGAAATGTATGTCATTGATAGTCTATACCGCCTCAGAAGGATGCGCGAGCCGGCGAGCATTGCCGGGTTGCTAAATATAACATTTCATGACTTCGTTTAGCTACATTTTACATTTACTGGTATAGCGACTTGGCTATTTGTTTTATAGTCTATAGTTATGAAAATGAAACTTTTTGAATTGTTACCGTATGATTTTAACCATTACACTTTTATACGGCTATATTAAAGCGATGGGTGTGGTACTACTGTTTGTAGCTTCGGCTTTCTATGACGGCATTTCGGTACATTAAGGTGCATTATTGCATTTACATAAAATGACACACAAACAGCGAATCTTCCGTAAAAATGTCAATATACTTTTTTAAAGGTTCTGTTTCCTATTATACACCTGCTGTAGTTCCGCTGATGTGTTGAAATATAGCAGTTTTTGGTTTATCAGCCTTCTGTTTTAACAAATAGTCTAAACATTGAGTAATATAATTGTGCATATCATTATATTTTTATACTTAAACTGTATAGTAGATAATCAACACTATTTTTAAATTTAACTTCTTATGTGAAAGTGGTTAATGTCACGAGCCGCCACTGCCATTAATAACCACATTTGTGTTCCGGTTAATCTTGAACAGTTTGCTATGTCGACTTTCACTGGGGAACGTTGATAATCATTAAGGAACAAGTTTTACTATTTCATATAAACATGCTTTATTAAATGCAATACTTTAAAATTATTTCAAGATTTATAGGAACCACCTGGTTTCCAAAACGTGATAAAAACAACTTTAAATTTATTATTTATACATTTTAACTATATCATTTTTAAAATTCATGCGAAAAGTTCTAAAAACAATTTTCCATTTGAGACAGTTTTATGGGGGGAAAGGAAAAAAGGATTGTTATTTGATTGAAGTATTTGTAGCATCAACGAAGTTCCCCTTCTCTCCCGCCGCTGTCTCGGAGTGTCGCTATGCCACAGATAGTTTAGGTAGAGCGCTGGATTGTTGTGATCTTTTCAGGTCAACGGGTGGAAAAGTGTCGAGAAATATATGAACCCAAATCTTAAAACTGGAGATGACACTATTTATTTACTTGTGTCGCTTGTTCAATGTTAAGGGTCGCCTTTTAAGTTCGGTTGAACGGTTCTTAGGCCACATTTGCACTATAACCGAACCAATTGTCTATAGCTCACTCCCACTCGATAGCTCAACTCACTCTCTCTCTCTCTCTCTCTCTCTCTCTCTCTCTCTCTCTCTCTTCGGGCCGCGAAATGCTAATCTTTTATAAAATATTCCTTCATGCGGTCGGTAGACCATCTCCTGCCATTTCAAATTATTATTATTGAATAATTTCTATCTATTGGCCGAGGGGCGTGCATATACTTTTCCTAAGATCCCTTATTAGGCCTTATATTTGAGCTATCCTTTCCCCTTGGCTCCACTATGTCGGGCTTTCTGGTTTATTTCACCCTCAATGACTTGTAGTTTTAGCATGTTTCACCTTCAGATGTTAACGAAGCTAGGCTTTTCCAGAAACCTTAAAGCAGGGACCGTTCTTACACACAGCATCTTGCAACAAAAAAATACAAAAGAGGTACATGGCCATCTGGCCAGCCCAAAACACATTCACAATCATCATTTCTGGTGTATCTCTAAAATTTCTGTTCATAAGTTTTTTTTTCCTTCTCACTACCCATGAAATACACAAATAACTAAACTACTAATATGAATACACACTAATTATAATAATATTTATAATATATGTAATTGGTTATGATAATATTTTAATGGGGGGCGGCATTTTATAAATACCACTTCACATTGTAGAATTTCCACAATAGAAGAGGAAGAAGAAAAAGAGGAGAAAAAAGATAATTATTCGTAGCTTTGTCTTAAACTTTTTTTATCGTTTTTATTTCTCTCTCTACAAATAACAATTTTTTTTTAATGTTTTCGCACTTCTATAGAAGATTTCTAAAACGGCTGATAGATATTTCAAGAGAATCGAATCCACGGTCACCCAGTTTTTTGCATAGACTTTCAGTTTCTTTTATGCTTTATTCTTGATTAATTTCCTCTCTGCGTGTTTTTTTCTTTACTATCAGGGGGAATCACCTCGTCATAAAAGCTGTAATATATTTCACCACCGCCTTCGCCGCCAGTATTGTTTCCATTGTTAAAAGTAGCTGGCAGGGCATTTCCTCTCCCGAAATTCCCCCCTTCCGTGTTGTGATTGTTTCTGCATACAGGAGAGCAGTTAGCGAGCTCAAAGATCACGTCGATAAAAGCGAGGTGGTTTGGTTTGCCTGATAGTGCGGCTGCCCGCATAACATTAACAACTCTGCCAGTGTTTTCAGTTCTCTGTCGGGTGAATTATTTAAAGAATCGTGACTACAGGTAGAGAAATCAAAAATGCCAAAATTATCCAAATATTTGCACAAAGTGGAAAGTTTTTAATATATGTTTTTATTTATCGAGTATATAATAAATCCGGTTACAACTCAGGCCCCCTTTTCATAGTGGTTTTGAACGTCTTTTTCTGTTGTTTAAACCAAGTATCGCCAATATACACATTTCTAAAGTGTAGGTCTGATACCTGCAATCCATCGCTTATTTATTTTAATAGTCCTAAAATATCAAATTTTAATGCATGCTTTCCTTAACCCCCATTTATTTTTTTAAAAAATGAACTCAATAGTCAAATCATTTTCATCTATGACATTTTGGAATGATATTGTTTATGTCGCACCTAAGAAATAGATTTTTGTCTTACACAATGAACAAAATAGTGTTTAAGGCCCATTTTTGCTATTCAATCATTACAAGCCGTAGACACTGATGATATACTAGAATAGGTCAACAAGTTTCCGGTCTAACCATTTTCCAGGAATGATAAAGACAAAAAGTATATTTCACTTTTCAATATAGTTACTCTTTATTGCAGTACATTTCTCGTATCTTTTGAATTAACATTTCAACCCCCCCCCCCATCCTCCTAAATAGTCAGAAGTCCTGTTCTACAAAATGGCATAAACAGCATCCATCACTTCTACGTCACACTTAAATTTCCTTCCTCGAAGGTCTTTCTTGAGTTTTGAGAAGAGGAAATAGTCACTGGGAGCTGGATCTGGGCTGTAGAGTGGATGCTTAACCTCCTTGAAGCCACATTTTTTCACAGCTTTCTTTGCAATAAGAGCTTAGCTATGTGCATAGGCGCGTTGTCGTGAAGAAGGCGCACACCACCTCTCAGCTTTCCTCGTCTTTTCTCTTTGATGGAAGCACGTAGTCTGTACAGTAGACCAGCATAGTACTCCCCATTTACTGTGGTGTTCCTCTCCTTGAAGTCAATGAAGAGTATTCCTTCACAGTCCCAAAAGATTGTGGACATGATCTTCTTGGTTGACTCAATGACCTTGACTTTAGAGGCGGTGCTTCGCCAGGTTTACGCCACTCCATTGATTCTCTTTTGTACAAGGGATCATAGAGGATTCAGAATTTCTCTGTGGTTGCCATGGCATAGCTCCAAAAATGCCTGACAACAGATGACTCGTTGCTGCTTTTGTACTGAGGAAAGAAACCTAGGCACCGTTATTCATGTTTAAATGTTTATGCATAATTCGAAGGGCTGCTGTTTTAGAAAGGCCCAACCTTGCTGCTATTTCTGTAACTTTGAGCCGCCGGTCTTCCATAATTTCTCCTTCCACAAGAGCGATGTTTTCAGGAGTGAGCACCTCCAAGGGTCCACCTGCAGGCTCTTCGTCTTCAATGCTTTCTCGAACCATTCGAAAAAACTTGGCCCATTCTTTACGGTAGAATATGAGGGGAATGCTTCCCCATATACACTGTCGGATCGCTAATTAATTTAATTTGGAGCAAGTCCTTCTTTTATGAAGAACTTAATAACAGCTCGATACTCCATTTTGAACATGTCACAATCTTCTACACTTAGCCTTCTGTATGCAACTATATCTGAACAACTGAACACATATTTACGAAACAGATGAGGTATACACCAGATAAGGGTTTTGTGAAGAAGATAATCCTTATCGGCGAGGCCGGAAACTTATGGACCTACCCTCGTATGTGATGAAATAAAAATTTTGGAAAGTAATTATTTGAGAAATAATTGTTCTAGTCGTAAGTGTCTCCCTGACATTGACCATTGGTGAGGAGTGAAATTCTTTGTCAGGGAAAACAGCGCTGTCTCTTATCCAACCTAAGAGATCTCGTGTAAGAGGCCGTGGCTATATGCCTTGGAAATCCGTGTGGGTAATTAATTGATCACAGAGTAGGAATATGTGCCGCTCTGGTCACCAGGGGCAATCAATGACGAGCAAAGTGAAAGGTTCATCAAAATATTCAAGAAATGAAATGAAGATGCCAAGGGCGTTTGTGAAATACTATCTGATGCTCTGTAGATATCATACAAGAGCATTCCACACCAAAGTGTTGACTATACTAATATGTGACAGGTGAATCTGGGTAATTAAAACTCTTAATTTCAGTTTTAACTACGTCTATTTCGCAAAGAAAAAAAAACATTTCCTTCCTTCTTGATTTGTAAAAAATTCTGACACTATAGAAAAAAAATCGTTAGTCGTTTTTAAAATCTTCGGTACAGAAATAGTAGAATAAACTTTCAAACAATTCTCAAATGTTTTAATGTTCTACAATTCAGAAAATTGTAGTCAGTTAACACAATCCCTCTCACTTAAGACGTTCATTTAGATATGTGGCTAATATATTTGAATATGCAACACTGCAAAATTTCGTCTTCCAAAAGTGTAGTGGTCCAAACAGGTTGATTTGCCCCTGAGTATTATTTCCTTTACCTGAAACTGGCACTGTATCGACGTTGATGTATTCTTTCTAGGGGAGGTTGAGTTTCAGAAACCCGCATCTCAAACAAGAATAACAAAATCTTCCATTTTCGTCACTACCAGTTAGATTTCACCAATACCCTCACGGTTTTCTCCTGTTCTATCATAGTTCAATTATGCATATCGTGTCGCAAATATAAATGTTTATATATATGCTTTTTCTAATTTTTCTATTAATAATTTACGACGGAGATGGAAGCTTTTGAATTTCTGCGCCTCTTTTGTAAATTAATGCAAATTTTAATGTTTGGAAGTTAAATAAACAGATCTGGCAGAAAGTGTTTTGTAACATACAACGAAAACAAAAACCAACTTCAATTTTTTTCCACAGTAACGGGAATAGCTGAAACACAAATAAAGGCAGCCATGGGCGATGATAAGGTCAGTAAAAAGTTATTACCTCTACCTTATTATCTCCAAACGGAGGCATTTTCGGACACTATATTATCATGAAAAATATTAAATTACATATTTCATATGAGAATATTATGAATAGTAATTAATAAATATAAATTACAGTATTTACACGAATCTAATGCGCACCTTTTCTATCGAAATGTATTAAAATTGTGGTGCGCATTAGATTAGAGTGCGAATCCGTTTCGTAGTTCGCCGGTAACGTCATTCAAATTTATCGTTTATTACATCATAATGCATTACTGCAGTTTTCGACTTAATTACATTTATTGTTTGACTATTATTGCATAGAGCGTTTGAAACTTAGGCGTACAGACCATGGAAACATCGGCTTCAGTCACGCTTCCTTTCACGAACACCAGCGGATAAAACCGAAGCGGAGACTGTTAATCGAGCCTCTTCTTAAAATCAGCTGTGTTTTGTTTTGTTAAAGCAGACAAAGGGATTCCCGTGTGATTTAGAATGTGTTAGTGTGGAAAGGTTTAATGTTACCGCCCCTTTTCTAAAAAGACAACAAGTCTCTCACTGTGAAATGTGCAGGTAGAAAGTGTTAGGTCCTGTATTGTTTTTTTGTTAATAATGAGTGCATCAAAGCAGTCCGTATGCTTGGAATGTGGGAAGGAATATCACTACAATAAAAAGTTAAGACAGCAGGTGTGTATAGTACGCCTCGAAAAGTTGAATATACGGACGTTAAACACTATTAAATTATAATTTGTATTTGTTTTAAGGAGTTAACACACTGACATAAAACACACGCTTGCTTAGATGTTCCGTGTCACAACTTTATAAAGGTATAACAATTATACAATTTTATTCGTTTTTTAAATGTTCTAAACATTAGATATCTAAATTGTCTAGAAATTTTCAACATGCATAAAGACGAAAGCGTGAAAATTTTCGTATCATTAGGTTGAACCATTGCTATATTAGATTATATATTTTTATTTGTAAAGAAGAGAAAGTACTGCATTTTGTAATATAATTTTGCTTTTTGGTGTGTTTTCTGGTATCGTTAGTGTAGGTATCGTGTCAAACTGAAGATATTTCTGTTCTCAATGAAAAGGAAGTTGTGAAGAAACACGCGGCATCCTTAAAGGCAACATTAATCGCCTTTAACGATCGCCAAATCGCCAAAAACGAAACATTTTTCCACAGAGAAGACTCTCTTCTAAATATATATATATATATATATATATATATATATATATATATATATATATTTTCATCACGTGACCAAGAGCCAAGCTCGAAATATAGTGTGATTTTAGTGTTCAATTTTACGGTTTTTAGTGTGAAATTTTATGTGAACCTTTTTATATTGCACCCTGAGTGTTTTTTATGAGTATATATATATATAAAATCAAAACATTCTCATTGCAAAACCTGATACAATGGAAGCCAACAACCTCACGCTTTCTTTGCTACAAGATGGAAAAGAAGCCACTAGCAACATCTCAAATTAACAAATATCACTTACACAGTTCGGAATACCAAATTCATAGTGTTAAAAGTGCATGCACCTTCCGGTATCATTATTTCCTTTTCGTTTTACATTGCCATATTAGTATCCCATTTCATTTCGCTGTTTAGTGAATGTGAATAATATTAACAACGTTTATTTTTGGCGTGTGTTGCTTGTTTCTGTGCGTTTAGACTCTTCCATCTGCCTGCTTTTGTTAAACTCACACTTCCCTTGCAATTTCTTCGGTTTTCTCCTTTGGCCCCTTCTCTTGCATTGGACTCTTGTTTTCTTCGCAGGAGTCAGTATTTTCGTGGTTTGTAAAGATAAGTTTATCATAGTAGGTGGTCACGAAATGGAGGGAAAACAGAGAAGAACATTTTATGACGTAAGTGTAAAGTAATTCTTTATGTTGGAAAAAAATGGTAATAGGAAGGCAGGAAGAGAGTTCAATGTAACTGAGAGCAACGTTTGCAACAGAAATTGACATTATTTACAACTAAAGCTAGTAGGAGGAAATTCACTGGTGCTCGCAAAGAAAGACATTCTGACATCGAAGAAAAGGTTTTGGAATCCGTACATGAAAGGAGGAAGAACGGACAACCTGTGACTAGTGACAACATAAGAAACAACTTTTTCATCTTTGACCTACGCGTGTAATGGTAACCACACTTGCCTCCTAAATTCAAGGCCGCGTGTTCGAACCCAACCAGGACCGATGGATTTTTTCGGGTCGTAAAAATCCTAGGTATGGTTTCCTTCGGAAGGGAAGTAAAATCCATCGATCCCGACCAGGATTGAAGTCGCGATCTTGGGTTTAGGAGACAAGTACGGTTCCACTACGCCACCACGACCGACACACAAAATACGTGTATAAAATAGTGAAACATTTGAATAACTTGAACGTGACACATTGATAATGAATCCTACATACGGGAAAAATAGAAAGGAAAATAAATATCCAAATACTGGATGAAAATGGACAACATGACTATAGATATTGTAAAATGTGCTATATATATCTTTTTTCCCCAGGCAAGGCGTTTCCGTATCTGATTTAATGCTTGAGTGAACAGTTTTAAAGATGCAAGCACGGGCATCTAATATTAGCCTTTCAGATGTCACCTCGAACATCTTCAACTGAACCGTAAAAGCGGAGAATTGATGGTATCATTAACGAAAATGTATCTATAGCATTGGGGCGAAGCACTTCCGATCTGTCATGTATAACGCTGATAGAGTCACTTCTTTTTATGTCGAGTGTTTTGGGATACAGCCAATACTGAAAGTACCATGCGATCATTTTTGCTTTCCCCGGAGTGTTTTGTCAATGCGTGAACGTGCCGCTCGTTACCAGGTCAACCGGGTCTCGGTGATTACAACAATACACAAATCAATTTAAGAGGCTCATTACTTACCAAATTAACAAAAGAGGTATTGAAACTGCCCGCCTTCATTCTCCACACATTTTTGGCATTTCTTTAGGTAACTATTCATCACTCGCTATAGTTCATTTTGAGAAATACGGGCAATTTCCTGACAAATATTATCTTTTGAGTTCTTGTTTGGTGCGCGAGTTCTTCTTGTGGATGACATTTTTTTTTTAATTTATCCCAGATATAAGACTCAAATTCCTACTAATAACTCTGTCTTGTGGAAACACGTGTGAATTACTCTCAAGAAGAGTATTCCCAATGTGAGCAGTGGCCAAGTCCTGTTGAAAAAACGTATGATCACGTTCCCCATCGGTCAGCTCTCAGAAAAAAAGGGGTTAGTATGGAATTAACATAAGTAATAGAATCAACTGTGTTCCAAAAATATTGTCCCTATAATTCTTTCACCATTGAATTAATTACACACGTGTATTGTACATAATGACACGCTCTGCCGCTGTACACACACGAGGCATAATGACTTTTATGTATACTGTAGAATTAAGAAACGAACAACACAACACATACCCGGGAATAGCTGTGTTACGACTGCGACAGTCAGAAAGGCCAACAAGTAAGCAAGCAGGCTTACTACACCCTTCACGGCGCGAAGGAAAGCATCACTGATAGTAAAGAACTGTACTAAGGCTGCTATGACAGTTTTCATGTCTGTCCTTTGGTATGTTCTATCTCTTACTAGGCTGGCGAACTTATCAGAATTTTCCTCCCTTTTCAGCTGAGGCAGCCTTGCGGGCTTTTGCCTTCCCTTCCTTTCACAGCTTCCGAGAGTAAGTCATTAATTCTGGCCATTAAACCTCTCTCTCACGAGGTAGCCTTGTACCAGTGGACCCATTTTTCACGTCATGGGGACAGCACCTGAGTAGATGCAAATATTCCTCTTACACTTTGTCACTGAACCACCCCCGATGTCTGTCTCTTCAACTTCTAACATATATACCTTCATTAGTGTTCTGCAGTGCGAATTAGGAAACGTCGGTGTTTCTAAAGTGGGGTAAGATTCAGCCCGTGATATTTGTGAATCTTTACATTTAAAATGCAAGGGTAGATCATTAAGTAAAACACATGTAATAGGAGCTCGTCGTAAACTAAATGAATTCCTCGCCTACTACACAAATTTAAAAAAAGAATACAAACTCTAAATTATGGCCTTATTAAGTGAAATGAAATAAGTTATGGCATTACTGTACGATATTAGGGGAAAACATTTAAATTCTTGTAATCTATAAGTATTATAGAAAAGAAACCACATTTTTAGAATAATAGCATTGAGATTAAACCACAAAAAATAATGGTATACCATTATTAAATCAAATATTTAATATTTTTAAATATTTTTAATGTAACCATGTTTATGAACTGAGTCCTTGATATTATCTTTACATTCACTAAAATAGACAGAAACAACAGAAAGTTTCGAGTTACACTGTGTATTTAAGTTGATGTTCATATGTTTCAATAAAACAAAAACATGTTACTATTTAAAAGAATTGCTATGTACTAAGCAAATAAAAACAACCTATATTTAACAAAAACACCAAGATGCTTTTGTTAAATATAGAACATGGGCATCATTATAAATAAAGTTTATATGCAGAATTAATTTGGCCTTTTATTTTAAAACAATTGAGAGAAAATTAAACGTTAAAGTGATTTTTAAATTTCGGTTTTTATGTATCCGACTACTCGTGATGGTCCCATTTCCTTAATTTTCAATTCGGTCCTGGTGGTGTAGTGGTAACCATACTTGCCTCGTAAACCCAAGATCGCGAGTCCCATGTCGTACATTTACGGCACGTAAAAGAACCTCAAGCCTGAAAGCAGAGACCTCAACAAAATTTATCGACCCTGAATTGAATGGGATGCCGATAATCAACAAATCAATCAGTGCACTTTCACCTTCTCCAACCTGCTGTTTTGACTTCCATTATGTCTCCGGGATGTAGTGGTCTATGGTTACAAAATGACCTCAGAAGCCATTGGGATTATGCTGCAACTTTCCCAAATATATTTTAAAGCGTTCCTTCCTCGAACGCCTGAAGTCAACAAACGCGACACCCATCGCTCACTCAACTTCTTCACATGCTGAACTTCATGTACCCGTTCATATGAGATGCCTACCATCTCAGCAATCTCACGAAGCTTGATGCGACAATTTCTGTTACGATACCGTGAATTTGATTGACCATTTCTTCAGAAGAAATCTCAATCGAGCGTCCGGAACGTGCAGCGTCTGCAGTGCTCATACGGCAACGTTTAAATTCATCTATCCAGTAATAAATGATCTTGAGTGCTGGTGCAGAGTCCCCATGAAATTCCTTCAGCTCAGTTTTTATTTGCCTGCAGCCATTTTTTAAATACAAAAAAGGTTTATCACTACACGATACTTGTCTATGAAACGTGTTACACCGATCACTTAAGATAACTGCCAACGAAGAACTGCGTGCTGCATCTATGGAAAGTTGAGCTGAACCGTTACAAGAATCATGCTTACCAACAGTTATGCGGCTTAACAAAATTTCCCGCCATATCTTTGAGCTTTTCCAGACTTATCAGTATATGTTTTCCAGGGATAGTTCACAATTCTTTTCAACAGAAAATGCTATACGTGAAATTTCAGGAGTTGAAGGAGCCAGCAGCCTTCACAACACGAGTCCGACTTTGTGCACCTGTTATATGTGTTATGTGTTATGTGTTATGTGTTATGAGTGTTTCCAAATCTGGCAATGTGCTACTAAATGGCGATGTCATTAAGCAAAATATTCGTTTTCTTAACTGAGAAATAGTGGATGAATTTGCACAGAAGAAGTGAGTGCATCTTTAAGACGTACTTCGTTGAAAATGCACAAGGAAACAGGTCACATCTGAATGCACAAAGAGTAAACTGTTGAACGCTTTTAGGGGTGCTTGTACACTGAAATAGCTTGAATATTCACAAACAAGAGTTTCAACAAGATGGCGCGACCATTCATACTGGTCATGGGGACGGACGCCTATAAACAGCTGCTTACCTGTCGGCTGATTTCTAGAGACTCGAATTTTCCATATCCTTCACGTAGCCCTGATTTATGCATTTTGGAGGACGTTACCCATTCTTGATAGTCTAGACGAACTTCCTAAAATATCGAAACAGTATTCACAGTGTAACAGGAGAACAGTGTGATGCTATGATAAGACGTATGGAACATGTCGTACACAATGATGGACAATATGTAGAACACACGCGTTGTTCCCTTTGAATGGATCTAATTTCAAATTATTGTAAAATATTAACGGC
The DNA here is from genome assembly GCA_030762175.1 of Metallyticus violacea. Classification (NCBI taxonomy): domain Eukaryota; kingdom Metazoa; phylum Arthropoda; class Insecta; order Mantodea; family Metallyticidae; genus Metallyticus; species Metallyticus violacea. The sequence continues at coordinate 18,362,565 of CM060839.1, read as the reverse complement.
TAAAGATAAAATAAAACAGAAAGTGTCATCTGAAAGGCAACCTCGTCAAGTTTTGTAATGTTTTCAATTAACAACACAATATGGGGCAGAGGTGGGGTCATAAATGAAGTAATTGGGCCTTTCTTCATGGAAAAATCATTCACTACCTAAATATTTTGGAACAGTTCTTCTTACCTCAAATCCAACACCTACATCCTGATGTCAATTTTCAGCAAGATGGACCCCCTCCCCATTGGTACAGAAATGTTCGCAGTACCCTGGACGAGACTTTAACCGGCCGTTGGATTGGTAGAAGAGCAACAATCGCTTGGCCTTCAATATCCCCTAATTTTAAATGTAATTGTTGTGTTCAGTGTGTCATTAAAGTATTTCGGTTACCGTTTTTGGGTGGCACCCTGTATGAAAGAAAAAATTAATAAACGTCCAGGATCCGTACTTTTGAAAACAAAAGTGGCTCTTTTATTAATTAGAGGGTGCTGAGTGTAGTGATGATAATCTAACCTACATTATTTCAATTTCAATACATTTCTAGTCTAGTTTTTAAGCAATTAAGTGCTCTATAAGGGTTATATCAAGCGCTCCGAATTTTTTGTGCATCAATGATAAATTGCCACTTACTATTGACACTTTCCATAAACTGTAGACAAAATACGAACAGGTATGTACTGTTGTTGTCAAAAATCGATGTTATGTATTGCGTTTTATCTAATGAAACGTCCGTTTTCACTACTGAGGTGTCACAGGTGGTGTACGCTGGTGATACATGTTAATTAGGAAAGAGTTTTTAAAGGAAGGATTTGTTATTTATGAGAACCAAGGAAAACCTGGAAAAATACTCCGCGATAGAGAGCGTTCCTAGCGGGAATGGAACCGCAGATCTCCCGCTAAAATGTAGGCACCCGTGACGGTCTTAATCATCATAGAAATTCTGATATCTCGTAAACTTCTTGGCCCAGAATGTGCAAAACCCCAGTAATATTCTAAACTCAGTTTTATTTTATTGACACCAATAGGCTGGGTTCTAATGCGACTTGTTCTGGAAATGCTATTTATAATATAGAGTGCGGCCGAAATAATAAGCGGGTTTGAATTAAAGGCTATTTTGAATTTGGCGGGGTTTTTTGTTGTGAATATGTGGCAGTACTGTAGATTCGACCTTAGAAATGAGTTCGCCAGTTGGTATTCTCTCTCCTATGTGTTAATCGTGGAGCACGGCAATGAAGGAGCGGGTTTGTGTTGTAACTTGGTACATCAGAACCCATCACAGAAACCCAATGAAAAGTGCTCTCCAAATCTACAAGAACTGTACTTTAAGGTACTATAATAGTAATATAAATAATTATAAGCAATTAAAATATTTTTCACTTAAAAACCCGCTTATTGTTTCTGCCGCATCCTGTATCTTTTTTGTGATTGCAATGGCGATGTCGATGAGGCCATTCATATTTGAACTTAATTTCTGAGTAACCAGCGCACCAGTAGCATCTTTCTTTCCAGAAATATTCGCGGCTATAGTTTAATTGATTCACCCTGTATGTTTCTTGTGTCATAAAGTAGACTTTTGATGAATTAATGTTTACCCAACTTTATTTTACTGTTAAGTCAAATAAATTGTTTAAAAAAATTCTTACGCATAAAAACAAGGGCCTTGTGTCAGTAGATTTTCCAATCTCGGCCGGAAGTAATCAGACGTCATATCGATTTTAATCTTCGTATGAAGTTCACAAGATGCCCCAACGGTGCCAAGAGCAGGAAATGCCATCTGACAGCAGTACAGAGCTTTGTCCCTTTGCGGTGAGATCTATGTCCCCGAGGGTTCATAGCGGTTGGTAGCCCTGATGTCCGCTTGTTTATATTCCCACGTACAACTCGTTTCATTTGTCGCCGACCTCGGGTGAACAGTACACAATGTGCAACCCCTGGGGGACTGTTACAGCTCTCGTGCTTTTGTCTGCATGCATTTACCCTGGGGCACTATCATTGCATCTGTTTCTGTGGCGCAGTTGCTTATGTCGTCATTGTTGAAGTATACGTATTGAATTACAACAAGACATGTCTCTGAATTCTACTGCACTATTGTTTCGCAGGGGTTTTTCTATGAATAAAATGTTAAGCATCTTTGGGGAAAGCTCTTATTCAAAAAAAAAAAAAAAAAAAAAAAAAAAAAAACAGGCCCCACCTGTGTGCGTTTTCACTGCAGAATGCCCTTGTTAGCTTCGATAATCTCGATTTTAAAGTAGAATTTTGTGACGTTAATAGGGCGATGTGAGTGATCGCCTAAGTTAAAAGGAATGAAGCTAATTTGCGATTGTACTAATAGAATTCATTCTGAATAATCTTTCCAAATCTCCATCGATTGTACTTAGTAGGCGAAGACCCCCCCCCCAAAAGTGTGTGTGTGTATCTTATATCTTATATATATATATATATATATATATATATATATATATATATATATCTTATCGCTCTAAAGGTCGCAATGTATGTTTTATCTCGACAAAACTCAGCGCATAACCATCAATTAAACGATTTGACGAGTTGGTTAACCAGCAAAATTGGATCATTGGGAGGAAGGGGGGGTTAATCTAAAGCGAAAGGATTCTAAATAATTGAAAAATCGCTCTTAACGGCCAAAATTTTTGCTTTATCTAAACGAAACTCAGTGGATTTCTTTAAAATAAATAGATGAAAGTTATTTCCGAAAAGCAGGGCAATCGAGTCATTAGGAATGGGGTTATAGCTGAAAAACAATCGCTCTAGTGGCCGCAATTATAAATATTTTTAAAGGAAATTCAATATATGCCATTGAAATAAAATAAAAAAAAATATAGTTTCTGAAAATCAGGGAAATCGAGCTATTAGGAGTGTGGGTTTACTTAAAACTCAAAATTTAAAAATCGCTCTATCGACAGTAATATTTATTCACAGCAAAATTCGGTATATATCATTTAAATAAAATATGAAAGGTAATTTCCGAAAATTAGGGAAATTGGACGATCAGGAGTAGAGGTTAATTTTAAAACCGAAATTTAAAAACATCGCTTTTAATATTCTCTATATTGTTTTAAAATAAAAGGACAAATTAATTCAGCACATAAAATGCATTTATAACGATGCATTTGTTTTATATTTAACGAAGGCTTCGTCGTGAAGATAGTAAATGTAAATATTAATCTAATATGTGTGTGAGAATTATATTTGTATGTAAGAACGCTCTGTAATAACCTTCAGAAAACGTTTACGTTACATGTTAATAACATTTAAATTAAATTTCAAAGCCATTGAAAATCAATGTAACTTTCGATTGTTTTTATTCGCTTAGTACATTGCAATTGTTTTTAAATAGTAACATGTTTTTGTTTTATTGAAACATATGAACATCATCTTAAATACACAATGTAACTCGAAACTTTCTGTTATTTCTCTCTATTTTAGTGAATGTAAAGATGATATCAAGAGATCAGTTCATAACCATGGCTACACTTAAAAATGTTTAAAAATACCCACACGGTATAGCTTTGTCTATAGGTGCATATATTTTTATTTTAATTAATAGGGTACCATTAACTCTTATGGTTTGGTCTCAGCAACAACAGCAACAACAATAATAATAATTTTTCTTTTGTAATACTTATAGATTGCAAGATTTCTAATTTTGTTCCCCTAATGCCAAACAGTAATGCCATCTTATTTCATTAATTGATAAGGTCTAAATTTGTATTTTATATTAATTTTTATTAAAAGTTATTCAACCTGTGAGGAATTCGCTTTGTTTACTCAGTTCCTGCGTGACGGACTTTTTATACGTACTAATAAATCTATCTCTTTTAACATCTAATGAGCGTTACAATTTTAATGGGCAGCAGCGTATATGCGAAGGCTGTTCATTAATGATAATACTTTTTTTTTTACGGGCATAATTTATGGTGCTAAAATCTAAGCACCGAATATTTTGTTAAGTGTACAGAAAAATGAAGGTAACACTCAACGAAAAATATAGCGCTATTTCGTCTCAACAAATCTTCAGCCGAGACCTATGGCGCACTTGTTCTTGCCTATAGCATAGTTCGAAGATGGTTTAAAACGTTTAAAGAGGGGAGTCTATCAATTTCAAAGGAAGGTGCACCCCGTGCTCCAGTTTGTGCGGTAACGGAAGAAAACGTTAACACCATCGCTGTTATTGTGACAGTGGGTGGTCAATAACATTAAGAACACTTTCAGAATTTCACTGATGCTATCCACGCGTTGGTTAGTGAAGAAACGTGTTTCTAGACGCTGAAATTGCCCCCCAGTTGAAGATATGGAGTTTCTTTCAAAGATAATCACTGCTGATGAAACCTGGGTACATCATTTCATCATTCGCTATTAAAGCATTTGTTTACCCGCATATCATACCTGCAAACATCACAAGCTATACTACAAATATATCCTTAAAAAACTCTGCAGCCATATAACGCGTAAAAATCAGCATTTCCTTGCAACTAGTCTTGAGCGTGTTACAACCTGTTTGTGCGCACTCAAACCTGCGAAACAAAACCTGACACCTGACGAACGTTTACAGTGCGATCAGTTTATCTCTTGACCGGCTATCAAAAAGGTTTTCCCGCGGTAATGTGTATAACAATTGTATATAATCACTACATGTATGTATTTAACAAAAAAAATGAAAAAGAGAGAAATAGCTTTAAAAAATACTTAAAGCCTTTCCTCATAAAAGCACTTTACTTCATGCAAACGAATTTTAGAACATAAAAAACCGCTAAACGTGTTTCAACCTCCGCAGTATAACTCGCTTGTTTTTCCTTACAAGCACTCAGTCGTTCCTTGCACGTCGCCGTGTCAACATCTATATCTCCTGCCGAACCGACCCTCGCCGATTACAATCTGCCTATCATCTTTGTAAGTACAATCCACAAAATTTATTACCGCCAGCTCCTCGCCGATTACACTGCATCATCACATGCATGTACTCACACCATTTTTTTAAAAAAAAATTATAAAATGTTCCCTCGGGGCACAGTTTGTGTTTTTCTGGCCTCATAAAAAGAAAAACGACAAATAAAAGAAAAAACTCCCTCGGCGCACAGTTGTTTACCGGCTATCGCAAAGTTTGCCGGCGTTTGTTTTGTTTGGCCCCGAAAGAAGTCGATTGCCAGCCGGGCGAGGGAGTGGGGGGCTAATACTACTGTCATATCATAAGCAGAAGTCCACATTTCCGTGCAACAAGCTGGAGTTTGCATCACGATAATGCACGGCCGTATATCGCAAATGTTGTTGCTGAATATCTCACAAAAATATGTATCTCCTTATAGTTCACATAGTTCCGTGCAACCTTTTCCTTTTCTCAAAATTGTAGGAGGAAACATCTTCATGGGAGGCATTTTCCATCGTCAGAAGCAGTGGGGAAGGCTGAGGAGGCGATTCTGAAGAATCTGTTAAAAAAAATTATTACAAGTATGTCTTGAAGACTGTCAGAAACGCTGGAACATGGTCACATTATATCCGTAGGGAATACTTTAAGAACAAGTCAAAAAGAAATATAATTATTCTTTATTGGGCAATCCTCGTACGTGCCCGGCTGAGAGAGTGAGAAATACCTTGAAATTTCAACAATCTTATGACATGTGTGTAGGTTACTAATATGCATCTTTTTGTTCGAGAGAAATATTGATTACTTTCATCTACATTAGTCATTTATCTTCATTCGAATATATATACAACTAGAACATTATGTACTCTGTTACCAACTTATGCTGAACGCCATATAAAAAACTATTTCTTTTTCAGTTTGCCCAGCATGTTTCTGAGGCTGGGTTAGCGAAGAAAGAAACAGACGCAAACTGTTATTCCTTGCTAATGAAAACAGTTGCTATTGAAACAGAGCGTACTCGCTTCCCGGGATTACGCCAGATCTCTCCAAAATGGAGCGCTAAGCTAAACCGCACGAACCGGCCTTTATTTGCTTGTTGAAACCTCAGGGGTACCATGGCTGCCATTTTTTTTTGGCGTATCTAGTTGATTCCCATATCCATATGCTGAGCCTTCCCTTTACTGCGCTAAATACAGAATGAAGAATTGTTCTTTCGATCGGTAATACAACTTAGGCGTTCTCGGCGAGTGTGCCGTTACATGTCGGGAGCGGCAGCTAAAAACTGAACTTTGGCAGAAATATTTTCTTACATTTCTAGCACACCTGTTTATAAAAGCTAAAGACATAAAGTATTGGAAATGTTTACTGCATAACCCACAAAATATTTATTTTTAAATCTGAAAATGTGAAATTTTAATTCTGGTCGTCTTTACATGTTTTAAAAATACATATAAAGTGTAAAAACTGAACAAAATGTCAAATTTTATAACTAAATAGCCACAATATTGTCCTTAAAATTGCTTGTACTTAAAAGTTCTTGTTTAATAATTATAACAAGATAGTATTTTACACACATAAAACAAGTAAAAATGCTAAATCGATACTTTTTATTGCCTCCTCGAGCTATTATTATGGCATCAAATCGTCTGGACATTGAAAGTATTAACTTTTTTACTTTGTCAGGCGAAATCTCACTAAATCACACCTTATGGATGGCTTCAACCAGGTCTTTCTTATTTTTTCCCCCCTTTCTTTTCTTTGCTGTAGCATTGCTAATCATCTTCCAACAATTCTCAGTGGAGAGAGATCTGAGCTGTTCACTGGCCAAGTGAGGGCGAAAATACGTTGTTCTTCAAGAATACTTCTAACCAGTAGTATAGAATTCTAACTTTTTTAAAACATTATGTGGGTGTAGTATGAATTTGGTAAAATTATTAGTGTTTAAGCAAAGTACTCACTTTTCTTGTCTATGACACGGTGCGAAGCCATCCTGAAAAGTGAATTTTCTGGTGATAAAAACTGCTCCACAAGTACTGGCCTTAAACTTTCTCTTAAAGTCATTATGTATTCATCTATATTTACTGTTCCCTCAACAAAATGTAATGCTCTCACTCCTTTGCTGGAAATACAACCTCAGACTATTAAACTTTTTGGGAACTTTGCTGTTGAGTCCAAACATTCTGACAGAAATTCTTCACCGCTACGACGACGGATAAATATTTTTTCATCATTTCCTCTGACATAATGTTTTGATTCATCTGAGAAGATGGCTTTACTCTACATCTCTTTAGTCCAATGAGTATGTTTCTTGGCCCAATTTAACTGTCAAAAGGGAATTCTTCCATGACCACCGAACAAGTATTTCTGAAAGTTTCTTAGCATCTTCCTTCCACTCCACTGAAGTCATGCGCCGGTTTTTTTTTTTTTCAGACAAATCCGCTTCTAAACACCGTCATTAGCATTATTACTTTAATTCTTTCCAAATTCCATTTTTTTTTTTTTTTGGTATTTAGTCAATAATATTGACACACTGAATTGTTTAAATCCTGTATTTAATGTAATATGTACCGTAAAATGACCCTCAGAAGCTAATTCGACAATTACACTCTTTGCGAGGCGTGAATTCAATTCCTTTGCCAATTTTGTGCAACTGTTATTAAACACACAATCACTCACATTAAAACCAGCAATAAAGGCAGCAGTATCACAACAATGGAAAATTTTTGTTGCATACAACAATGCGTAATCGCTTATAGACAAAACAAAACTGAAATATTGGACCCATTGTTGACATTAAATAAGGTAAGTGAAGTATACACCATGGATGTTCCGCCTTCTCTGCCGATACTGTAACCAACTGAGCTACCGTGTCCTCTAAGCATGGAATCACGAACCTCTCTCATGAATAATGTTTGAATCCCGGCCATGACCAGAAAAAATTAAATCTGATTTTTCCTTTTCACGAAATCCACATTTTTGTATGTATAGGATAATTATGTAAACATTAGTTTTTCGTCCGAAACACTTGCGGCTGCAGATTTACTGCTAAGATGGAGGCGAAAAGAAATAACAGACCGCTACGATGTCTTATCCTGTTATTGATCATTACTGATTAATAACTTTCGTATTCTGCGTACAAAAACTATTTCTGTTACAGATGAGCTTAGCGTTGTCTTCATCCAATTTCGCATAAAAGGAATTAGACAAAAATTCAAACCACCTAAGATCGAATTTCATTAATAATAGAGGGAAGAAGTAAATGATTTAGATAAAATTGAAAATAAATTTAAAACAACAATTTAATATTTTCTTGGCTACGTATTAAAAAAAAAAAAAGAACGTCAGGAAGTAATAATAGTGTTTAACGCCCGTTTTTACTACTAAGGTACCACACGAATGATACATGAGAGAAATGATGTATTGGGAAAGAATTTTGTTTTAAAGAAAGAAAGATTTCCAGACCTAAGTTTGGGTACCTCTCCGGCATTTGCCATTTATAAGAACCGAGGAAAACCTGGAGAAAAAAAAACTCAGGGAAGACATGTACTAGGTGAAATCGAACCCCAGGCCTCTGCTCACGAGTTCGCGCCTTAACGACCTCGGCCACTCGTGGCGGTATCTGGAAGTTAGTTTTCTATAGATTTTCCGTACATTATCTGTACGACATGCTGAGAGAAAATATGAACCTACCAGAAAGTCATTAACTATTCTAGCCCACAAATTGATAAATTGTTACGAGTATCTATCTAGAACTGTACCGTGAGGAAATCCGTCAGCACATAATTATTGATTATGAAAATTTGTGATACCATTTGTTCGAAATATTTCTTCATCTATAAACAAAACCGTATATCTCTTATAGACCCGAGACCATGGGCACAATCAGGGTCAGTAGATTTTTAGGGCTTAAAATCCTAAGTATGGCTTCCTGTGGAAGAGAAGTTAAGCCGTGGGTCCCATGTTGTAGATTTACTGTACTAAAAAACCTCAAACCTGAAAGAAGAGGTCTCTGAGCAAAATTTATCATCCGTTTCACGCCGTGAAATGAATAGGACGCTGATGACCTGAGATATTAAAGAGCGTCCGTAAATAAACCAAATAAATACTATGTACAAACAAGAGACAAACAACTATGGGCAGTTTGTGCAACAAACCGCCAGCTAAAGTTCTGCCTTGGTGGGTAACGGGCAGGCGAAAGATCCCTGTACACGCTGAAGATGATCTTAGGTGAAGTACTTCATGCTATGGTACCTGGATGTTTTCGACAGCTTTGTGTTCTTTCTGGTCAGGCATACAAGCAACTCTCGGTTCCTTGCCAGCTGATATATCCGTGCAACCTCGCGTCCATATGTAAATATCACATGATTAAACAACACAAGTAACAGACAAACTACAAATGTACATAATGACAAATAAAATAAAGTCTCCATGGCAACTCAACACCAGAGCCCGGAAGTTAGATAGAATTTCTATCTGGGTGGATATATTTAGAGGTCAGATAGAAACGAACATGTTTCCATACATCTGGGGTGGGTAGGGCCAGTTTTTATTTTGCATTTTCCCCCTTATTTTAAGGTTAAAACTTTTTTTGATCTGTTTTGGATAAAGAATTTGGCATATTGAAGTGAAAAAAAATATAAATATTAAATGGCATGTTTACCTCAATAAAAATATCTACTAAAAATCTTGCTATATATTTATTTCATTTTAAGCAGTCAAAGCGTTTTCTCAACCCATTTACTTAAGCTCTTTAAATAGCAGAACCTTCATTGCCTCGGGCATAGGAATACAGGAAACAGAGAGAATGAGGTAATTGCTGTAGGTTTGAATAGTCCTGGCGAATGATCTTGTACCGATCTGCGCTAGACAATTCTAGGAAATTTGTGGTGGGGGTAACTTCTCAGCTACATAAATGTAACAAACGATTGCAAGCGAGAAAGATGAGAGCGATACAGCTGTGCAATAAACCATCCCTACAATGTGTTCAGTACGGAAGTAAGAGAGATACTAACCTGACTCCCCTATAAAGGCATAAACAGAAAATGAACTCGACCAGAAACCACTGCGTATCTTTTGCTCATTCGCCAGGACTATTCAAAACTACTTTACTTTGTTTTGATCAACATTTCCATGATGTTCTGAAAGATGAATGTTCTGTTGTAACTGGTATGAGTTCTTCCGAAATAGTTTGTTTTAAATATGCTCCAATCACTTCAGTGGAAGTAGAACGTTCTTTTTCCATGATGAAAATATTCGCTCTGACTATGACATTTGATAGCTTGAAAAAACATCTTGTTGTTGCTTGTAACCAAGAAAAGTAAGGCTTAAGTACTTTAATTATGTGATAAAGATATTACTAAATATCTTAAATACCTATTTTCACTTTTAATCTGTGCCTATTTCAATTATACAAGTATTACCGTCTATTTTCAGCATTATTGTCTGCCTATTTTAACCTAAACAAATGCCTGAATTTCACGCTCTGTTCATCCTATTTACAAGTGCATCCAAATTAACTGATAATATAGTTACAGTACATTTTTCCTTAATTTGGTGTTAGAAATACTTCCCCTTTGTACAAATATTTACAATACCTCCTATATATTATTTGTATCCTGTACAATGTAGATAAAAGTTTCCTATCAACTTCTTCCACTCCATTTGCAGTATCACCTCGACCCGTAAAGCCGGTATATAGTTGTATGAATCTTAATCATGTGTAAAGGACAGAGATTCTGCACAGTCCAAAAGAAACAGAACTTAATTGAGGCTCTTAGAAATCTCACACGGTTGATGTGATTTGTTGTAGAACTTGCTTTTTATTCCATTGTAATGGTTTTTTTTTTACTAAGTGCAGTTTATTTTTGTGTTTTTTCAGGTGAGTATTGTCCAGTGCGTGATCGCATGGCCGGTGAGATGCACGGTAAGCGATATGCTCTAACATCATTGTTCTTTTAACGTGATATTCGTGCAAGATGTCCATTACGAAAGGAAGCGGCCCTGAAACATTTATTTACCTCGATTACACCCCATTCTGCAACTGAGGCTCCTCACAATGTGTGATTCTATTTTTATATGTCAGCACAAAGAAGGAACAGAGCATAGAACTAGCTCCGATGTAAGCCAAAGTATATTTTTAGCGAATTCAGAAGGTGGTTGTGCGGTTGTTCCGGTGAAACTGTATATGTAAGAAATATACTTGAGAACACAGTCTGTCCTGGTGGTGTAGCGGTAATCATACTTGCCTCCTAAACGCAAGATCCCGGGTTCAATCCCGGCCAGAATCGATGGATTTTTTCGGGCGTAAAATTCCTAAGTATGACTTCCTTCGGAAGGGAAGTAAAGCCGTGGGTCCCGTGTCGTACATTTACGGCACGATAAAGAACCTCAAGCCTGAAAGAAGAGACCTCTGAGCAAAATTTGTCGGCCGTTTCACGCCCTGAATACAATGGGACGCTGATAACCTGAGATGTTAAAGAGCGTCCGTAAATAAACCAAATCAAATAAAATAAAAAGTTGAGAAATAGAAATATAAAATAATGCAGAAAAGGATAAAACACTAAGAAAAGGTCACAGAGTTATAATGGTAAGAAGAAGAACTGAAAGTAATCGAAATATAGTGATTACAGCTTGTGACTTTTTCTTGGTGTTTTATCCTTTTCTACTTTTCTAATATATACATCGACATATAACCATTTATTACAAAAATGGTCTTCGAGTTCGTTAACCAGCAAAATTGGACCTTTGGGGATGGGAATTAACCTATAGCGAATTTTTTTAAAAAAATTGAAAAATTGCTATAACTGCCGCAATTTTTTTTCTGGACGAAACTCGGTATATTTCTTCGAAATAAATTTATAATTATAGTTTCCAAAAATCAGGGCAATCGGGCCATCAGGATTGGGGATGTACCTGAAAAATGAGTGGGGGTAAATGCGAAATTAAAAAATCCTTCTATTGGGCGCAATTTAAAAAAACTTATAGGAAATTCTTGTAATAATATATTAAAAACATTTTCTGAAAATCAGTGAAATCGGATTATTAGGAGCGGGAGGGTATTAACTGAAACCTAAAATTTAAAAATTATTCTAGCGGCACTAATATTTGCTTTTTCGCAAAGAAATTTGCTTATAACATTTACATAAAATAAGAAAAGTAGTTGCTGAAAATGATGAAAGTTTAATTTTAGGACTTTTTCTGAAACCTATAATTTAAAAATAGTTCAATCGGCTTCAAGATTTGTTTCTTAACAATAAAATTCCGTATATACCATTTAAATAAAATAAAAGAAGAATTAGTTTCTGAAAATTAGGAAAAATGGAACATTAGGAGTATAGATATACTTGGAAATCGTTATTTTAAAAGCGCTCTTGAGTTGAATTTTCTCTATAATGTTAAAAAAAAAAAAAAAAAAAAAAAAAAAAAGGACAAATTAATTCAGGATGTAAACTGTATTTATAAAGATTAATGTGTTTTATATTTAACAAAAGCATCTTCGTGAAGATAACAAATGTGAAATATTAATCTAATATATGTTTGAGAATTATATTTGTATGTAAGAGCGTTCTGTAATAACCTTCAGAAAACGTTTACGTTACATGTTAATAACATTTAAATTAAATTTCAAAGCCACTGAAAATCGATGTAACTTTCGATTGTTTTTATTTGCTTTGTACATTGCAATTGTTTTTAAATAGTAACATGTTTTTGTTTTATTGAAACATACAAACATCATCTTAAATTTAAATTAAATTTCAAAGCCACTGAAAATTTATGTAACTGTGGAATGTGAAGAAATGTTCCAAAAATATTTTAATGGGCACCACCTTCGGAATTTGCAAAAAAATTAATTACAGGTTCTATAGACAACTTTACCTCAAGCAAAGCGAATTTCTTTAGTGGGTTGGGTAGATTTTCGTTGACCATTTGCATACGATGCCAAATGTGATGAGTGTTGACTTCTTAAGGCAGATATACTCACCCACACATGAAACGTAAACCGCTGCCGGTATGCAAGCCATTAGCTTTCACATTTTTTACCCAAAGCACAGCTTTTACTTTGACTTTGGGTTGAAGCTTTGTGGGGCCGGATTTCCAGCTACTACAGAGGTTTCTGTATGAAAGGAGGGTTTTAGAGAGTCATTGGACCTTGCCTAAGCGGGTACGTCCTATTAAAAATGCCACGTCACCTCGTGCCATCGTTTTTGGAATTCATGTAACCGGAATAAAATTAAAAATGTAGCTTTTAGAATTAAATTCCCTGAACCATATCAGCCTTTTCCTGGATTTATAAAAGCCGCCAACTCTTGCAATACATTTATTTCATCAATAAAGGTCGTTCTTTTTTTAATTTTTTTTTGCAGAAATTTACAAAAAAAAAAAAGTATAGTCCCATTGGCTTTAGTTATTGAACACAAAAAACTATTCTGAGAACGCAATTAAGATTTTTGATGACATGTCTGCATCAGATAGTGATGATATTACTATTGGTTGCTCATTCTGCTGTTTTAGTGTTTTCTTTCCAATCTGAAGATTACCAAAGAGAACTGCAAATGGTTTGTCATACTCTATAAGGAAAATTGAAAGAAAGATCTTAAATTATTAATTTAGCAAAATGTGAGCTAAAATGAAAAAATAATAATTATGAATAAATATATTTAACCATCATAATATGCGGTCTTTAAAAAAACCTTCTGAGTTTTTTTAATAGTGTTTAAAGCCCGTTTTTACTACTGGAGCACCACAGGCGGTGGACACTGATGATACATGAAATGATATGATGTATTGGGAAAGGATTTTTTAAGGAAGGAAACGTTCCAGGTCTAAGTTTAAGGTACCTTCCCGGCATTTGCCAGTTATGAGGACTGAGGAAAACCGCAGTCAACGAGGACGGTCCTGGCAGGATTCGAACCCCAGATCTCACGCTCACGAGTCCGCGCCTTAGCGACCTCGGCCACCCGTGGCGGTACCTCCAGAGTGAAAGAGCTAAAGATACCATGAGGTACGTAGATGATTCTATACGAGGGCTTTTCGATACGTTCGTAAAAATTTCAAAAGGTGGTAGCAACGGACTGTTATCTTGTCAACGTGGCTATTGTTATATATAATGTTAATAGGTTTCAGAGTTACTGCAAAGTTTTGAGACGAGGAAACGTGAATGTTAAAAGTTATGTGGAATATGGTAGCCCCTTTCGAGTAAACCGGTACCAGGTAGCGACTCTCCCCACTCCGGCATTGCAGAATATGAGAATAAACAGACCCCTTCGTGTACAGGCAGCAAGTCATTACGCTGGAGCTGGAGACCGAGAGAGCAGCTTATGATTTCAAGAATGGTTTAAATGAGTCCCAAAGCCTTGAGCGCATGTAATACGCTTTTGGGGACCTTTCTCCATCTAGGTCAACAATTTTTCGCTATTTGCGAAATTTAAAAGGGGCTGAACATCACTGCAAGACAGGGAGAGAAGTGGGCCTTCGACAATGGCAGCGACTGAGGAAAACATCGTGCTGGGAAAATGGTACGCGAAAACAAACGTGTAACACTTAAGGACATCGAGGCAGCCTTTCAGATTAGATCGCTAGCAGTATAGAAAATCCTGCACCATCATCTTTGTGTCAGGAAGGTTTCCTCTGGTTGGGTATCCCATGATTTGTCAGAGGCACAAAAGCGCATCCGCATCAAACGTGTGAGGAAATGCCGCAGAGATTCGAAAGAGGGAGCTCAAGGCGTGTTTCTGATGTCATCACGGGTGATGGGATTTACCAATTTGACCCGGAGATCAAACGACAGTCGGCTGTTTCCAGATGACGATTCAATGACGAAAGTAAAGAGTGGGCGAAGTGTTGGAAGAAAATGGTAGTCATAGTTCCTCTGGAGGAGCAAAGGACGGTTATTGCTTAGTGGTACATCACAGTCTGCCTGACGGGAGTTTTCGACAAGCTCCGAGAACGCTATCCAAGGACAGAACTAAGGAGAACCCTACTTCACCACGATAACGCCTCCGCCCGCACGGCTAACATCACCATCCAGTTTCTGGAGTCCACAGAGGTAAAACTGTTGACTCATCCCCCTTACAGCCATGACCTGGCTCCATGGGATTGTTTTCTCTTCCCTGAAGAGGCTATGGCTTTACATGAAAAAAAAACTTTTCACCATTGAGAGAAAATGAGTGGCAAGGGTGCTTTGATAAGTGGTTTTTGAGTATACGAAAGTGTATAGAGTGTGGTGGAGGGTTTTTTGAAACGATACAACAATCGGTAGGAATCTACCCACTCCCAATTTGATGTATCTCAAAACTTTCGTAGTGACCCTCGCAGTAACGACGTTTAGTTTGCGTTTGAGAGTCATTTTCCTACTTAAATTTGTCAAAATGCATTAAAAATGGAAATGTTACTTTTGCAATGGGTCGACGCTCGCAGAAACTAAGGTGAATTTGTATGTTCGTTTAGAATTGTGTATAATTGGTTTGGTTAGTTCAGTTGTGACCAAAAGAACACAAGCGATGCGGATCGTTGTGTACGTCCTGTCAAGGTAACGACTCCCGAAATTATTGAAAAAAAAAAAAAATCCATGACATGGCGCTGAGCAATCGGAAATTGAACGCATGGGAGATTGCTGAAGCTGTGGGCATTTCTGGAGATATGATGCAAAATATTTAGCGCCGTCATTTGCAAATGAAAAAGCTATCAGCGAGATGGGTGCCGCTTTTGCTAACTATGGATTAGATAACGCAGAATTTCGAGCTGTTTAAACGGAATCCAAGTGAACTTTTGTGGGAGTCGCCGAAGTGTGGATCCACTACTACACACCGGAAATAACGTAGCAGTAGTTGCAACTGACCCCCAAAAAACAATAAATAATCCTCTCAGCAGGGAAGGTTATGGTTACTGTGCTTTGCGATTGCCCCGGCGTAATTCTTAATGACTTTTAGGGAAATGGAAGATTACGCTATGCTGCTGGAGGAATTAAACGATGTGATTAAGTCCTCGTTTGCTGAAGAAATAATCACGATAATGCGGCAGCCTCTAGTTCTGCGGTTACGACCTCAAAATCAATTGTATTTAAGATTATGATATCCTGCCTCATCCCCCTACTCTCCGAATTTGACTCTCTGGGACTTCTCTTGTTCCCCAATGCAAAGAAATAACTTGTAAGGATGAAATTCGTATGAAATGAAGAGATTGTCCTGAAATAAATGAACATTTTGCAGAGCTGAAGACGTCGCATTTTATGGAAGGGATAAACAAATGAGAAAATGTTTGGAATACGTTTTATAGGATTAAAGGGAGATTATGTTGAGAAATAAAACTTTTGTTTTCAAAAAATTATAATAGGAGTAGCAGTGTTTTTATTTTTGTGGCACCAACATAATAAAAGTTCAATAGTTACACGGAGCTTCTAAGTTTTTTTTTTTTTTTTTTTTATAATGCGCTAGGTCTATTTGATTTAGCATTACATAGTAGATTAGATATTTCAAAATAATATATATATATACACTTACAGGTGATAAGTCATAAGTCATGGCAACTATTTTTTTCTCTCGCGACAAAGGAACAACACGCAAAATCGAAGATATACGATTGAAAGTGCATGGAATGTATTTTGTAATGAAGCCACCAGTTGGTGTAGGTGAGCACAGCTGCGTGTCTCAGCACACCCCAAAAATCAGTTGGTGAGCAATAGTGGTCAGGAATGGAAATCACGTGGAAATTTCTCCGCATCGGAATGCATAAGAATGTCACACAGATCTATGGGATGCACTGCTTGCCTGCCCTGTTGAACACTGACGAGGTGCTTCAAATGGGGCAGAATGCCGACTACTGATGTGGGCGTCCTGTATCCGCGGACAAGTGGGTATGGATGGTGGAACATGCTAACGCGATGATAGACACTTGTGGAATTAGAAGAGTAAACAAGAATTAATAAACAGTGCACCGCATTTTAAGGGAGGAACTGAACATGGAGAAAATATGTGCAAAGTGGTGAGACACAGAAGCGGACTCGCTACGAAACGTCCCATCAATCTGAACAAGTTGAATGAAACGCACTCAATGCTTCCCGTAGCTTTGTATGGTATTCTCGTTCATTCCTGCCGCGGAGAAATACAATTTCACATACGTCCGTTGTTTACACTCATGACCTGCATTCCTCACCACTGTCGCTTACCAATCGAACTTCGGGACATGCTGAGACACTTAATCTTACAAGATTAAGCAGCTGCAGGCTGCAGTGCCGAACTGTAGCGAAAAAAGCCGACTAGTTAGGATTTTAGTACTAGCAATTACTTTAACGAATAATTTCCACACTGAGCAGGAAGCCTTGCTAGCTCAGTAGATTAGAGCATTGTGTTAATGATAGAGGGTCGTGGGTTCGATTCTCCATGGGCAATTGTTTTCTTATTTGTAATCCTTTTTTTTTTCAGTCTTAATAAATAAATGTTATTTTTTTTAAAACTTCATTATTTTTCAACACTATTCTTAATCGAATAAATTTTACTTTTTTCAGAGGTTAGGTTAGGTTAATTCAGTTTAAGTTTAACAAAAAAATAATAGAACATGCAAAAATAATATTACTGCGTAACATAATAAAAATAATAACATAAGATAATGATAAAACATAATACAGCATAAAAAATTATTCATACGTAAGGTTAGTTTAAGCTTAACAAAAACAAAACAAAAAAAGTACTCTATATTAAGTATTGTATCGTAACAAGTCGGATTTCCTCCCTACAGTTCGAGACTGCCGGCAGCAAATGCTTACAACTTGTGAGAGTTGGTGTTGAGATACACAATTCTGCTCACATACACCATCTGGTAACTTCATTACATACACTTTCAATCGTATATCTTAGGTTTTTCTTGTTGTTTCTTGTTCGCGAGAAAAAAAAATAGTTGCCTTATTCCTCCTATATACAACAATGAAATAAAATAAAATAAATAAAAAGAAGAATGATTAATGAACGTTTCAAAAATAATATGCAAAAAAAAAAAATTAGATGTAACCTTAAGAATTAGACAAAGACACATTCATTCTATTTTTTCCCTCATTCCCTGCAACTGTTATCTAACTTTCCTCCCCTTTGTTACCTTCTGTCGGTCTTGGTCATATTTGTCTCCTAAACCCAAGATCGCGGGTTCAAAACCGGCCAGAGTCGATCGATTTTTTCGGGCGTAAAAATCCTAAGTATGCTTCCTTCGGAAGGGAAGTAAGGCCTTGGGTCCTATGTACATTTACGAGAGGTAAAAGAGTCTCATATCTAAGCAAAATTTTTCGGCCGTTTCACTGAATTGAATGGTACGCTAATGACCTGAGATGTTAAAGAACGTTCGTAAATAAACCAAATTAAAAAAAAAAATTGCCCTCCGACATAGCCCAACATCTTTCTCTGTTCGATCTCTTAAAGGAGTGTGGTAGATACTTTAACTGCAAATCTTCCCTACTTTTATATTCAGTCAGTATATGTACTCATGATTCCTCTTTTTACTCACAGTCGATGTAATTCAGGTTTGACCTTGAAAACGTATTTCAACAAACGACAATTCAATTATAGTATGGTTTCATTTAGGCATGTTAAAAACACGACAGAACAAAATTTGTGAACATTTCATGTGGTCTTTATATTCTTCCTTAAGCGTTCCGTTTCGCTTAAATTTATCGTTTACTTTTTATATGTGAGACGAGCTATTGCCATATTTGTGATCAAATATATGCTCCCTGTGTAGTAACAGTTGTGGTCACCCATCCAAATAGTGGGCAATGTAAGTGGCAGCTAACTATCTTAAGACAGAAAATACCGTCGTAGTGTTCCTTTTGATATTCAGATACTACCCTGTGTGCCATTTTATCATTCCAGACGAACTTTTCCCTTTTCACCGAGCGGTAGGAAATTATGGATAATGCCATCTATATGAATAATGCAGAACCCATTTCCAGTAAATTATGCTATTACCGAGGTTCATAGATACAGATTTATCGAATCGGATCTGGCGACTGTCTTTTGTTAATGCTTCTCTCTGACACTTGCCGTTCTGTTTGCTCGTCTTCCCCCCCGCCGGTTGTTTAACATTCACTGGCCATACTAGCCCATCCCTAATTTCCCAAATTATGCAAATGTTCAGGAGTGGTGCATGCTGGGAATCGCAATGCTGACAACTGTTTCACTGTCTTCTTATTGAAGGTAAAGGGGTCGTTTCTGCCGGTGAGTAACGGACACGGATTCGGGAGACACAAATTTCCCAAGTGTAAATGTGAAAATTGTCCACTTTAGGCTTGTTGAAGCAGGCAATCTCACAACTACTGGGTGATGTAGCAAATGGCTACAGAATGTTCTCGGCAAGCGCGTCAGTAGTTACAGCTAAGCAGAGCCCGAAGTTCAGGCGTTTATTTTGGTTAAAATAGGCAGAAAGAAGGCTCAAAAATACTGAAAATAGGCATTAATATAATTAAATAGGTCATTTAGATACTAAATAATTCCTTTATCACATAATTTAAAGAACTGAGACTTTCTTGGTTACGAGCAACAACAACTTGTCAAAGAGAACATTTTTTTATAATGGAAAAAGAACGTTCTACTTCCGCTAAACAAACTATTTCTGATGGACTCATACCACTTACAACAGAACATTCACTTTTCAGGATATCATGGAAATGTTGATAAGACAAGTAAAGTAGTTTTGAATAGTCCTGGCGAATGAGCAAAAGATGCGCAGTGGTTTCTGGTCGAGTTCATTTTCTGTTTATGTGTTTATAGGGGAATCAGGTTAGTATCTCTCTTACTTCCGTACTGAACACATTGTAGAGACGGTTTATTGCACAGCTGTACCGCTCTCATCTTTCTCGCTTGCAATTGTTTGTTACATTTATGCAGCTGAGGGGTTACCCCCACCATAAATTTTCCTAGAATTGTCTCGCGCAAATCGATACAAGGCCATTCGCCAGGATTATTCAAAACTACAGTATTTCCCTCATTCTCTCTATTTCCTGGTATTCGTATGCCCGAGGTAACCGTGTGTTACTTGCACTAATGAAGATTCTGCTATTTAAAGAGTTTAAGTAAATGGTTTGAGGGAAATGTTTTAACTGCTTGAAAATAAATAAATAAACGTGTAACAAAAACTACAATAGATATTTTGTGAGGTGAACGTGTCATTCAATTTTTATAAATTTTTTCACTTCTGTATATTGAAATTGTTTATGTGCATTATAAAATGCATAAATAATCGCAATTATAGATCCAAAGCCGGCAAAAACCAAATTTTAAAATTAAAATTTAGTAGCCAAAGGGGGGGGGGATAAAAGCTGGCCCTACCAACCCCAAATGTACGGAAACACGTTCATTTCTATCTGATTCTTAAATACATCCACCCAGATAGAAAAGGCGTTTTGCCTAAATTCCGGGCTCTGGTGATTTTAGTTAATAATATGGGAGAAATCAGTTAATATATATGACATTCATTTCAGAACATACCGGTCTTAAATTTAAAATATATTTAATTTAAACAAAAAGGTCATTTAAATGTTGAGGTGGAATGTACAAAACAACGTTGTTTACATTTTGGGTTTCACCCCACAATCATCCCGACTTTGAAATTTCAAACGACAGCCCTTTATTATAATACTTAAATTTATCTTTTGTTTTCTATGTTGTCTGTCAATCGGGATTGTTGTTTTTGTTGTATTGTAACAGATAAATCTAGGTAATCTAGTAATAGTATAAAAATAGAACTAACTTAAGATTATTGATTTATTGAATTGTTAGGATCACAGAAGCGTATTTCGATTCTCCAGTCATGTTAAAGAACGGTTACGCCCTGAATCCGGTCACTCTGGAGAAAGAGATAGATAAGGGGGCACGGGGCTAACATTGTTTCTGCATAGAGCGCAAGCTACCGTCACACTGCACAAACCCACCTTGTCTGTCACTTTGGCCTGTTACAAAACCAAGGCAATAAAATGAAGGAGCGAAAAACTAGTGGATATTACGAGGGGTGCTCTAAAAGTTTTAGGTCTGACTAAGATAACACAATTTCTAGAATTTGTTTTCAAAGTATTCGCCTTGTATATCAACACATTAGTCCAAGAATTTTCCAACTTTTTAATATCCTCATTAAAATAAGATAAATAATCGTCTGTCTCAGCGTCAACTCCATCATTTGATGTGAATGTTCATTCATTTTTTCTGACTGGGTGCAGGAATCCGGCTAATATGGCGGATGCGGAAGCTCTTTGAAGCGAAGGTCATGAAGTTATGCAACAACAATCCCAGACGTGTGTGAAGACGCATTATCGTGATAAAAGAGAGCTTTCTTTGACGCAAGGCGTGAACGTTTAGCCTGAATAGCATCCTTCATTTGGTCCAGTAGTGAAGCGTAACACTCCCCGGTGATTGCTCTGCCTTTCTGCAGGTAGTCTACAAGCACCACACCATGAGAATCCCAGAAAACCGTAGCCAAGATTTTTCCTGCAGATGAAACCGTTTTTGCTTTTTTTGATGCACTTTCACCTGTTGCCACCCACTTTTTGGACTGCTCATTCGTCTCTGTCATGTAGTGATGAATCCATGTTTCATCTATTGTTATGAAACACCGGATAAACTCTCTTAAATTATGCTTAAATAAATCTAAACACTCTTGCAAAATATTCATTCGAATGCGTTTTTGGTCCATTGTTAACAAACGCGGCACCCGAGTACGGATTTGTGGATTTTTGTCACAATCTCGTCGACTCTAGTTGTTTTGATACGTCCTGAGCGCTTATCTAGAATGAGTGGATGTACGACCACGTTTTAATTCAGCAGCCCACTTTTTAGCAGTCCCCCCCCCCAAAATGCGGATTATTCTTTAATGTGAAATCTAACTAAATTTTAGGTTAAACCCTTCAAAACGAAATACTTTATCACACACAGTTCGTATTGCAGTTTAGTCTTTTTTTTTATATAGAAAATGTTAGCACACTAGTTTGTTTACACGCTAGGCACAAACAAGTATTACTTACGTTTCTAAAAATTTACAGCACTCCATCTAAAAGATCATATTTAGCAATTATCATTGTGGTTTTGCCATCTTTACTGCATCTCTGAGCCAGGCGAGAACATTTAGAACAACCCTCGCATTTCAAGGTAATATTAGTTTTTTTTCAGACCTAAAATTCCTAACTATGACTTTTCCTTCCAAAGGGAAGTAAAGCCGTGAGTCCCGTGATAGGTTTACGGCACGTAAAAGAACCTCAAACCTGAAAAAAGAGGTCTCTGAGCAAAATTTCACGCCCTGAATTGAATGGGACGCTGATGATCTGAGATGTTAATGAGCGTCCGTAAATAAAACAAGCCAACAAAATGAAATGCATGCGTAGAGCACCAGCATTTTCGAGCGAGGTGCGTCTAAAAGGAGAAATCTAGATAACCACCGCGGCGTTTTACAAATAAACTAATATCACCATTGAATTCAGAGAGAGCTATAAGTGTTATAGGTGAGTTTTGTTGCGTTTATGTTTGTCCAAACCTTTTATTGTTAGAAGATTCAGGAAATGGACGAAACACCTTTAAAGATGACAGCAGAGCGTTGGTACAGAAGTTCTGCACTCAACTGAAGCGGATATTGTCATATTAAGGTGTCAATATCTGTTATTGCAGAGCTGGGTTCCATGCATAATTTGAATATTGATGTACACCAGGTGTACAAGATGAGATAACTATCGTGTCGTTCCACGTCAACGGGCCGTATTTCTTTATTAATTGTTAAGAAGCATTATTTATGAATGGCGCAAGAGCATATGGCACTGCCTTCCACGGTCAGTGGACATGAATCTTGCCGACATTTGACACTGGTGATATATAAAAGAAAGAGTTTTATCCTTCGCTTTGGTAACACTGCAGAGCTTTTTTTTTTTTTTTTTTTGATTGATTTATTTATGGACGCTCTTTAACATCTGAGGTCATCAGCGTCCCATTCAACTCAGGGCGTGAAACGGCCGACAAATTTTGCTCAGAGGCATCTTCTTTTAGGCTTGAGGTTCTTTTTCGTGCCGTAAATGTACGACACGGGACCCACGGCTTTACTTCCCTTCCGAAGGAAGCCATACTTAGGATTTTTACGCCCGAAAAAATCCATCGATCCTGGCCGGGTTCGAACCCGCGTTTTGGGTGTAGGAGGCAAGTATGGTAACCACTACTGCACCAGGACCGACACTGCAGAGCTGAAACTAGTAAACAAATGGGGACATAAAAGAATATTCCATGTACCTTTCATGTATAAATTTGCTGGAAGAAACGCTATATTAACGCCTTAAGAAAATGCTTCGTTTTTAGTGAATTCCTTTAGGATTTTTTAGCAAATTTCCATCCACCCCCCCCCCTACTAGCCATCGAAAATGACAATGAAAAATAAAGAAATTATACATACAAGATATTTATTTGTGTGTGTGTTCGTTAACGCTCTAGCAGTCGCAATTTTGTTTTTTTTTTCTCAACTATACTGGGCATATACCCATCAATTAACAAACAATTCGTGAAGATCTTGTAAAATTAACCACTTGGGGTGGCGGTTAACCTAAAGCAAAATTAAAAACAAAAATATTCAAAATCCGCTCGAACAGCACACTTTTTATTTATTCTTAACGAAACTCGGCAAATTTCATTAAAATGAATTAATACATTTGGTTCTGAAAATCAGCATAACTGGGCCATTAGGAGTGGGGTATACTTCATTGAGTGGGGGTAAAGTGAAATATAATAATGACTCTAGCGGCCGCATGTATATGTATTTTTTTCAAGGGAATATTGGTATATGCCATTGAAATATAATAAGAAAAATAGTTTCTGAAAATCGGTGAAATGAAACCCAAAAAGCAGTCACTCTAGCGGCACCAGTATTTGATTTTAGCAGCTAAATTGAGCAGATACTATTTAAATCAAATAAGAAAAGTAGTTTCTGGGGGAAATTGGAACTTTAGGAGAAAGGGTATTACTTAAAAATTGAAATTCAAAAAGAGCTCTTTCGTTTAACTTTATATATTTTTTAAAAAAAGACATTAATTCAACATATAATCTGTATTTATAACGATGCATATGTTTTATATTTAACAAAAGTATCGTCGTGAAGATAGTAAATGTGAAATATTAATCTAATATGTGTTTGAGAATTATATTTGTATGTAAGAGCGCTCTGTAATAACCTTCAGAAAACGTTTACGTTACATATTAATAACATTTAAATTAAATTTCAAAGCCATTGAAAATCGATGTAACTTTCGACTGTTTTTATTTACTTAGTACATTGCAATTGTTTTTAAATAGTGACATGTTTTTGTTTTATTGAAACACATGAACATCATCTTAAATACACAATGTAACTCGAAACTTTCTGTTGTTTCTCTCTATTTTAGTGAATGTAAAGATGATATCAAGGACTCGGTTCACAAACATGGTTACATTTAAAATGTTTAAAAATACCCACACAGTATAACTTTGTCTATCAGTTACCATATATTTCATTTAATTAATAGTATACCATTAATTTTTGTGGTTTAATCTCGATAATAATAATTCCATTATTGCGGTTTCTCTTTTGTAATACTTATAGATTGCAAGAATTCTAATTTGTTCCTATAATACGATACAGTAATGTTATAACTTAATTCATTTAATTAATAATAAAACCATAATTTGGATTTTATATATTTTTTTAAAGTTATTCAAGTTGCTAAGGAATTAGCTTAGTTTACTTAGCTCATGCATGACAGACTTTTTTATTTATTAAACTTAGTTCTTATGAATACATTTATTTAATATTTAACTAAGTAATATTTACTGCGAAAGTATATTGTTTGGGAAAAGCAACCTATTTTAAAATACCAATACTTTCATTGAAGTTTCCTTCCTTACATCTTTTGATAATGGAAAGGCTAAAAGAAATACCAAAATTGACTGATTTATTGCACTGTGCCACTCCCCATTCTGTTGTGACTCATATTTTCCATTTTAGTTTATCCAAGCTATACTTTACCACTTTTCTAACAGAGGTTCAGTTTATTCATGTTTATGTTGGTCTATCTTTGTTTATTCAGACTGTATTTGTCTGTTCTTGGCTTCACTTATCACCTTGTTTTTTTTATTTATACAGGGTTTGTTAAAAGTCCTGCACCATCTATATAACTTTTTAATCAAATGGTTCAGTGACATGAAACTCTGTGTTTGTGGATAGCCGTATTCTGAGAAATTAAAAACGATATTACCATCTTTAAATAAAACACCCAGTACATTTTTACATTTTCGAATAATGCTCATTAAGAACTAATCAAAAAGTAACCGCACTAGGTATTTGTGTTGCTAAATCAAGAAAACAAAAAAGTGTAGCTAATTGCTCCTTCCATAACAGAAACAAAACAAAAAGCTATCACATCTAAATTCTGTGTTTAACTGCTTTGTAATGTATCGTTCGATCATGGAAATCGTTTAAGGGATGACATAACAGGCTTTAGGAATGTTTTACGCCGATTCCATTATTTGATACTCCAGATCTTCCAAGGTGTTGGGTCATTTTCGATGTACTACTGACTTCAAATGACCTCACAAAAAAGAATTCAAAAGGTGACAACTCTGGGGATATTGCTAGCCCCTCTACACGATCTCTCCAACAATTCATCGTTGTGGAAAACTTGTTCTAAGTGCTGAAGAACATTTTGCCCATAGTGAGCTGGAGCTCCATTTTGTTGGAAATAGTTGTCCTCTCGGGATGTGGATATAAAATTCGCTTTAGTCGGTATTACGTGATTTCAAAGTATATCCAAATATCTATTAGCGTTTAGCTTTTCTCTAAAGGAAAATTGACTAATGATATAATCAACAATACCAGCCAAAAATTAAGTTTTTATGTGTTATTCTTCTCCATCCACTGTGGATTTACTTCTGACCAGGATCGCTGTTGACAGATCCATGCAGGTAGAACGTGGCTTCATCTGAGAATATAATCTGTCTAAGAAAAACTGGATCGTTGATCGTTAATTCATAAAGCTGCATTCTTCTATCGGGGTTGTCCTCTGAAAGTTCCTACAAATGTTGGGTTTTATAAGGATGTTGCTTGGCACTTTTAAGGATTTTCTTTACGGAGCTTTCACTTTCACTAAAACGAGCGGCGCGCTCGCCCATAGACAAAAAACACTCCGGGGGAAAACCAAACTGATCGCACAGTATTACAGAAAAACCTACCAACTTCTGTCCTGAAAATTCCTGAGGTACTGTGCTATTAATTAAATTCTTTACTTCCCTATAGCGACCACCTCCTTGGTCTAGCGTTTAGCGTTGCTGACTGCTGCCCGGGAGGCCCGGGTTCGATTCCCGGTATCTACTTAGGAATTTTTCTAAGATGGGGATCCACACAGCCTCATGGAGAAGTGGCGTTCTTCGATCTAGTTAGCCGCGATTTAGCGACCGGCCGGATGCGGTGTGCTGGTCACATGCCCCCCTGCAATACTGCACTCTACCAATGAAAGCATATGATCAGTGATCGTCAAGGTAAAGCTCACGCCCACATGGGCTGTAAAAATGCTTCACAGAGAGACAGGTTTCCAAAGTCTGTAAAAATTAATTTTTGTTATAATTTTTTGCCCAAAGTTTTTATTTTTATGAAAACATTTGAAAGTAGAGTTTTAGATTTCAACTTTTTTTCTTAAAAATATTGATGTTAAAAAAGAATTTAAAACCGAACCACTATTAAAAATGAATAAATAAAATAGAAAAGAGTATAGAGGTTTTAGTCATTTAACATATCATTAGTTATAGCCTTCTCTAGAAAGCTTCGCTGGTTCTCTAAATGCACGGAAAAAAGAAGACGAAGAGATGAGAAATTGATGGACAGAAAACGGGAAGCGATTCTAAAGAATCCCTGACTGCTGCCAAATGGTATCTCGTGCGCAAGGCTGCGGAGAAATAATGAGACTTTCACTTGTTTTATGTTTTTGTTTCTCGCCGGTTGGCTGCGCCGCTGATAACTGCAGACTAATGGGCCTCTCTCTAGAAATTTTGGAGGTGAATTTCGTGTTTGATAAGAGACTGCTGTGAAAGCAGACGCAGTAACAAAAGAAAAATATCTGCTCACTCTCCAACCTACTGGTGGTTGGCAAGCCTGTTGGTTATCATTTAACGAGATTCCTTACGCGGTATAGCTTTAAAGATTTCTTATTAGTTAAAATACGTTAATAATGAACAATTCTTAGAAATTACATACAATATACACATTCGTAAATAAAAATAATATTTAATGAGGTGCAAATGACCTTAGGTAAAGAAGATTTTAAGTGGGTACCTATAAAAAACTAGCCTTGCAAATGCCAACCTTATGGCTTGATATAAAAAAATCGCAAAAGAAAAATTAAGTAAATCAAGTACACGCTCCCTTATCTCGATATAACCATCATATTTAATAAGCACACTTTGGATGGAAAACCACATTGTGACGAACCATATTTTTATAAATTAGTCGTCAAAACTGTTTCCTAAAGTAAGTTGAAATGCCTTTTTTAAGAATATACGACTAGAGTTTGGGACAAAAGCAGAGGATTTTTCCTCACACGTTTGTGTTAACATTTTTGGTCTTTTTAAAGTTTGTTTAAAAAACTCTCCAAAGTTGAAAGTCTGAAGACCCTCACGGAGAAAAACTTGGTGCAGGAGAGAATGGAAAGAAAGGAGGAAAGAGATGAAAAGTAGAAGCAAAGAAAGAAAGGGAAAGTAATAAAGCGAAGGTAACCATGAAAAAAGGAAGAGAGAAGAAGCGTGATAGAACGCAAAGTAAAGGAAAGAAATAGTAGAAGCTACGGAGCAAAGGAAACCAGGAAAAAAGTAAGG
Source organism: Metallyticus violacea (assembly GCA_030762175.1). NCBI lineage: Eukaryota > Metazoa > Arthropoda > Insecta > Mantodea > Metallyticidae > Metallyticus > Metallyticus violacea. The sequence goes on along the minus strand of CM060839.1, from coordinate 18,334,857 downwards.
TAACTAAGAAAGGGAAGGAAGGAAACAGAGGAAAGAAAATGAAGATTGCGAATAAAGAAAGGAAGCTAATTAAACAAAGTAAACTGGTGAAGTAGCGAAAATTACGAAACATGGAAAGAAGAAATTAAGGTAAATAATGGAATAAAGTAAATCAATAAAGAGTAAACGAGGCCACGAAAAGGAAGAAAGGGAAAAGAAAGGGGGGAAAGAAAGAAAAGACATGAAATAAAGAACGAAGCAATAGAGCAAAAGAAGCCAAGGAAAGGAAGGAATCGAAATAAAGTATCGAAAAAAAGTGAGGGATAAGAATTAGGTGAATGAAAGGAGAACGAAATTTAATGGAAAAAGGAATGAAATAAATGGAAGCAAACAAGGCAAGGAGGAAGGAGAAAACGGCAGTGAAAAAATGAAGCGAAATAAACTAGGGAGGGAAGGAAACAGAAAAGAAAAATAAAGAAGCGAAGAAGAAGAAGAAGAAGAAGGAGGAGGAGGAGGAGGAGGAGGAGGAGGAGAAATGGATAGACGTGAATGAAAGAAAAAAGGAAAAGAATGAAAGGGTAAAGAAAGAAGGAAGCAATGGAAGCCAAGGAAAGGAAGAATTCAAGTAGGAAAGGCAAAGGAAACAAAGAGCCAAAGAAAGGGAGTTAGTGCGAAACGAAAGAAGGTAAAAAGAAAATAAGCAGCAAAGGAAGGATTTAGAAGGAAATGGAAAAAGGATGTAAAAGAAATAATAGAATGAACGAAATCATAATTGACATGTTTATTGGTCTTTACTAATTAAACACTTAACTCTCTGGCGTCCCGGTTAAACCTTTTTGTTATCAGATAAAAAAAAGTGAAGCGATTTCAATACCACAGTCAACATCGTATCGAATTGATGATTAAGTATGCGAATTTGCTATGAGGTTGCTAGATGTATAGACAGGAAGAAGAAGAAAGAAAAAAACGGTGGACGAATCAGTTTTCACAAAGAACGACAGTAAACCAAATTACAAGGCCATTTGGAGAAGTGGCTCAATCCTTCACGTCAGAAAACAGCGTAAGCGGGAAAGGCGTCAGGAAGAGAGAGAGATTGTCTCCCCTCTGATAATGTTGTTTTCTCTATCAGGAAGAGGGGATAATTCTGTTACAAGCCTTCAAGGAATCGAAGGAGTAACATCTAACACTGCACTCTTGAGCTCATCACTTCGCCACTGCCCCTTCCCGTTTTAATAGACGAGGACACGGAATAGAATTCGATTTGTTTCACGATGATAACTAATCAACAAATGTTGGGCTGACGTACAACACTTTGCACTTTAAGAAGGGAAAACGTTTCTGAAACATCTTCACACAAACCACATGACCATCATCAGTAAATGTAGTGGCTTATAATTTTTCGTGTCTCGAATATGAACCACCAAAATACGGCCTTCAACATCAACATCATCATCAACACAAATCGTGTAGTTCATGCCGCCTACAAGCCCCAAAAATTCTAAAAGGTAAAACTACCTTCATTAGTAAACATCTATCAATAGGTGCTTCTATCAGAAATCGATAAATTTTGGATCTAGAGAGAACATTTGAGTTTCTAGGCTTATAACTCACTGAACACTTCTTCAAGAAATCAAAAACATAAAACGTCGACATTTTCAACATACATTTAACTTTCGAATACAAACTTGGGCTGGAAAAAATAAGCAAATCTAATTTTTTGAATTACTTCCTATATTAATAATTAATTGGCTTTATATTTACCAGCTCTAAAAAAAATATGCTAATAATATTTTCTTTAGCTGAACCAGCATGCTTCCCCTTTCCCCACGTACAGAACTTGTCATATTCCTTTTCGCATATACTTTTTCGATTTTTGAGCAATTAAAAAACCCTCAACTATCTCAGCTTCCTTAATCATTTGTTCTGGATTTTTTAAAAAAAAAATATTAGTGTTTAACACCCGTTTTAACTACCGAGGCACCACAGGCGGTCGACACTGATGATACATGAGATGAAATGATATATTGGGAAAGAATTTTTTATAAAGGAAGGAAACGTTCCAGGCCTAAATTTAGTGTACCTCCCCGGCATTTGCCATTTATGAGGACTGAAGAAAGCCTGGAAAAAATCTCAATCAGAGAGGATGGTCCTGATGCAACTCGAACCCCAAACATACTGCTCACGAGTCTCCGCCTTAACGACCTTCGCCCCCTGTGGCGGTTTCTTTTGGAATAATATCATTTCTGTATGAAACATTGCGAAATTGTCATCCATTTCCATTTGAATTCTTCCAAAATAAAATTGTCAAGTACTAAGAAACCATATCTACATGTCATAGCATTCACATTTTACAAACTTTTTAATGCTTTTTAAAAATATTTCAGTGCCGAAATTGCATATGCAATACCTGTATACCCTTCGTTCTTGTCACAATAACCAGAATTATACACTAGTTACATAAATGACTTATACCGTTCTTCTAACACGCTCAGTTGCAGACATAGAAGTAAGTACACTGTAAAACAAAAGCAGCTCTCGGGCGGCGAGACGCAGCCGCTCCGAGATTTTCAGAAATTGCAATATTTCCTTATATCGTTACAGGCACGTTTCCGTAAAGCGAGGAAGAGTTTGTAATAAACGTTGCTTTCTCTTTGTAGTTTTATCTCACGTTCAGCCAAGTAACAAGGAAAATGAAACCAGAGATGTTTCTGTTTTCTTGTGTGCGGCGACCCTTATAACTTCTCCGGTAACATTCATTAAAATGCTATAAAGGAATCTTGGCAGACTGTTAGCAAATTTCCGTTTAGTTTGTACACCTGGTCGTTTTCTCAAGTCGCTTGTGCACTAGAATCAGTAATAACCTCTTTAAAATGAAAGTTGGCAAATGCCGGGGAGGTACCCTAAACTTAGGCCTGAATCGCTTCCTTCTTTAAAAGATTTTTTTTCCAATGTATCATTTCATCTCGTGTATCATCAGTGTCCACCGCCTGGTGCCTCAATAGTAAAAACAGGCGTTAAAAAAAAGCCAGAAGATCAAGATCCGTAGTTCACTATATAATAATAATAATAATAATAATAATAATAATAATAAACAATTTAAGGATACAAAAGTGGTGGGTTTTTATTATTATTATTATTATTATTATTATTATTATTATTATTATTATTATTATTATTATTATACGCTCTTTAACATCTCAGGTCAACAGTGTCCCATTCTATTCAGGGCGTGAAACAGTCGATAAATTTTGCTAAGAGGCCTCTTCTTTGAGGTTTGAGGTTATTTTTCGTGCCGTAAATGTACGACACGGGACCCACGGCTTTACTTCCCTTCCGAAGGAAGCCATACTTAGGATTCTTACGCCTGAAAAAATTCATTGACCCTGGCCGGGATTGAACCCGCAATCTTAGTTTCAGACGTTGGTTACCTCTATACCACTAGGATTGACTCCGTAATAATGATGATGATGATAATAATAATAATAATAATAATAATAATAATAATAATAATAATAGAAAACAGCTAAAACTATATTAATTTTTTAAATGAACAAAGAAACGAATGCAGAAACTATAATGGGATACGCTTTTTAAATATAATGTATAATTATATGCAAGGATTATTTAAACATTTTGTGTAATGTAAAAATTAATGAGGAGCAAATTAGATTAGAACTAGCAGACCATGTATGGATAATGGTTTTGTAATGAAACAAATTATAGAAAAACGAAGGAGATAAAACTTGAAACATGTATGGCATTTGTTGACCTAGAAAAACCTTTTACAGAGTGAGACGCACATTATTATGGAAAATATTATAAAACAGGATACACTGTAAATTTAATAAAAGTAAAAAAAAAAAAGATTAAAGTTTAAAATTTTAGATGTAAATAGGATGTTAGTAGGAGAAATAAAAACAAATTGTGGTATAAACAAGGGTGTAATCTTTCTCCAATATTATATATATATATATATATATATATAAAGGAATAGAGTTAAGGACAGAATAGATCATTAATATTTTACTATTTGCAGATGATATAGAATTAAATTTTGACAAGGAAGACAGACTACAAAAAGCAATATACCAACTAAATAAAATGAATAAAAATACAATATGATAACTTCAAAGATTAACAAAAGTAATGGCCTTCCGAGGTAAATACCCAACATGAACAAAAGTTGTGATAGAAGAAAAATTAACAGAACAAATATCAGAGTTTCAATATTTAGGCTGTGATGTCGCACATGAAGAAGACCAAGACGGCATTAAGAACATACAAAAGTTCCAAACTCTGAGTGGAACAATTGAAAAACAAAGTGAGAAAAGTCACACCATTAAGATTCTAAACACCCAAGGACTTAACCAGTTATTTTTTATGCAAGTATGGTTTTGACTTTAAAGAGAGACAGAGAGAGAGAGAGAGAGAGAGAGAGAGAGAGAGAGAGAGAGAGAGAATAACATTCAAGCAACAAAAAACGCGGATTTTACGGTATGTCAAAGGTTGTACAAAAAAAAGTGAAAAGTGCAACCAATATTATAACATTTACGAAAGTATAGACAAAAGACGATAAAATACTTATTAAGAATAACAGAAAATAGAATTCCAAAAAATAAAAAAATAAAATGTTGACATATAACCCGAAAGGAACAAGATCAAATGGAATATCAAAAATAAGTTATATAGAAAAAAAAATGTGATCGTAATAGGTACGACCTAATCCGTGATGGAAGAAAAAGAAAATTAAAATGTGACCTTCCAGAGCAGAGATTAATAAAAAGATATGTTTTCCAGCCTTTTGTTGCACACAAAAGCTTTTTTACGGGTATTGAAACATTAATTCCAGGACTGAGAAATGCATTTAAGTACTGAGATATCAAATTGAAAAATGATAACTGTATATTTATTCTATCACCTACCTAAAAGGGTCATTCCGGAAATTTTTGGATCTCACCTTGTACTTTTGGAGTTAAGTTTTTCACCAAAAGGCAAAACCATCCTTCACAGTCCCAAAAGAGAGAGGTTGTAAGTCTAGACTTCGAAACTTAGCACCCCGTAGCCCAGAGCAGTGTGGTTTCAGATTAGCCAGCAGAGAATATGGTGGGGTGGGGTAGAGAACAAGGAGAAGGCTTCTAGTAGACGGCCCCTTTCTTTTTTTAGTGAATATTGAGGAGAGTAGTGACTTGCTGTGTACAGTACATAATTAATAAATTGTGCTGAAAGCAAAACCTGTAAAATTCACATTTCTGTTCAGAACTTTGCAGTGATTATTTTACTGTGAATGAGTGAAGTGTTGTGTATAAATTGTGTAATGTCAAAATAAAGAGAGACAAACGTTTATATACATAAACGGAAACACAATTCGCTTCTTCCAATAATTTATTTATTTGTTTTATTTATTGACGCTCTTTAACAGCTCAGGTCATCGACGTCCCATTCAACTCAGGGCGTGAAACGGCCGACAATTTTTGCTCAGGGGCCTCTCTTTCAGGCTTGAGGTTCTTTTTCGTGCCGTAAATGTACGACACGGGACCCACGGCTTTACTTCCCTTTCAAAGGAAGCCGTACTCAGCATTTTTACGCCCGATAAAATCCATCGATCCTGGCCGGGTTCGAACCCGCGATCGTGGGTTTAGGAGGCAAGTATGGTAACCACTACACCACCAGGATCGACATTTTGCACCCAAAAATCGCACAATGGAGCGCCGCTCGAGGGTTGTGCTCTCACTAAAATGTGGCGCCATATTGTAACCGCTGTTTCGCTATTGTAAGTATCGATTGTCGCCAATGGCCTCAAGTGGCCTATTCGAACCGACATCAATTTTTAACTTCTTTAATGACTTACCCTCGTATATAAATTGCCGTATCTAAGCCTCAAAGGTACGCACATGAAAGTTGAACAGGAAATTAAGTTGCGATTGATGGAAGCGAAAAAAAAAAAAATGTCTTGTGACTTTGTGATCGAATTGGATGAGACATCAAAGGATGGAAGAAGGTAAAAGATGAAAGTCGTGGAATGGAGGTTGACAATCGCCCTCAATTGATGGAAGTGTATATTGGAAAGAGCTGGGGAGAAAATTGCGTAAAGGAAAGACCTGCCAAATGGGAAAAAGTCTTAACTTTGAGATAAAGTTACTATGGGTAAGAAGTTGTCATGACAGCGTCACTCTTGACATTTTTATCTCTTTCTAACATTCAGTTGCAATATTTTCATAGGTTCACTGTAAACTAGCGGACATAAATAGGTATGACACAAGTTATTAAAGCTTACCCCCTCTGAAATATAAATATAATAGTTCATAATAGTTCATGTGCTGTACGAGGATCGCCCAGGAAGTAATGTTCCACATGCTTTTTCTTCAACAATTATTTATTCCACACATTAAGCGTTACACATATGAAAGAATTGTTTTATTTACACACCCCATTTTGTCACGTAATATTCTTCCAGTTCCTTGCCCCCCCCCCCTGCAGCGAGACACAAGGGCATGTATGCCCCGTCGGTAGTAATTCTTATTCTGTCACGAAGGCATTTCTTCACTGCACGAATCACCTCCTCGTCGTCGTCGTCGTCCTCAAAATATCTTACACGAATGCCATTGGCTCAAACAAATGGAAGTCCGAGGTAGCAAGGTCAGAGCTATAGGGTGGATGAGGTAACACTGTCTAGCCCTGTTTCGTGATGTGTTTAGAAGTCCTCAAACCTGTGTGAGGCCGAGCGTTATCGTGTTGAATCAAAACATCTCCTGGGTTGTTATGGCGCCGAAGTCGCTGGAAGCGCTTCTTGAGGTTGGTTAATGTGTTGACGTATGCTTCTGAATTAATGGTACTGCCTCTTGACATCACATCAATGAGAATCACAGTGCCAAAACACAGTGATCATGACCTTGCTGGCGGAAGCAGTTGCTTTGAGAGAGCGAGGATGACGCCATGTCGTCTTGTTTCGGGCTGAAAACGGTGAACCCAGGTCTCATACATGTCACAGTCCGGGACAAGAAGACCTCCCTCTCAGCTTCAAAAGAAATGTTTTTTCTGTGAGGTTTGTGTTGCACCGTAAGACAGCACACACTTTTGAGTAATCAAGAGCGCGGATTTGCATCCACACTTTCTTTGCTGATTGACAGCTTCAGCGCCAACTGCTGAAACATGTCAGGTGTGACCCCCGCCTGCAGCAAATGTTGCAGCTCCCTCGAACTGCCTTCTGATGCCCAGCCACCAACTGTAGATGCTCCATAGACTTCACATAAACAAACGTTCGTGAATATTCCCCATAGTTTCTTTCTCCGCAGTCAGAAATTCAATGACGACATGCAGCTTGTAACGTACATACTTACAGACGTCATTTTGAAATATTACTGCAGCTACGCTATCTGTCGCAGGAAACGGAAATCTTGTACGCGCACTCAAGAAACTTCAATTAATTAATATCTAATTTTTCGCATTCTCAACATTGTTGTCGGCTGAGAAAAAACAAGTGGGGCATTATTTTCTGAACGACCATTGTAGATACCGTATATGTATAACAAGGCATAATGTTAACACTTGGCTTGTATGTCAAGATAAAGTTTTTGATCTTTTCATTTACGGTAACTTGGAAAGCCAACAAGATCATAAAACTCTATACAATAGGGACAATAAACACAAAGGTCGAGGGTGATGCTACGTTTAAATGAACAGCCGTAGCAAGGTTAATAAACTGAAGGACTTTTTAATCCGTTTGAGGCCTTGCCGTTGTACTGTTAATCTCTAAATTAGCCAATGCTATCAAAATGTTTGAAACTTTCAAAAAATAGCGAATGACACGTGGAGCAGGTGAACTTGAACCAGCCAATGGAAAAGGTATGTTTGAACTTTTAAAGATAGGCGCGATAGGCGTGACCTCTTTGGCTTCGTTAACCCAACGATTACATGAGTTGCATTTGCTCGCCTGGGGTGCATGGCAAGTCTACATGCGGCTAGATACAAGCAGTTGGACGTTGCTGAGGCATGCAGTTCACAGAATCAGCCCAGACGCACATAGCAAGCTATACTTCGGACGCGGACATACAATTCTGATAGAACAGCTAGGCAGTTTTTAAGAGGGTACTCAGCTTAGAAGCAATTTTCAGTTTCACACGCCGCGGCACTCATCTGTAAGTTTCACAAGCGGTTACACTTGTTTTGATTACGACACATGCACTCAGTTTCACTTCTAAGTTACACTCGCCGCACCTAAGTTTGTATCGATGTAGCTGTGTTTATCGTTCCAAAACGCCAGAGGACGCGAAAGATTTTGGATTTGTTGATTTGTTTTTTACGGACGCGCTTTAACATCTCACTCAGGTCATCAGCCATTCAGGGCGTGAAATGGCCGGTAAATTTTGCTCAGAGACCTCTTTTTTCAGACTTGAGGTTCTTTATCGTGCCGTAAATGTACGACACGGGACCCACTGCTTTAGTTTCCTTCCGAAGGAAGACATACCTAGGATTTTTACGCCCAGAAAAAAATTCATCGACGCTGGCCGGGTTTGAACGTGCAATCTTGGATTTAAGAGGCTAGAAAATTATATATATAGGTTTAACTCCCACTCCTTTTTCAGATAAACCCCCACTCTAAATAATCTGATTTCATTGATTTTAACAAACTATTTTTCTTGTTTGATTTAAATGGTATTTGCCTAGTTTTGTTGTGAAAAAACAATTATTAATAGTGCTAGAGCGATTTTTAAAAATTTAATTTCAAGTAACCACTCCGCTCCTAATGGCCCAATTTGCCTGATTTCCAGAAACCATTTTTGTTATTGTATTTAAATAATATATGGAGCGAGAAAACATATGATAATACCACTAGAGTGGTTTTTACATTTTGGGTTTCTTGTAAACCCCCTCCCTACTAATTGTCCCGTTTTTCTGATTTTCAGAAACTATTTTTATTTTATTTCAATGAAATGTACCCAATTTAAAGAACTTAAATTCCAGCCACTAGAGTGATTTTTAAATTTCGCTTGAACCCCCCACTCGTTTTTCAGGTAATGGCTTTCTTAATGTATCGATTGCCCTGATTTATGGAAAATACTTTCAGCAAAATTCTTTACAGACATTTACTGAGTTTTATTGATAATACGCAAAAATTGTGGACGCTAGTTCGTTTTTCAATTTTTTTTTTTTTTTATTTTTTATTTTTGCTTTAGGTTAATCCCCACCCTTAATGGTCCAATTTTACTGGTTAATGAACTCGGCCAATAGTTTTATAATTGATGGTTATATGCCCAATTTCATCTAAAAAACATAATTGGCGGCCGCTAGAGCGTTACAGACAGACAGACAGACACACACACACACACACACACACACACACATGTATATACATTTTCCATCGTTAATTTTGGTGCCTTGTAAATGTGATCGATGGAAATTTGAAGAAATGGTTCAAAAATCTTTTCATGGTTACCACCTCAGTATCTAGGTACATTCCTTCGAAATTCTCTAAAACATTTCGCAATTTATCATTTCATCTCATACATTATCAGTGTCCCTCCCCTCCTCAATCAATATGTATGTACCTCAGTAGTTAAAACGAGCGTTAAATACTATTAAAACATCAAAGCAACACAGAAGCAACATTGCACTATATTCAAAGGCAAAGTCGACAGACAAATAGCTTCAAAGGAGCCCAAGACGAAATACAAATTAAGTTTCCACGTCAATAATAAAAACGTAGCACGATGCTACATAAGTAATAAATATTAATGCGTTTCCATATTCCAAATGTAAGTAAAAAAAATTCTCCCATTTGCCAATCTTTTGAAACACCTCTTTGCATGCTTGCCAATCTTGAGTTTTGTTTCGGTAAGGTTGGTAGCAAGGGAACGTTTCATGTTCTACTGGTGGTGTAATTAATGCAAATTCAAAGGAAAGCCCTGTTAGAACTCCCGTCTCTTATTAGAAATGCGCATTTATAAGAGGACATTCTACTGTTAAGCGCTATAGAGATTAGTTTTGAAAAACCCCTCATTCAGGTTGCGATATTCATTTCTTTCATCGCGAGCACTGGAAAAACGAAGCAACGCTCACTTGTTTGCGGCGCAGTCATTTGTTACTAAGCGTTTCAAATGAAGAATTTTAATTAGAAATATTTCCAATTACTTTAAATGAAATTATTAATTAATTTAATTACTATTTTAATTCTTAAGACAGATATAATTGTAAAACCGTAATTTTCTTTGATAAACGCTCCCTAAACCCGGTAATTTTTTCTGTACACTCCAAACGTTATTCAAAATAAGGTCATGTAAAAACAGTTGAACAAATTTTAATGCCTCATGTTAAAAGAATTAGATATATAAATTCATGTGTAATAAAATTTATTAAATGACAGGTCTCAAACGGACCAGATACGGACCATACACACCAGGATTTCCTCCTCTTATCTGCTTTGGATAGGCGGAAGGGGGGGGGGATTCGCTTCGTGTATTTCAGTGTCGGGTAACAATCGCTAGCCCCTACATATGTCCAGTTCTGTTCTGATAATATTACAATGTAACACTTTCTGGTATCAGTAGTATGTCCAACATAGATCGACTGACCCTGCTTACCACCAGTGCACTGGACAGTTTTAGATGTCATTTCGTTATCATCATAGATCACTCACGTGCATTCTACCTCCTCCACCGCTTTGTTAGTAAATACCTGGGTTCTCATTAGATAAGATACAAATGGATCTAGAAATTTAACAAAAGTAGGGTCTTATTAATTAACGAAATGAAATAACTTATGGGATTACTGTGTGGTATTAGGGGAAAAAATTTGAATCCTTGCAATCTATAAGTATCACAAAAGAGAAACCACATCATCATCATCATTATTCAATCGCAAATATTATTGTTATATTATTAAATAAATGAAATATATCACTACTGATAGACTAAGCTATATGGTGTGGGTGTTTTTAAGCACTTTTAAATGTAACCATGTTTATGGACTACATTCACTAAAATGGAAAAAAGAACAATAACAACAGAACGTTTCGAGGTACATTCAACCCTGGTGCCTTTAAATTGAAAGGCTTCATTAATTTTAGTGCTCGCGATTTGTTGCCCAAGAGTTGATGAGCTTTACTGCTTAAATGGGGCATCTCTTTTACTGTTTGTTGTGTGAACCTTTGTCATATTGTAAATTGTCTTGCATTATTGTTGATCTTGTGCTGTGTATTAAAGAATTAATATGCTTCTTTTTATACTTTGTTATTTAAATTTAAAATATTTTTGCAAATATTATGAACACGATCAGGGGTTGTTTAATATGTTACATTTAAATATTTGTTGCTGAACTTTCTAAGTTATTTTCTCCCGTATTGTTGAGTCACCTTATGATGGCCACATGTTGGGCGTTTTTCTCCGCACCTTACAGCATACATATATTCAAGTTACATTCAAGTGTTTTTCATACATTATAAAACACAGTATATATATATATATATATATATATATATATGTGTGTGTGTGTGTGTGTGTGTGTGTGTGTGTGTCATTTGTAAGCGCATTCAAGAGAAAGGGAGGCTAGGACTTAGGCGTGCGTTCCGGCATGGCAATGCTCGTCCTCATACGGTTTTCAGCCAGTCGATCGCAATTTGCCTAAGCCAAATACTGTGTAAGTTTAAAACATAAAGAGAGATTAGTAAACATTTACTAGATAGGGCTGTCTATAAAAGTTCAGAATGTTTTAAAACTGATAACAATACATATAACAAATATTTATTTATTTAATTACTTTTTGAGGAAATTTTACAAATATTTCGAAACATTTTGTATTTTCTTTGTTTCAATTGTTTCAATTTCCCTTACCGAAGGAAATGAATGAGCAATCAGTAATTGACTGACTTCATTTGTTACACTTCAGGATAAAACGTTCCCATAGCAACGGGAATGCTATTCACGCCAGAGCGTAGTCACAAAGGATATGATAAAAACAAAACACGCACGCATAGGTTTAGAGGTACGCAGAGGTTGACGCTAATTGGAGGAACATCGCGTGAGTCTTACCCAGCCAATTAGAGGTAATTGTGGTGGAGGGGGTAAATGTTTGCTTTCGTTACGCTTGGGGACAATTGGTAAGCAAACTGCGCCATTTCCTGTGCAGACAGGCGATGATTTTGCAACATTACACCGAGGTTAATTACTTACTGGCTAAACAGGTGGCAAGGATTGCGTAGCAAAATTTTAAGAGAGTCAGACGATGTGAAGATTTGCTTTTATATTACCTTTATCCATTTCTCAGCTCAAAATAGTGAAACAAATTAATTTTAGAAATCTACGCTCTATCTAAATAATTTGATCAATGAAATCGTTTGGAAACTCTTAATAATTTATTATCCTTTGTAGCAAATAAATAAAAGATATACTACACTTAATCTTTGAAAAAATAATAATCAAAATGAAAAGTTAGTAATTTAAATTAGATTGTAATATTGTTTATTATTTAGCTGAAATTGCTGAATTTATGGTGAATGAATATTTATTGTCATTTCAATGATAATAATAGTAAATTGTGTAATAAAATTAACTCTCCGCAAAAATTCGTTCTTCTATCTAACTACAGTGAGATTATTTGATTTACGGGCCGCCTGAGCGGCTTTTTACTGCTTACCCCAGCCGCCGCAACGGGGAGAAAAAGTCCGCCACGCAGGTGTTTTGTAAACTAGGTGATTTCCTCAGCAATTGGAATAACGTTAAAAATGAATATAAAATACAAATTATGGCATTATTAATTAATGAAATAAGTTATGAAATTGTTGTATAGTTTTAAGGGAACAAAATTAGAATTCTTGCAATCTATAAGTAAGACAAAATAGAAACCACGCTTTTAAAATTATTATTGTTATTATTGACATTAAACCACAAAAATTATTGCTATACTATTAATTAAATGAAATATATAACTACACAAAGCTATACAGTGTGAGCATTTTGAAACATTTTAAATGTAACCATGTTTATGAACTGAGGCCTTGATATCTTCACATTCATTAAAATAGAGCGAAATAACACAAAGTTTCGAATTACGTTGTGTATTTAAGATGATGTTCATATGTTTCAATAAAACAAAAACATGTTACTATTTAAAAACAATTGCAATGTACAAAGTAAATAAAAACAGTCGAAAGTTACATCGATTTTCAGTGGCTTTGAAATTTAATTTAAATGTTATTAACATGTAACTAAACGTTATCTGAAGGTTATTGCAGAGCGCTCTTACATACAAATATAATTCTCACACACATATTAGATTAATATTTCACAATTACTATCTTCACGACGATACTTCTGTTAAACATAAGACATATTTATTATTATAAATACAGTTTATATGTTGAAATAATTTCTTTTATTTTAAAGCAATATAGAGAAAATTGAGCGCAAGAGAGTTTTTAAATGTCGGTTTTCAAGTATACCCTTACTCCTAAAGCTCCAATTTCCCTAATTTTCACAAACTACTTTTCTTATTTTATTTAAATGGTATATGCCGAATTTTATTAAGAAAAAACAAATATTGGTGCCCCTAGAAAGATTTTTAAATTTTAAAATTCCGGAATTAAATCACTACCTACCCTGGTTCATTTCAAAATACGCACTTTAAGACACTTTCCTGTAGAAAATAGATTTTAAAATTATTGGGAATAAAAAGGATGATAGATCTATAATTTGTTCATTCATATCGAGAAAATCAATTGCGAATGTGCATGGATGTATCGATTTTACCCTTGAGCCTTCCTTGGTCAGTGCACAGCATTATCGTTTTCAGCAGTACACGGAGCTATACCCATTTTATCGACATGTGCGTTAACTGTGGCTTGTTGGATATTGAAACGCTTCTGCACGTATACAGTGAAACAATTGCCGGAGGCGAGGCACATGAGCCGCATATTTGATTTCACATCCTTAGTCGGACTCTGAGAATTTATTAATCAGGTATTGGATATCGTGCCTGCAGCACCGTCCTTGTTACGGAATCAGGTGTCTGAGAAATGCGCCCACCCACCGATGAGTGTGCGCCTCTGTGCTAGAGAGATATGGAATTTTAGGCTGTCGTGTTTTGTTCGTTACCTGGCAACACCTGCACTTTAAATACTCTGCCGAAGTTCGTGATTCATTTGTTTAGTTTATAGCGCGTTATAGAGCGTATATTATATTACATTAATTATTTTGTTTATTCTATTATTTTCACATTTGCGTTACAACTATTGTACTCTAAACAATTCTGATATTGTCATTATTTTTATACTATCAGATTTTTTTTTTTTTTTTTTTTTTTTTTAGTAGTGTTTAACGCCCGTTTTTACTACTGAGGCACCACAGGCGGTGGACACTGGTGATACATGAGATGAAATGATAAATTGGGAAAGGATTTTTTTTTTTTTTAAGGAAGGAAGCGTTCCAGGCCTAAGTTTAGGTACCTCCCCGGCATTTGCCAGTTATGAAGACTGAGGAAAACCTGGAAAAAACCCCAGTCAGGGAGGACGGTCCTGGCGGGATTCGAACCGCAGACCTCCCGCTCACGAGTCCATGCCTTAACGACCTCGGCCACCCGTGGCGGTGCTATCAGATTATAACCTATGGTGTAGCATAATGAAAACTCGGAGTTTATGAAATCCTCATATCATTTCCCGTAAATTATATTATCGATATTGTTTTTTCAACATTTTTTATCCTTAAGGATTTTAATATGGTGATTTTTCTTTCGGGAGACGATCCACGAGTCGTTTCAAGCTGGTACCACAATGAACGAAGGTCAAATGCACAGCTGTATTTGTCGCGTAATATATTACCAACATTTAAAAGGTTTATTTACTCGCCATAATCAAGCAAGGAGATGCTGGAACTGCCTCCCTTCATTTCCCATACATTTTTGGCAACAGCTTATGAAAATAATCATTAGCTACCCTCTGAGAAGTGAAATAAATTTCTTCACCAATCTTATATTTCTGTTCATCTAATGTGTGCGTCTTGCACACCTTTCCTTTAATGCCCCCCCCCCACACATACACACAGATAAAAATCGCAGGTTTTTAAATCGTGGGACCCGAAGAAGACAAATGTTGCTAGTGATGAATATAGCCCGGAAGCTAGTCAAAATGCCTTTTCTATCTTAATGTGTTTATTTAAAAGTCACGCAGGAATGAACATGTTTCCGTACATTTGGGTTCAGCAGGGTCAGTTTTTGTATCTATTTTGGCTTCTGCTGTCTGTTTTAAGGTCTAAAGCTTTTTTTTTTTGCGATTATTTACCATTTTAAAAATAAGATAAAAGAAATTCAATATATTGCAGTGAAAAAGTTATAAAAAATAAACGGCACATAAATTGAAAATCTCGTTATACATTTATTTCTTTTTAAGTAGTCAAATTTTTTTATCGTAAACTCATTTACTTAAGCTCCTTAAATACAGGACCTTCATTAGTGAAAGGAACGCATGGCTACCTCGGGCGTACGAATACCAGGAAATAGTCAGGATGCGGAAGTACTGTAGCTTTGAATAGTCCTAGCGAATGACCTTGTATCGATTGAACTTCTCAAGCTGCATAAATGTGACAAACAATTGCAAGCGAGAAAGATGAGAGCGGTACAGCTGTGCAATAAACCGTCTCTACAATGTGTTCAATACAGAATTAAGAGAGATACTAACCTCATTCACCTATAAACATATAAACAGAAAATGAACTCGACCAGAAACCACGGCGCATCTTTTACTCATTCGCCAGGACTATTCAAAACTACTTTACTTTGTCTTGATCAACATTTTCATGATATGCTGAAAGGTGAATGTTCTGTTGTAACTGGTATGAGTTCGTCTGAAATAGCTTGTTTTAAATATGTTCCAATCACTTCAGTGGAAGTAAAACGTTTTTTTATCATGATGAAAAGTGTCCACTCTGACAAACAGCTGACTATGACAGTTGATACCTTGAAAAAACATTTTGTTGTTGCTTGTAACCAAGAAAAGTAAATTTAAGTATTTTAATTACGTGATAAAAATTATTAAGTATCCTAAATACCTATTTTTATTAATGAGTGATATTACTCTCTGTTTTCATTTTGATGTGAAGTTACATTCCCTTACAGTTAATTTGCAAACAAAAAATAATTAAATAAATTAAAAAGAGGTATATTATTCTCTTTCCACTAAAGGCATCTGTCTTTTGATAATGCAAAGGTTCCTCTTGAAGTAGATAAGGTTTTTTTAATTCGGTTTTTTTTATGAATAAACATAACAACGTATGGGAAATCAACAACTGGCAATGTGAAACCTTGCATTATCTTAGTTCATCATCCAGATTGTTGTACGGAAATGTGGCCTTTTGCGATTGAAGGCCTTGTTGAGTTTTCAGGACATCTCTGTAGTATTACCCAGCAACACCTGTGTCCGCTGGTATGACACACTGGTAAGCTATTTCTTGAATATCGAAAAATGAGATGACCATAACTTTCTCAGCAGAAGCAAACAATTTTTCTTGGTGTTGACAACGATTGAGATTTCCACAAAGAGCTTTGCTGTTTTCTCTTAGAATCGAAATGATATAGGCAAGTTTCATCAGCACCTTTGAAAGCACCCTCTGTGTCACATTTACCTGCACGCGTATGTCGTTATATTTGCGATCCAGCACTTTCAGAACCCACCGAGCACATACACTTCTCATGTGCTAAAGTCCATGTGGTACCCAATGAAATGTGCAGAACTTCTGAAAGTGATCTTAATGTTATTTGACGACGGCAGGGATGTTAATGTTTTCTTCCTTTAGAGCACAAACAGATCCAGCTGCTTTGAAATTATCTGCCCTCCCTCTTTAAACATGTGAAGATCGATCGAACTTTCTCTAGGCCTCCTGTAAATTTGCATTTGTTACAACAAAAGTAGGATATCGTCGAGTAACCAGATGAACATATTTCCAGATACCAATGGAGACCCCCTGCCCTGGCAGTTTTAACTCTGTAACAGAACCAACAGATTGAAAGAATGGAAAAATCATACAGTATAAAACATCCAACCTTACACTCGCTTAAGTGACCGGAGAAAACCATGGAAAAACCAGGTCAGTGCAGGCGACACAACGGGAATTGAACCCGTGGCATCCCGTGCGTTGCAGAGCATGGTCATTGTAATTTTAAATTCGTTTTTTATGCTTGTCCGTATATTTCTCATGCCCAAAAAATGTACTTTTAGATTTAGGGATATTTGGGTAGGGTGTGAAAATGTTGGCAACACTTTGAGTTGCCCTTCTATGTTCTTCTGCTTTAATTTTAGTTCTTTCTTTCTTGTCTACTAAGAACATTTATTCACACTAGGTTGGTTACCTTCTATTCAAGGCAAACAGACCCGTAACCATTCTTGCACAGTGGCAGCTAATTTCCAAAAGGGAAGGAAGCGATTCTTTATGGGAACGAGAAGAGAGCTTAAAAAAACGCTGTCGTCTGTGACGTCAGCCCTCAGGGGATTAAAAGAGAATTTTTGCTTGGAACACCTTAATGTTTTACTGTAACAACCAATTTCCAAGACTTAAGTCTCTTCGGTTAGAAATTAAACCGTGTCCCGTCGTACGACAGAATTCCGGTCATTAATAAACTTACCTCTGGCTGTAAAGCAAACATTAATATCAGAAAATCCGTTCTAATAGAAAGGAAGCGTGGTAAAATACGTGTGAAAAGAGAATAGAAAAATGTATGCTGGTGTAAAGAGGAAAACTAGTTTAAGAAAATTAAATGTTGAGACTAAAATCTTTCAATTCATGTCGACTATGTGGATTGGTGCTCTGTGCGGTATGACGGTAACTTGCAGTTTCGAAAAGTGCATCGGCGTAGGAGTGTTGTATCTGGATAATTCATCTATGTCCATTCCTCATCACTCCTGGATCTGTTTGTGACGTCATGTGGTGTAGACTGGTTCAAGCAATCAAATCACATTGTTTACATCACATAAATCGCTTTTCACAAAACAGATAATCCCTCATGCACAATTTCAGTTCCAGTTATTAAGATTACATAAATACAATGCCCTCGTTTGGACACGTGGCCGGCTTAATAGGGATTTTCTTGGCACCGGGAAGCACGCTGTTTGCGGGTGGAGTCGGGTGTTCATAGCCCCTTAATTTCAAGCGCATGGATTTCTATAGCATACCAAACATAATTTTTGATCATAAAGTGGCATTTTATGTGCAAGATTGGAATTTTCTGCACTCCATTATATATTGTTTTGTGTCGCTTAGTTAAAAGCGGGTCAATAGAGCGAGCATTAACGTCATCCAACACCCAAGTGCAGAAATCAACTATACTCGCATTATCATGTGGCTGCAATTCCTGAACTACAGTTATCTTATAAGGGTTTAATCTTAAAATTTTAGTGAAATTCCAAGTCAAGGTTTGCGAAATTCTTGATTCCTGTGCAAGCTTTCTCTGAAGTTGCTTCTAACTTTTCTCCGATGTCATCCAGTTTTTCTTCTGTAAGAACACGACATTTTACTTTCGGTTTCTTATCGAAAACATTTCCCGTTACCCTACATGTATTCACGAGGTAATGAATCGTTTCTCTGTGAGGCGCACGAACTGCAAGGAATCTGTCTATAAATCACTGTCTCACTTTTCTACCAGAGTTTGTTGTCACATAGAAATCGAAGATTCTGTGTGCTGAGTTTTTTGGACTTTTTAGCATTATAACACACTGTAACACTGAAACATGCGGCATTACAACATTCAACTACTTTACAGCACAAAGACTTCGCGTCAACACACGGAGAGTGGAATAGGAAACAGAACCGGTTAGAAAGAGCGCAGTGCAAGACAAGTAAATCCGCGTTAAGCCGGTCACTCGTCCATATGAAGTCTCTGTACTTTCAAAATTACTGACTTACTGACAAAAATCAAATATTAACTGTGGAAAATTTAGAAAAAATATCTGGTGATGTACTATGCAGATAACTATGAAGTAAAATGAAAATATATAGTGCATTCATTTTTTCATTATATTAAATCTGTGCATCTTTGTTCATATAATACAGCTGTCTACCATCATTTCTTAAATATACTTTTTATGCCATGTTTAATGTATTTTAGCGTATAATTTGTTAATTTCAGTGAAATAAATAAAACCTTAATCTCGTGTGCCTGAATGCTTTTTTACTTAAATAGAGCCTTATTTATTAAATTTGAGCTTATTTTAAGCCATAAAACGTAACGTAAAACCGGAATTTTAGTGTCTAAACCTTCGAGATCTAGTAATAACACCAAGTTAAATAATAATTATAATATAATAATAATAATAATAATAATAATAATAATAATAATAATAATAATAATAATAATAATAATAATAATAATAATAATAATAATAATTCAATAAATAAACATTTTTCCATTATACATTCTTTTCATTTTGAAAACATGACACTTACTGGAAGACCCTACGTTTAGGTTTCGCTCACTTAGGAAAACAACATTGTCACGTCTCTGCAATCTCTTTCTGTTTAGTGCTAACAAAGATGCGCTATGGAAGAGAAAGTAAATAATTTATTTATTTATACTTTACTTATTAACTAAGGCAACCTCAGTAATTACAAATATGACAAATATGAAATATTTAAGACTTCTGATCAATCTTGATGTATGACAACGTTAACAACACTGGAGAAGTGCCAAGTACTTGTATTTCTTTTTTGCGTGTTAATGTTTAGATGAAAACAATAGCACCACTTACTAGTAAGTCGGTAAGATTGGGCAAAGGAATTAAGGTTTGTTCGCAGCGATGAAATATTTTGAAACATTGAAGGTGTGTAAACTCTTTAACCCCTCCCCCCCCAAAAAGTCATTGCAAGTTGTGTCGATCGGAGAACATCGGGGACGCTCGTAAATGCTGTATTCACATATGCCCATACACGCAGAACGAAAGTCAATAGTAAAACATGCTGCTGGCAACTTTTTGCAGCGGAGGAAAGAGCAGAACTACTGTTTGCTTGTCCGCTTGTAACAGTGTAAATGTTGCATATATTCTTCTTTTTTTGTTAGCCATAATGTAACCTACGCGTATTCCTCTGTAAAATTTAAATATAAATTGATAACCTTGTAAGGCAGGTGGCAAATCTGCTCTTATTGAAATTCGCAATTAATTCATTTACACACACACACACACACACACACACTAATCCTAACGCTAACCTCCTAGAAATCGGTGGACCCAGTGTTCTGCTGTGGCTCGCTACGGCCTGACAGCCTATGCTCTCCTCTTTTTCATAAATATAAATAGAGGTGCGGGTAAATCAATGTAATGGTAGCATTTTTCCTTTTATTGCAGCAAAAAAACTTCGTAAACATATATTTATAGCACATTATGTGCCTGGTACTATGTTACCCAGTAAATAATTGTAATGGTGGCAAATCTCCCTTTCCAGTGGGAAGAGAAAAAAAAAAAGCATCTGCTCGTGAGGATTCGAAACATGGCGGTCTAACCGTCTGAACTATCATGCCGTCATTTGACTTGAAAGCCTTGTTATCTAGCTATATCTGTGGAAGTCACTAGCTTCGGCTCTCTCCGCTGTCGCTCGGGACTGCACCCAGCAGCACTCAATTGTTCCGAGAGTTTCTCAATCTTCGTGTAAGGTTAAATTGTGTTCACAAGCGCATATACTGTAATATGCGCTTTGCCTGTAAACGTAATGGTCATAATCATAGCATCAGGAAAGAGAACGTTAGGGAGAAGTAGACGTGACCGAGCGGTTTAGGAGGCATTGCTCTTCTGCGTAAACTCCTGGGTTCAAATCTCAAACAAGATTTTTATTATTGGCTTTATAAGTGTAAATGTAAAACATGATGTAACCTTAGTATCGTATTATATTTTAAGTATCATTTGAGTTTTATGCATTGCCTATGCACACACAAAAACGTAATCACACACTAACGTAATCTTTACAAATAACAAAATAAATACATGAAAACAGAAACATTTATCTTCTAAAGTGAAAACACAGAGAAATAATTGATTTCGGGTGTATATACCCTCAACATGTGTAACTGTCCGCAATCTTCGGGGTATAGATGGTGTCAGATTTCTACAGTAGTGTGGACGAGAGGCTACAACATCGCAGGATTCTTGAATTTGTATCCATAAGCCATCTTTTGTCCTTCGGGCATGTGTAGCAAATACGTGTATGGCAAATAATATTATGAAATTAATTTGTTATAATATGTTACAAAGGTTTATTTAAAAAAAAAAGTGCTTTATGACTGGAAGCGAACCTGCACTCTTAACCACGACACAACTGTACACTCTGCCACAGAACTAACGGAACACACACATTAGATGGCATGTTTAGTGCATGCCATATTACACAACTGCTGTAGATACTTGTGAACCGCGCCCTATGTCGGGTAGGACTTACAAGAATTTTGTCTCCAAGAGATGACTTTTTATTTTACATATTTTTTTTTCTCTATAAAGGTGTATCAGATTTGATAAAAAAAAATAGGAAATATTAAAAAAACACATGCACAAGCGTTATACAGTCGCATTAGAAAACGAATCCTAATGTCTTTGTTTTTCTATACATAAATACCTAATGTCAAACGTTACTTCCAAATCATGAATTAATTCGGGGCACTGGACAAGAACGGGGCAATAAATAGTGACAGATGGAGGGGATATACGAGGAGTTTCCTCTATGCCATGCAAAGCAGAGGTAATAAATTTGGCAACATTAATACCACGCGCGGACCAATTACGGACAGCGCTATGCACAACGGCAAAAACAAATCGTATCGCTTCAACCAAAACTTAAGTCATTTAGATGGCGAAAGATAAAGCGTGTTTGTGGTCAGCTCAGACTTTTGGTAATGTTTACAGTGGAAATAGGATGTTGTAGTGGATTTTTCGTTCCGTTCCTGCAAATAAGGAAAAGTGTGCCATAGAAAAATCATTTATTTGATAAATAGCTTCACTATAGTAGGTTTTTTTTATTGAAATTTAGCGTTAATCTTTAGTTTAAAGACACTTTAAACTTATTTATTACACTACATCGTAAACTTGCACCGCAAACATTTCTGAAATGAAAGGTGCTATTGATATGCTGCTTTCACAGAATTAGTTTGTGCAAGAACTCATAATTGCAGCTCATTTACAGAAATTAATTTTTAATATTAGAATGTGTATTTCTTGAAAAAAAATATAATTTTCAAATGGAACAATGCATTAAGTTTAAGAACAATTGTAAAATGACATTTTAAATACCTACATTTGTCTGCCCCATTTAACTACTTATAATAATACTATTTACATATCTCTATCATTTAACAATAATTAAATACAGTTGTCAATTATTAGTTTTGATTCCAACCCCTCCCCCAAACCTTTATAAGTATTTAATACATATATTAATCATATATTAGGCTGTCCATTCTATTTGATTATGGCCACTCAGTCGGGCAGCCCACTAAAGTTGACAATTGCATGTTAGTGTATGATATTTAAGTCTTACATTTATAGGACTGCTAAGTTGCTAGGCTATGATGTTCATATGTTTTGTTTTGTTTTTTTCCTTCTTATTTAAGGTATATGTGCTTTTTCCTTCCTTCTTCCTTTCTGAATTTCCAAGAAAACACATGTTACATTTTGTACTTGCATATGTGTAAGCACTCTCTTAAGAAATACGAAAACTGGTCTTCAAAGATTGTATTCAAAATTATGACCACAGCTTGCAGTCTGTCATGTAAAGATTGCTGCAGTGTTGCAGTACTTCAGCAGAAGTTTCAGAAAAAACAGCTGTAATACGTCGTTTTATATCTTCTGTGTAGTCTGAATGTCCTTGTAGACAGTGTCTTTTAGCTTTCCTCACAGAGAAATGTCTAAAGGGGTCAAATCGGGTGCGCGGGCAGCCCAACCTACAGATCTCCTTCGTCCAGTCCAACGATTTTGAAACAATCGCTAAGAAAAGCTGTAGTAGTAGTCTATTGGGATATCTTTCAGTGTACACGTTACAAGAAAGAACTTCATTCTTTCCACATTCTCCATGTCAACTTTTTCAGCACTAGTAAACACATCTTCCATCACGTCCTACTTCAAGAACTATCATAAAGTATTGTCAAGGAAGTCCCTATACAATCAGTGTTAAGGAAACAAACATACGAACATCGTAACCTAGTAACTAAGCAGTTAAATGGGACTCTTAGGCAACACTTCATTTGAAATTGTCAAATAAGAGGCAAGAAACAGTGGGAATTTTACATCATAACCAAAGCCCATTAACGATATTGAGGGTGAGCCTTGGCAGGGAGTAGTGTTGTTAAATAAATTATAACAACGACTTTGCACTGAAGCGCCACGTTGTGTCCGGCTTATGCTCTATTGCCTGCAGCGCGATCTAGCGGCACTAAAAGTAAATTGGATGGTGCAGCAAAACTAATAGCATCCTGGCCGCCTCTGTAATACGGCCAATTACAGAGCCCGTGACACGCCCACCTGAAGCCGGGATAAAAGCATTGAATCATTGTTCTCTATAGGTAACAGCAGACGTGATCGGGTTTTTCCTTTAGCTGCGAGGGAGGAAGGCAGTTTTAGAGCGATATTTTGGCATTCTAGAAGAGATGCTTTGTGGTGGAAATTATAGAAAAGAGGTGAAGTGGAAAAAAGTAAAGGGAAAAGAAAATAAAGAAAGGGTAGTAAAATGGAAAAGAAAAAAAAATGATTAGTTTATTTACGGACGCTCTTTAACATCTCAGGTCATCAGCGTCCCATTCAATTCAGGGCGTGAAACGGCCGACAAATTTTGCTCAGAGGCCCCTTCTTTCAGGCTTGAGGTTCTTTATCGTGACGTAAATGTACGACACGGGACCCACGGCTTTACTTCCCTTCCGAAGGAAGCCATACTTAGGATTTTTACGCCCGAAAAAATCCATCCTGTCTGGTTTTGAACCCGCGATCTTGGGTTGAAAAGGCAAATATGGTAACCACTATACCACCAGGACCGACTAAAGAATAGGTGAAAAATAAACTTCACTTAATATATAATGAAATAAAAAGATATAGATATAAAAGAGGACCAGAAGAAAAATCTAGTAATATGAAATTTATGAAGAATAGTTGCGCATTAATTAAAATTATTATTAAAAGGAAAAAATGTACAAAAAATAAAGAATTGAAAGGGAAGAAGCGAGAGGAAACTAAAAGGAACTAACACAGGGTAAAGAACAGTAAATGATAAACAGCGATAAAATAAACACAGAACAGAAAACGAGGCACGAAGAAAGAGGGAGGCAATAGGAAAGAAAGCACGAACAAAGTGAAGGCAGATTTAATAGAAAGAGATCACGAAGGCTGAAAAAGAACCGAAGAAAGTGAAATATATAAAACCAGAGAGAGATTATGCATTCTTTTGTAAATTGGAGAAAAAGGAAAAGAATGAAGGGGAGAGATTAGTGTAGAAATGACGTATTACAAAAGAGAAGAGGAAGAAACGTTTTCAATTATCAGATAAAGAAGGAAACTAAAACGGAGAAGACAGAGGTAGACACAAGACAAAGACATGGGATGAAAAGGGAGTGTGCAATCAAATATATTCCTTAGCTATATGATAAAAAAATTGAGGAAAAGAATAAAGGTAGAGTAAAAGGAAAAAGAAAAGAGAAAAAGTAAGGCAAAAAGTAATTAAAGGGCAAGTAAAATTAAAAAGGGAGAGAAAGGTAATTAAAAACGTTATAAAGATAAAATAAAAAGGTGAATAAAATATTCATAAATAGAAGGAAAGGAAAGGAAGAAATTAGACGAATGAAATTGACTGGAATTGGGGAAAAAAAAAAAAAAAAAATGAAATGAGACCGACAGATAAAACACGCGATGAGAACAAAGTGTTCGTCACGCAGGAACTGGGTAAACTAAGCGATTTCCTCATCAAGTTGAATAACTTTAATTAAAAATGAATGTAAAATACAAGTTATGGCTTTATTAATTAATGCAATGAAATAAGATGGCGCCTCTTCGTATTAAGGGAATAACATTAGAATTCTTGCAGTCTATAAGTGTTGCAAAAAGAAGACCACGTTTTTGGAATAATTATTATTATTATTATTATTATTATTGTATTGTTGACATAAACCACAAAAATTAATATTATTTCATTAATTAAATGAAATATTTGACCGCTGTTAGCCCAAAAGCTATACTGAATGGGTATTTTTGAACATTTTTAAACATAACCGAGCTCTTGTTATCTTTAAATTCACTAAAATAGACAGAAAGTTTGGATATGTGTGTCTGTTAACGAATGAGAATGAGATGAAAAGGGACTACCGAATAAACTACATGTCTTATCCACAAGAGGAGAAAAATAACTAGAGGAAAGATAGACCAAAAGGAGAGACGAAAGTTAATTAACTGTTTAAAAAACGGGGAACGAGTAAGTAGGAGGGTAGAAACAAATACGAGCGTGGATGAGAGGAAGAAGGAAGAAATGCTGGATCCGGAACAGGCCGTCTGCTAATCAAGTAAACCCTTGAGGCCGAGAATCTCATCAATCATTATCGACCACTCGAGCTAGCGGTTTGTTTGAATTTCACAAGAGACGGCAGAGATGTTAATTTAGTTCTGGATGCCATCCCGAGAGAGATGAACACTCACAGCAAGTAAACAACGCACCAGATTTCGTGATAAATTAATTAACTAAATAAACAGGAACTTCGCCAAGGACATTGTCTGGGAGTTACATTTAAAATTTCCTCGGTTTTAACCTACCTTTCAAAACAGGCGTGTGATTTATTTGCACCTCCTGGTGTGCAGAGATGTCTTCACCTCCCTTAAACACCGTCAAGATTTCTTAGCTCAGCACTTTGTACAGTGATAAGGAAAAATTGCTGCTCAGACTGCAATATTAGCAGTAGATCCTACTATTTCTTCTTCTTCTTCTTCTTCTTCTTCTTCTTCTTCTTCTCCTCCTCCTCCTCCTCCTTCTTCTTCTTCTTTCTTCTTCTTCTTCTTCTTCTCCTCCTCCTCCTTCTTCTTCTTCTCCTCCTCCTTCTCCTCCTCCTCCTTCTCCTTCTCCTCCTCCTTCTCCTCCTCCTCCTCCTTCTTCTTCTTCTTCTTCTTCTTCTTCTTCTTCTTCTTCTTCTACTACTACTACTACTACTACTACTACTACTACTACTACTACTATTACTGTTACTATTATAAATATGGCTACTAATATTAATATAACTATTATTATTATTATAACTTTTATTACTATTACTACTATTATTACTATTTTACTACTACTGCTATTACTATTATTATTGCTACTGCTTCTACTACTGCCACTATTACTACTGATACTAATACCTCCACTACTATTATTACTATTGTTACTAACACTATTACTAGTACTAATATTAGTATTAATATTATTACTACTATCATCGATATTACTATTATTACCGCCACGGGTGGCCGAGGTCGTTAAGGCACGGACTCGTGAGCGAGAGGTCTGGAGTTCGAAATCCGCCAGGACCGTCCTCCCTGACTGAGGTTTTTCCAGGTTTTCCTCAGTCCTCATAAATGGCAAATGCCGGGGAGGTACCCTAAACTTAGGTCTTGAGCTTTTCCTTCCTTAAAAAATCCTTTCCCAATTTATCATTTCATCTCATGTATCATCAGTGTCCACCGCCTGTGTTGCCTCAGTAGTAAAAACGGGCCTTAAACACCTTTCATTCCTTCCTTTATTACTATTACTACTACTACTACTACTACTACTACTACTACTACTATTGCTACTGCTTCTACCACTACCCTCAATATGACTGTTACTACTAAAACTACTAATACGAAAGCACTTTGATAAGTAAATTAGTTGCATATTAACAACTAAACTATATATAATGATAATGTTTTATTTCTAATTGTCAATATTATTTGGTCACAAGTTTTGTTAATGTTAATACAAGTTGTTTATGTTGAGAAGTAAATGTTTGTTTTTGAATAAAATTGTTATGTTTTTACTACACAACCGCCATCTTTTATCACATTGCAGACTTGCGGTTTAATTATCATTTTCATAAGAGCACACAAGCTATGACGTTATTACACTGAACACAATTAGCATATGATACTTCAAACACTGTGCGGCAGAGGTGCTGATTTCAGTGTTTACTAAACGCTATTGGCTATCTACCCGTGAAAAACTTCGCACATACAAAATCCATTCATTGCATCGCGGCTGAACGATGAGATCCCATTAGTGGACTAATCCATCGCATTATGCTTATTAAATTGCTTCCATCTCGTCCAAGCTTGGCTCTGTTGTGTTTTTTTTTATCCTAATAGCAAATTTTAACACACCGTGTTTGGTTCTCTTTAACGTTTTATCTCTAGCAAATTAGTTTTTCTACTGCTTGTCGGTGCGAGTTTGGTTTTTAATTATTTTCGAGAGAGAAACATTTCGTAAATAAAGTTTCTCTTTTTCCTTAAAAATTGTCCGAAATCAATCTGTCTTCGTAGCACTTTCGTAATTGAGTTCACATATTTCAGAAGAGAGAGCTCGCAGTGATCGCATTCAGATTTGTCATTAATTTAGAACCTGGGTTTAATCAGTATTGTCTAAGGAGAACAGTATTTATTATAAATGATTGTCATTATATAAGTTTTTTAAACAATATATAGAATACTTGCAATGATCATATACCACAACAGCACGCAAAACCAAATTTTTATCTTTTTTTAACCAAAAATACAATTTTATACTGTCAAAGATACTAACAAACAATTACATTGATGTTATGTGAGTTAAGGATCACCTTACTAGTAAAGTGCAGCCTTCCCAAGCAGAAAAATCCGTGATGCATGAGTTATGTAAACTAAGCGAATTTCTCACTGGTTGAATAAAAATATATATAAATAGAAAATCCAAATTAGGCCTTATCAATTAATAAAATGAAGTAAGTTAAGTCAATACTGTATGGCATTACGGTGACAAAATTAGAATTCTTGTAATCTACAAGTATCACACAAGAGAAATCGCACTTTAGAAGTTTTATTATTATTATTATTATTATTATTATTATTATTATTGAAATTAAATCACAAAAATTAATGTTATACTAATAATTAAATGAAATGTATGATCACTGATAGACAAAGTTATACTGTGTGAGTATTTTTAAACATTTTTAAACGTAACTATGTTTATGAACTGAGCCCTTGATATCATCTTTACATTCACTAAAATAGAGAGAAATAACAGAAAGTTTCGAGTTACATTCTGCATTTAAGATGATGTTCATATGTTTCAATAAAACAAAAACATGTTACTATTTAAAAACAATTGCAATGTACTAAGTAAATATAAACAGTCGAAAGTTACATCGATTTTCAGTGGCTTTGAAATTTAATTTAAATGTTATTATAGTAAAAAACGTTTTCTGAAGGTTATTACTTACAAATATAATTATAATTATGACCTTCCAATTTCACGGGTACGGCTGCAATAGCTTCATATTCCTTTGGCATTCGCTAAAAAAAAAAAAAAAAAAAAAAAGGAAGAAGTCACTCCGCATAAAATTAGTATTTTACTAAATGCATATAACGATAATTTTCATAGTGTTTAAGGCCCGTTTTAACTACCGAGGCATCACAGTCGTGGACACCGAAGGTACATGATATGAAATGCTAAACTGGAAAATAATTCTTTTTCTTTTTAAAGGAAGAAAACGTTACATCACTAATATTAGGATACCTCCCCGGAGTTGGTATTTATGAGGACTGTAGTAAAGTCAGACCTCTCCGCGTTGATTCCGCGCCTTAATATCTACTGTAACGAAACGTCGGAGAACCTTTCTCGAATTGCGTTTAATGAAGGTTAACAAACGCTGCACCCATCTATCAGGAAGCTTTCGCATACTTCGTGTAAAATGTAATGGACAGGTCTATCGAGGTCTTTGCAATGTCAGTGAGCTAGCGTACCTTCAATCGGCGATCATTGAGTACGGCATTGTGAATTTTGGTCATAATCTCGTAACTAGTACATTTTGGGAAGCCCTGAGCGCTCATCTCCTTGAATGGATGCACGACCACGCTTAACTTCAGCAGCCCAGTTTTTAACGTCGAAAACATAGGAGAAGAATCCGTTAATCTGGAATCTA
Organism: Metallyticus violacea; assembly: GCA_030762175.1. Taxonomy (NCBI): domain Eukaryota; kingdom Metazoa; phylum Arthropoda; class Insecta; order Mantodea; family Metallyticidae; genus Metallyticus; species Metallyticus violacea. The sequence goes on along the minus strand of CM060839.1, from coordinate 18,305,763 downwards.
TTTCTTTTGGGGTTAAACCGTTCAAAATGAAGCACTTTATCACAGTTCGTATTTCAGTTTTATCCATTTAGTAGAAAATGTTAACACTAGTTTGTTTACACGATCGTCACTACAATTTACTGCGGGCCATCTAATGGGTGATACTTAACAGCTATCGTAGTAATTTGGACCTCTTTCAGAGAACTTTTTAGAACACCCCTGTGGAGCCCAATAGTTCACCATTTGGAGTTTTTACAAGAACCTTCTTCAGGGTGCAATGAAGTCGTTTATCCAATTGTATTGCTTCCTGACTAGTCCACAAACACGGTGTATACATGTCACATAGGTACATGACCTTCAGTTGTTGGAAAACATGTGGCGTGCTTGATCAATCACTACAAGACTGAATGTCTTTTACTGTGTGGCCCTGGATCACCTAATCAGAAATTCTGTATCTTCAAAGAAAAATAAAAGGTTATAACTCTTGTATTTTTTACCATTATTAATACATTTCATGCAAAATATGCACTCTATATGAAAAATGAAACAACAGAAATTTAAATAACTCTTCGTTATAGCGTTAATCTATTTTAGACGTTTATATTTGAAATACAGATTGAAATAACCATTTAATTTTAAATTTACAGCTCAGTAACAATTATTGTGTATAAATTATATGACTATTGTTATTTCTTTACAGGTAAGTGTCCAGGAAACGTTGCATCATAGACCGTTAATGGTAAGGGATGCTCTTTTCTATTTTTGTTTTAGTAGAAATATAAAAAATAATACGAATAAGAAAATAGGCTGCAATCAGTGGCGGCTCATGAAGGGTAAGCCAAAGGCTTAACTAATTGACACTCAGAGTTCTCTTTTGTCAATATTTATACTCCCCCCAACATTCTTTCATAACTGCAGCGCCATCATACGTTTGAGCTATCAACTTCTGGTTTATAAGGAACTCTCCTAATTCAGCTGTTAAAGTTCGCCTTAAGCCTTCGGCATTTAATTCAGAAACAGCGATGAATTTTATGATCCTTGCAACTGTTTACCCCCAACTGATATAGCTTTTTTTTTTGATTGATTTATTTACGGACGCTCTTTAACATCTCAGGTCATCAGCGTCCCATTCAATTCAGGGCGTGAAACGGCCGATAAATTTTGCTCAGGGGCCTCTCTTTCAGGTTTGAGGTTCTTTTTCGTGCCGTAAATGTACGACACGGGACCCACAGATTTACTTCCCTTCCGAAGGAAGCCATACTTAGGATTTTTACGCCCGAAAAAATCCATCGGTCCTGGCCGGATTCGAACCCGCGATCTTGGGTGTAGGAGGCAAGTATGATAACCACTACACCACCAGGACCGACAGCTACTGATATATCGTAATATCATTACAAATTGTAACATTAATGCAATATCTGACGTTTCGTCGGGCTACACAGAAACGAACTTTGCCATTTCAATTTCTTTATAAACAAGATACGCTGTTTAACACGCTGTCAGCCAAGGTGTTTTTAAAACCACAAAAAAAAAACTTAATTTTTTGCCATCTTGCTGAGTAAACTCCTATTGCTTTCGGGAGATGAGGTCCAAATCGCTTCACTCCCAACTAACAGTTACTTAGATGTGAAAATAAAAGTCAGCTTTACTCATTGTCACAACACAGATACACTTATTTTTAATATAACAGTTAAAACTGTGAAAGTCAAATTTCCACTGACAAACAGCGAGGAAACCACCTAATTCAAACAAAGTGCGAAAACTATCCCTAGAGAGTTATGTGTGATGTCAGTAACCCCTCAACATCGGTTCATAAGAAAAGAGAGAATATCGAGCGCTGGGTATGGCCCGCCTGCCTGCTGGCCCAAGTGAACGCAGAAATAAGCAGAGGAAACACTAACCCATCTTGTAAGAGGACAAAATATAGGTCCTTGTAAATCTTTGCTGGCTCATGAAAGTATGCGCATTTTATGCTTTAAAAATTGACCAGGGAGAAAATAAAGAGGTAAATTATGACTTTTTGGAGGGGGGCGGGCCAATCTTTGGCTGCAACATATGTAAAAGTATTTTCAATATAATGATACATATAGTTTGTTATTAGGTGCACTCAAATGTAATAAATGTAACATACGAGCATTTTTCGATGTAAAATTAAATATTTAATGCATAAATAGAAATAGTTGTTTCCAGCTAAATATCTAATGGATTATGTAGTAATTCTTTACGATTAAGGCTTGTATTACCGTATTAATATAACTCTTTCTATTTTTGAACACATAAAGCGATCCACTTGTTGCCATTTTTTTTCACAAAAACATACAAATGCTCACTAAATACTCAGAAAGATTAATAATGCCTTTGAAATTAATCTGTTCTTACTGAAAGGCTCTTTTTGAAATGCTAACATTAAACACGCTTCTTATGTCGCTAATTCTGGTTACCTAGCAACCAGTATTCCGTGAAGTCATCACCGCCTTCACAACACAAATTTTAAACAACTGACTGTAAGCAAAAGCTAAAATCATCTCCCTAACAAGCATACCAACATTCAAACACAAGAATCATTTTGTTAAACACGTTTTGAAACTACAACAGCAATGTAAGTTATTAATCATCATACATTAACTTCCATTATCTTTGGAAACATTGAAAATACAATTAAGAAATTAATCACATTAAATTTTCCTTCATATCGAAACGTTAATTTTGAACCATTAGTAATATCTTATACTAACAGTAAACTTCCTTAACCTTACTACATTGATTTTTTTAGTAACATGACAGTTACTAAATATCACAAGTACAGTTCAGTTACATTACAAAATATTATTCCTTAGTCAATATAAGTATTGCATTAACATTTCACCTTCTTACTGTTATTTATTTTACAATTTTTATTTTACTTTCAGTTGATTCCTCTATTCAGCAAATGATGCCGACTTCATCCTTCCTAATCTCTTAACTTCAGAAATACTGGCCCCTGTGTTTGCAAGAATCACCGATTATTAATAATGAATAAACGTTATATTATATATTTACCAACTCTGAAAAACATGTCAACACAAGTTTTTCATTAGTTGAACTAACATGTTTCTCATTTCTCCATACAGAACTTGTCATATCCATTTTCGTAAACACTTTTCGATTTTTCATGAATTAACAAACCTTCAGTTACCTCAGTTACTTTTTATAATTTATTCTGGAATGATATTCATATTTTCAATATCAAAAATTGCGAAATTAGCATCTATTTCTATTTGAATTCATTCAAAACAAAAACAAAATAACGTGTCATATAAGAAACCATCCAATATATGTCACATATACTAAACCACATTTTGTATATTTTAAATGCATTACAATGCTAAAATTGTATAAAATATTCGGTACAACGCGTATATAATATTCATTCTGAACACTCTTGAAAATTAGCGCGTGAGCGGAAGTGAACACACTAAACATTCACTTGTGTATAATTACCACTATTATACCCTAATTACATAAATAACTATTAAACCACTTATGCAATATTATTGCATTGAACATTTTACGATAAACCAAAATATTTTATTGCACAGAGCAGCTTAATAATAAATTAACAACAAAATGAATATTGCTGTAAATAATAAAAGCACTGTAATTAATATACAAATCACGAATATGCGTTTGTATATTTCATGCATTTGACGCTATCAAAATGTACATAAATTTAAAAGTAAGGTTAGGTAGAAATTGACTTCATTATAAAATAATTATAAATGTACGTCCAAGGTATACGGAAATGAAAATGTTTTTAAAATAGTTTTAGTCATAATGATCGTTTTAAATTTAACTGCTTCTTAATGAGTCACCAGTTTGTTTTAAAACTTAGTTTTTGTAAGCGTCAGAAACTCTTGTGTAAAACCTTCAATCGTCTTTTAACATATTAATGCGTGCATATGTTTTTCGCTGGTGTTTAAAACTAGCCTTGCAATGTGTTCATTGCGTTATATTTATAAAGGAAAGGTAGTTTTTAAAACTTTTGAATATGCCTTAAATGTTTCCTTTCATTTATGTACACCATTGTGTAGTTATACACTTTTAAACATTATACTTACGTAATTATTCCTGAATTCGGTGTATTTCGAGGTAAAAGAACACTACAGGGGGCTTTGCTGCGAAACGTAAAGTTAAAGGTGGCCATGCTCTGCAGCTACTGCTAATAATAAAAGCGATATTCTTTTGTTAGTTTTTCATGTCTTTTATATACTGTTTAAGCTACTTACTGGTCCCAGAATTATTAATATGAGATAAAACGGCATTCCAACGTGTAACTAAATGCTCCGTTACATGTTATTCCGGCAAGTTGAACTCTGCTGCAATTTGTATGTCTAATTTGACTTATGATAGCTTTTTGGAGGAAATGAATTATGACGTCATTTTATTGCAGGGAGTAATATTTTTCTCATTTTTTGCTCACGCCTTTAGTTTGTGACGTTGCAGAGGCAGATTCAAATGAAAGCTTAGCTTTCCAATTCCGCTTTAATCAACACCCAAATGCGGGGCGTGAAATACATTCCATTCGAAGTTCGTCCCGCTTGGAAAAATGAACTCCATTTAATTAACAGCTAAGAGACGTTTCCCGACAAATAGACGAGGAATGCAGTGATTCATACAGATACTGTACGCTTAGAACATATTTACGGCATTCAAAGGGGTTTAACTTTATGTTAACATTGCCAAGAATGCATTCTTAGGTTTTTACAGAAGTTACTCTGTTTTTAATTATTCTTTTCACCCGTTTAAATTTGCTATTGCATTTAAAGAACGATAAAAGAATTGTCGCATGTGAAAGTAATAATAAGACATATGCGTAGGCGTTATAATTTGTACATTTTTCCCCTACAAGCCACTCTTGATCATTTGTTGCTTCTTTACGTTGTATACAGTCCATATATTCCCGCTCTCACACGCAATTCAACAATCGTTCATATCAGGACATTCAACATGAAAAATCCGCATTTAAAATCCCTGATACCTGCCTTTTAGATTCGGTGAATCTAAAGTGAGATGGTATAGTAGATTTATAGTATTTCAAAAATATAAATTAAAGGCAAATAAATGTTCGTAATAATGACAATAAACTTTTGTTGTAAATTTATAAAATTAACCAAGAAAGCCTCCAAGTGTAAGTATTTGCGACTACTATTACTAGAGGTTATAGGTTCGATTCCAGGTCAAGTCAGGGTTTGGGCAACACTGACTACATTTACCACCAACACAGATAAAATGGCGGCCGAAGTTGTCTTATTACTGTTTATAACAAATTTTCGTACGTTTCGTCGTTTACGCAGTATTACGTTTACAAGATGAAATTATTTATTATTAATAAACATTTCGATTGTTTTTAAGAATCTGAAATTGTTTACAAACAATACTTCTCATGTGTAAACGAAGTATAAAATAATATGTATTAGAAACTTCTCTGCGGTAGGCACAAATCTTTACTAACTTCCAAATTACTGGACACCTTAAAACTAATGAACATAAATGGGGCAGCATCGTATTTATCATCATCTAATGAAAAGATCACTGTCTTCCTTGACAAAATTCATAAACGGGCGTACCTGTCTTGTCTTAACCTCACTTGCAAAAAAGTCAAAACATAACATCCTGCGCACACCATTCATTAAAACTCTCTTCACTTTGCTCCAAAACCCGCTTCATACAACTTTCCGGTGTTTCCTCTTTCATTACTAAAAAGTAAATATGGTATTAGTGGTGCACTACCATAATTAAGACATAAAATCATTATGTACCAACCAACACTTTCTTTTAAACAAGTTCCTGGTGTGATTTCATTAAATCAAAATTAACTTAATAAAAAAAAAAAACAAAAGAAGTAACACGCCTCTGTTGATTTACTTGCAATATTAAACCACTGTAATAAACCACGTAACTGCAAGAACCAAATTAACAGCAAGGATCACATTTTCCACCATTTTATCTACTATCGATACCTACATTATGATCTGGTAAATATAGTTGGTCTTGATATGGGTAAGGTTTCATTAACTCATTTCATTCCTACAGATTAAACCTGCATTATTCAATTCCATCATCTACAATGTCGCGATAAGACAATGCCATGATAATTAAAGAATAAAAAAGAACAATTTGTATTTTCGTCTTTGTAAAATAATTAAAATTACCAAAATATTGTTCTATAAAAATTTTAGCCTTTTTCTCTTATTCTCATTGGTGCTGCTGCCTGGGGCGAGCCTTGGCCTGCCGCGGCAACCGCTGCTTTCTCTGCCTCCGTTTTATTTACGACTTCATCAGCATGTGATGAACAATTCGCAATCGTCTTCATGAGGCTGAGTGGACCCCGTTCCAGACCCCCCAACTCAGAAAAAGTCATAACATGGGATTCGAACCTGGGCCTCCCGGCCAGCACGCAGCAACGCTAACCTTTAGACCAAGGAAGTGGTCAAAATTTTAAACCTATATATAATAAACGTTATTATCACTACATAAAAAAATAGTTCTCGTTTTCATATAATGTTTCATTGTTACGTAGTAATAATAATAATAATAATAATAATAATAATAATAATAATAATAATAATAATAATAATTGAAGGATTTTAGGCCCTGTTTAGAACTATGCCACATGGTCAAGCTAAGATATATGATAATGGTTATAAAAGATTGTTCTGAATTTTCGTTTTGTTTTAGGAAACTGTGTTTTAAGAATTATGTAACATTGTAACAGCCCTGAAAGGCAAATAGCTGGACGCTAGGGACGTACTCCAACCCTAACCCCTATAAATATTTTATATCATGGATTCTTACACAGAGACTTTAGAATTAACCAAATAATACAGTGAAGTGGGGCTGGTGTAATTGCAGACTTATCATTACAATGGCCAGGGAGAGGAGTCGTGCATCTTGACCCGCTCACGTCTCTCGATAGACTGGCGCTTTTCCTTACCAAAACCTCCAAAAATGACAACCTTACATTATGAACCTCTTCTCTTGCCGATCTCGATACAATGGCATGATAGTTCAGATGGTTTGAGCGTCGTGCTGTAATACAAAGGTAGCTGGTCCAAATACTCACGGCCGAATTGTTTCCCCCTTTCCTACTGGAGTCAAAGAAGATTTACCATTATTTTTATTTTTAGAAATAATGAATGATGTTACATTGTCTATTTTAATTCATTTACTGCCCATTTTCAGTATTTTGCCTCTCCATTTTAATCAAAATAAGTACCTTAACTTCAGGGCTCTGGTTATGTTCAACAAGAATTAACTTTTCTTTCACAATCTTCATGTTGTTAATACACTGCCTGACAAAAAAAAAAAAAAAAAAAAAAAAAATACTTGCGGGAAATTTCATTGTAGTCGAAATGTGTTTTTCCTGTTCACTTTGCATTATGAAAACTTTTGGTTCTGAAGATAAACTTCACATACCGGCGTTTTTCGCCATTCCGATATTGTTGGTACTCCATAGCGAACATTGTTATGATTCTAAACAAACCATTGTTGTTAATATAAACCGTGAATGGAATGTACACTCTGTGTTTTCTATAGTGTTTTCTGACTTTAGGTGCTCTGAAAGATACCTTTGAGCGCTGTTTATTGCGCAAAAGCTGAATATGGCGCAACTATTCCTATGTATCGAGAGTTTTAGGTACAATTCTCACAAGTATTCTGCAAGATTTCGGAAACACAACACTTTGGACATACTTCCTGGGCCAACCTCTTCCAGACGATTTCTCGCCTCAGCTGCGGTCATGTGACGATCTCTTAAAATCTCTAAAGTTAGAAAACGGTCATCTCTTTGCAATGTACATCTTGGACGATCTGACCCAAGAAGTATGTCCTAAGTGTTGTGTTCCCGAAATCGTCTTACAGCTAGCACAATACTTTTGAGAGTACCTAAAACTCTCGATACAAAAGAATAGTTGCCCATTATCAGCTTTTGCGCAATCAACAAGGCTTAAAAAACTTTCAGAGCACCTAAAATCTGGACACTATAGAAAACACAGAGTGTACATTCACTGTGTGTATTAACAACAATGTTTTGTTTGGAAGTACAACATTGTTCAGTTTGCAATCGCAACAATGTCGGATTGGCGAAAAACGCGAGTTTATGAAGCAACAATGTTGTACATTAGGTAATGACCTTCTAAATGCATGAGAGGGCATATCTTAAGAGTCAAACGTTTCATATTCTTGTTTACAGAGTGTACATGAAAATAAATTGTAGCAATGAATGGAATGTTGATAACACGTTTTAACTACACGAAATTTCCGCTAGTTTTTTCCCTAAACAGGGCCCGGAAGTTCGGGCATTTATTTTGGTTAAAATAGGCAAGCAAAAACGTACTTAGAATACTGAAAATAAAAATAAATATAATTAAAATAGGCATTGTAACATCACTCATTATTAATAAAAATAGATATTTAAAATATTTATTAATTTCTTTATCACGTAATAAAAGTATTTAAGCTTACCTTTTTTTGTTACAAGCAACAAAAAAAAATGTTTTTTCAAGGCATCAACTGTTATAGTCAGCCGCTTGTCAGAGAGAACATTTTTCATCATGAAAAAAGAACGCTCTACTACCACTGAAGTGATTGGAGCATATTTAAAACAAGCCGTTTCGAAGGACTCATGCAAATTACAACAGAATAATTCACCTTTCAGGCATCATGGAGATGTTGATCAAAGCAAAGTAAAGTAAAGTAGTTTCTGATCGAGTACATTTTCTGTTTATACGTTTATAAGGGAATCAGTTAGTATCTCTCTTACTTCCGAACTGAACACATTGTAGGGACGGTTTATTATACAGCTGTACCGCTCTCATCTTTCTCGCTTGCAATTGTTTTATTACATTTATGCAGCTGAGAACTACCCCCACCACAAATTTCCAAGAATTGTCTCGCGAAATTCGATATTAGTACATTCGTCACGACTATTCAAAACTACAGTACTTCCCTCACACTCTCTATTTCTCTGTATTCGCATGCACGAGGTAACCGTGTGTTCCTTTCACTAATGAAGATTCTGCTATTTAAAGAGCTTAAGTGAATGGTTGGGGAGAAAGTTTTTGATTGTTTGAAAAGAAATAAATGTATAACAAGATTTTGAAGAGATGTTTTGTAAGGTTAACATGCCATTTAATTTTTATATTTTTTTTTACGTTGATATATTGTATGTGCTTTTTAAAATGCGTAAATAATAGCGGAAAAATCCATAACAATCAAAAACAGGCCAATTTTTTTAAAAACTATAAAATAGGGCAACAGAAGCAAAATAGATATAGGAAAATTAATAAAAACTTGCCGACCCCAAATGTACGCAAACATGTTCATTTAAATATATCCATCCAGATAGAAAAGACATTTTGCCTGCCTTCCGGGCTCTGAGATAACAAGCGATGCCGCTGGAAATTCCAAAGCAATTATGTTGTATGTCGACATCTTATTGAATATGTGCGATGATGAATCATTAATAGATGCATTTTAATAAAGTCATATTCAGTGCGTAGTTAAAAGACGGTTTCCACGAAAGCAGAAGTGGAATATGCCATGGATAGCATCCTGTGTGGAAACTGGAACAACCTTAGTGTACTGATTAAAAGTCAAATTCACTTTGCAAATAGAAGCGGGAGGAAAGCATTTGTGGAATTGAAATGGAACAATCAAAAGTTGGTGTAAGGGTGAACACACGGATTCGAGAGTGCTTTAGCGAGCATGCCGCAAGTACATAAGTGGGATATTGACTCTCATTCGGCCGCAATAACCGGCGAACTCGTCTTGCTGGAACAAATGGTGCTTTTCTTGATGCTAAGGGCCATCGTGAACCCGAGTTTGACGCGGTGAGTGGCGCAAAATAACAAATAACCACTTCACACTAGATGAAAGCGGAGTACCCAGAAAATATAAAATTCTCTGCTAGTGTTTCTAAACTACACAGCGATTACTTTCAACTGTTCAAAACAAGTTTTAGGCCACAATGTTCTTGTGCTTATTTTCTGAATTAAAATGAAATTAATCATATAAGAAAAGCATAACTTTTCTCTACCCACCGAAAACTACGATCATAAAGAATTAGGTAAGCTAATATATATAATAACTTAAATATGATTACTTTTATTTCTAATAAAGGACGATATTACAATTGGTCATATTATATTTATTGAACATGTGTTTGAGAATAAAGAAAATTCCAAAAGAATGGGAGATAGCTAAAAATATTTCAATATTCGAAAGAGACAAAGAAGGGTATGCAAAAACTAAGGGATAAGCTTATTAAATATAATGTATTAAACATTGCAAGAATTAAACATTTTATGTAATGTAAAAATCAGCAAGAAACAAGTACATTTAGAACTGACAGATCTTGTAAAGGTAATTATTTTATAATAAAACAAATTATCGAAAAACGAAGAGAGTATAATTTAGAAACACATATGACATTTGTTGACCTATAAAAGTCTGTGATAGAATAGACCATTTATTATTTTATCAAACAAAAGTAATAAAAAGATTTTATAGGAGTAGAAAATGATAATTGATATAAATAGGAAGTTAACAGAAGAAATAAAGACAAATAATGCTCTAAAGTAACAATGTATAACAAGTATAAATAACAAGTCTCTCTCTAATATTATTTAATATATACAGACGATAATCTTGACCACCTCATTGGATTAGTGGTTAGCGTTTTCTAACTGCTGGCCGGGAGGCCTGGGTTTGAATCCCTACACCTGCTTATGATTTTTTTTAAGTTACGGAGGTATGGAACGGCGTCAATTAGAAAGTTGTCTGATAGAGAGGTGGCGTTCTTCGATCACGAAAACCACGTGATAGGCGATCGCATCCTAATCACATGCCCGCTGCAATACTGCCCTCTATCAATGAAGTCATAAGACGGAGATAGAGGAAGCAGAGATCGCTGCGGCAGGCCAAAGCTCACCACGGGCTATAGTGCCGAAGAAGGCAACAATCTTAAAAAAGGGGAAAGAAATTGAACATAGGGAATACAGTTAAAACGAAATAGATGAGTAAATATTTTTGCTATTTGCAGATGATATTGTGTTCATTTTTTCCAGAAGATACACTATAAAAAGCAATATACCAACTAAATAAAATAAATAAAGAATACAGTATGATTTCAAAGACCAAATGGAAGTAATTGCGTTCCGAGGTAAATACCCAATAAGAACGAAATTTGTGAAAGAAGAGAAAAAATAATAGAACAAGTATCACACTTTCAATATTTAGGTTGTGATGTCACATATGAAGAAGATCAAGCTGTTAATATAGAAACAATTAAAAATACTTTGAAAAACAACGTGAGAAAAGACACATAATAAGATTCTATACAGTCACATCAATTATTTTTTATGAAAGTGGAGCTTGAACTTAAAAAAAAAATATTTGAAGCAGCAAAAATACTGTTTTTCGATTTGTTAATGGCTGTACAAAAATTTCATATAAGAGAAAAATTGGGAGTGCAGCCGATGTTACAAAAATTACGGAAGTATAGACGAGAGAGGGTAAAATACTTCAAAATAATGACTGAAGATGGAATACCAAAAAGCATGTTGACATATAGCTCGGAAGGCAGATCAATAGCGGAGGGCGAGGATGTATAGAAACAAAAAAAAAAAAAAAAAAAAATGAGTTTGGGACAGGCAGACCTAATCCGTGGTGGAGGAAGAAGAAAAAGAATTTTATTTCTCATCTAATCTTGAGGCACTTGTCCCATCGTTTTACAAGTCCCTGAATTAGGAATGCTGTTGGAACCAGGCGGTCCCTTTCTAGAGCGTCATCCGAAAAATATTCACCTGAAAGACGATCTTTAAAGAGGGCTAAACAAATGGAAAATGTTTGGAGCAAGATCAGGGTTATACGGAGGGTGCAGAAACATTTCCCATTTGAAATTACGCAGTATTTTACTTGTATCGTTGGTAGTATGAGGACGCGCATTTTCCTCCGGTTGAGGAGTTCTGGTTGCTTCCGTTGAAGGGCCTTAAGAACTTTTTCTAAGGATGTTACAGTAGGAGTCGGCATTTAGAGGCCGAAATGCCTTAGTGATCCCAGATAATTGTTACATCACTTTCAACTTTTTTTCCCAGGCGACGCTGGGATTTTCCACCGCATTGACGAACGTCGTGTACAGACTTTGCGAAAACCTAACCACTCAAGCATTATGAGGTAGACCATAGGCCATAGTAGCGGCTGTACTGTCACCGTGTCTGATCAGATAAAGATCAAATTCACCTCTGTGTCAATCTCCGTTTGACGCCCCACGCGATGTCCGTCCTTTCGATAATTTTGCACTGAGTTGTAAACTGATAGACGTGACAGGCACTTCTCACCATAGACGGGAACCATTTCATTTTAATATTTTTTAATTCCATCTTTTGCCAACAAAATCGCACACTCCCTTAGGAGCGCAGCCATCTTGGAACTGCTGTTTCATTGCTGTAAGCGTCTATTGTGACCAATTGCTACTGGATTAATGCTGTCATCTAGTGGCAATTACCTTAGGTGCCTTGTTCAAATATGACTTATCTTCGTAGATACGAGGATAGGTCCATAAATTCCCGACCTCGCTGATAAGTATTATCGATTTCACAACGCCCTTATCTGGTGTCTTACCTTATCTGTTAAGTTAACAACTGCAGCTGTATATTCCGCTCCGCTGTGTTCAGATACAGTTGTATAAAGAAGGAAATGTGTAAAAGATTGTGTCATGTTCAAAATGGAGTATCGAGCTGTTATTAAGTTCTTCACAAAAGAAGAACTTATTCCAAATGAAATTAAACAGAGATTGGGCGGTGTATACGGGGAAGCACCCCGCTCATATTCTACAGTAAAAGAAGGGCTAAACTTTTAGAATGGGTCGAGAAAGCATTGAAAACGAAAAGCGTGCATGTCGGCCCTTGGAGGTGCTCACTCCTGAAAACATCGCTCTTGTGGAAGGAGAAATTATGGAAGACCGGCGGTTCAAAGTTACACAAATAGCAGCAACTATAATTCTTTTAAATTTTTATTGTTACTTTGTTTATATTTAGTTAGTCCAAACTTATTTCGCTCCCCATATCGATAAAATGTTCACCATTAGAGATGGTCATGCACGCTTCTAGTTGTTTAACCTCTGCTCGTGTACACAGACAGGAGGGTGCATTATTTGACCTTGCTGTCTATTGTTTAGACGCATTGTGTTCCTGAAGTGTATAATATGCTAACATGTGCCTTTGTGGGCTGACATTTGGTTTAGAGCTCGCTCGCTATATAATGTTTGCACTTTAAGTTATGGCAGATTTGATTCGAATTGAATTACTTTGAGGTTCCTGCTTGTCTGAGCATGCAAACTGCTGATAACATAAGTTGATTTGTCGGCAGTTTGTTTGTGAAATAATCACATAGGAGGCTAAAATATTTTTATAGTATTTAACGCGGCCCAGGCGGTGAACACTGACGATACATAAGAGGAAATGATAAATTGGGAAAGGATTTTTTTTTTAAGGGAAGAAACGTTCCAGGTCTAAGTTTAGGGTACCGTTTGCCATTCATGAGGACTGAGCAAAAACCTGGAAGAAACTCCAGTCGGGGAGGACGGTCCTGGCAAGATTCGAACCCCAGACCTTCCGCTCACGAGTCCGCGCCTTAACAACCTCGGCCATCCATGGCTATGCGGTGGACACTGATGATACACGAGATGAAATGATGAATTGGCAAAGGATATTATTTTTAAGGAAGGAAACGTTAACTTTAGAGTACCTACTCGGCATTTGCCATTTATGATGGCCGAGGAAAACCTGGAAAAATACCTTAGTCAGAGGAGACGGTCCTAGTGGGATTCGAACCCCAGACCTCCCGCTCACGAGTCCGCACCTTAACGACCTCGGCCATCCGTGACGGTAGGTTAGGTACCCCAATTGTATTTGTTTTCCTGCGTGATTTCTTAAAGCACAGAGAAAAATGCGAAGGTTACCTGGAGTTTTGAGAAATTCAACAATGAACATGAGGTTACTGTTTAGCTTATTTCTTGTACATAGTGTGGCCCTTTATATTATTTTTAAAGGAGTGTACCGGTGCGTTGTTGGTTTCGCTTCTAGATTCTTACTATGGTTATTGTTAAGTCCTGGTGATGTAGTGATGTCCATATTTGCCTCCTAAACCCAAGATCGCGGGCTCAATCTCGGCCAGGGTCCATAGATTTTTTCAGGCGTAAAAAACCTAAATAGGATTTCCTTCGGAAGGGAAGTAAAGCCATGAGTGCCGTGTTATACATTTACGGCACGAAAAAGAACCTCAAGCCTGAAAGAGAGGCCTCTGAACAAAATTTATCGGCCGTTTCACGCTCTGAGTTGAATGGGACGCAGATGACCTGAGATGTTAAAGAGCGTCCTTAAATAAAACAAATTAACAATTGTTAACTACAACTGCAGCACTTAATTCAATATTTAGTCTGGAGTGGGGATTGGCTCCATACGGTTGGGTAATTAGGAAGAGAGTAGGATATTGAAGTATTTCATTCTTGTTGAAAAGCTAGCCGTTTGTGCCTAGGGTGACACCGGGTGGTCGGGTGGTCAGGTTCTAAGGCGAGAATGCATAGACTTTCTAGATAGGGCACTTGGACGTTGGGGGAAACCCCCCGTCCCTTCGATACCAGATGCTGGGGCAGAATCCTTTCCCAAGCTGAAAACCACCATCACACCGCATCAGTCCATTTCGCCTGCCACTTTCGATCTTGTGACAGAACCAACGGAGTGAAATGGGAAAGCGGAAAATTCGTGGAAAGGAACAATGCATTCTAATTGCGGGGAACCACCTAAAAACCCAAGTTCAGGAGTTCCGGCTACAAGGAATTTGAACCTGGAACCAGTTTCAAATGCTATCGCTGAGTCACTGGACTCTCTTTAATATCTCAGGTCATCCATTCAATTCAGGGCGTGAAACGGCCGACAAATTTTGCACAGAGGCCTCTTCTTTCAGGCTGAGGTTCTTTATCGTGCTGTAAATGTACGACACGGGACCCACGGCTTTACTTCCCTTCCGAAGGAAGTCATACCTAGGATTTTTACGCCCGAAAAAATCCATCGATCCTGGCTGGGTTTGAACCCGCGATCTTGGGTTTAGAAGGCAAGTGTGGTTACCGCTACACCACCAGGACCGACAGGTTGTAAAGTGGCCACCATATCCTTAAAATGCTGGAAATCAACACAGTTTTGTCTAACGCTTCAGTGAAACGGATACTTGAATGAAGTCCTCTATGAGAACAATACGGCTATGGGGGCCTGTATTTTCGTAATGCGGTACTGAAGCAAAAAGGTTTGGCTCACGAGATGAGCATCTCCACAGACTGAATGTTTATTACTGCAGTACTGCAATTTTAGGGAATTCCTAAGGAATGTAAGCTATTGCGGCTGTGCCTGTAGAAAGATCCATTCAAATCTACATCGACCGTACTTACTAGACATCCAGAATTAATTTTAAAAAAGTTAATATTAGTAGAGTATTTATAAATAATGTAATATGATACCATTCATATATTTGTAAAAATAGTTTTTCCAGTTTTAATGTTTATTCATTATTATTATTATTATTATTATTATTATTATTATTATTATTATTATTACTTTTATTTTATTGTTTTTATATTTATTTTATTTGTATTATTTGATCACATATTACTATATTCTGCAAACTCTTGAGATATATATGTGTGTGTGTGTGTGTGTGTTCCTTTCTTACTCTTTTTTCTCAACAAAACTCGGCATATAACCATCAATTAACAAACAATTTGTCCATTTCGTTTTTCAGCAAAATTGGAATATTGGGAATGGTAATTAACACAAAGCGAACTTTTTTTTGAAAAAAATTGAAAAGTTGTACTAGCGGCCGCAATTTCTGTTTATTCTCAACGAAACTAGTAAGATTTATTTTTAAAAAATTGGTAAAAATAATTTCCGAAAATCAGGGTAATGGGGTCATTAGGAGTATGGGGTTTGTGTGAAAAGAGTAGGGGTTGAAAGGAAATTTAAAAATCGTCCTGGCGGCGGCAATTTTATATGTTTTTAAGGAAATTCGGAATATGTCATTGAAATAAAATAATTGTTTTTGAAAATCAGTGAAATTCGACTATTAGCAAGGAGGGGGGCGCTGTTACCCAAAATTTAAAAATCGCTCTACTGCATTCATGTTTATTTTTTCGTAAAGAACTCCGTATATAACGTTTATATAAAATAAGAAAAATTGTTTCTGAAAATAAGGGAAATTGGGCCATTAGAAGTGGGGGTTTATCTGAAACCCAAAACTTAAAAAATCGCTCTATCCGCATCAATATTTGTTTCTTCATCACAAAATTCGGTGTATACCACTTAAATAAAACACGTAAATTAATTTCTGGAAATTCGGGAAATTGAACCATTAGTAGTAGGGGTGTACTTGAAAACTGATTTTAAAAAGCACTCTTGTGTTTAAATGTCTCTATATTGCTTTAAAATAAAAGGGCAAATTAACTCAGCATATAAACTGCATTTATAAAGTTGTATATGTTTTATATTTAACAAAAGTATCGTCGTGAAGATAGTAAATGTGAAATATTAATCTAATATGTGTGTGAGAATTATATTTGAATGTAAGAGCGCTCTGTAATAACCTTCAGAAAATGTTTACGTTACATGTTAATAACATTTAAATTAAATTTCAAAGCCACTGAAAATCGATGTAACTTTCGATTGTTTTTATTTACTTAGTACATTGCAATTGTTTTTATATTGTAACATGTTTTTGTTTTATTGAAACATATGAACATCATCTTAAATACACAATGTAACTCGAAACTTTCTGTTAATTTTCTCAATTTTAGTGAATGTAAAGATGACATCAAGGGATCAGTTCATAAACATGGTTACATTTAAAAATCCCCCACACAGCATAACTTTGTCTATCAGTTGTCGTATATTTCATTTAATTAATAGTATATTATTAATTTTGTGCTTTAATTTCAATTATAATAACAATTTTAAAAAAGATAGTTGGTCTTTATTAATACTTATAGATTTCAAGAATTCTAATTTTGTTCCGCTAATATCACACAGTAATGCTAGAACTGGGATTTTATATTTATTTTAAAGTTATTCCAATTGCTAAGGAATTCGCTTAGTTTACATAGAAACTACTGGGTAAGTGCTTGTACTTAGCTATATATGTATGTAATGCATTTAGCCCTAATAAAAAACAAATTAACGAAGGGCAGACTCCATATTTATTACAGGAAGGTGTAAAATATTCAGAATAGTAACAAAGTTTTAGACTTTGTCCGTATGGGCTATGCAATAGATTAAATGGAATGAATTTGGAAAGTTACACATTAAGTACGGTAGCAATATATATTATTATTTTTTTTTTAAATAACAAGCAAATATGCATTGACTTCATAATTCATTCGAGTTTAAATCATTTTGTTTTTCTAGTGTATTTAACACGGTGACTTCATTTGTTTCCATTTGTAAATAAAATAATGTGTTAGCATGCAATGTATGACAATTTCGTTAAATCTCTCTCTCTAAAAAACACAACAGGTAAAATAAATTAAAAAAAATAGTTAACAGGTGGAAATTCACCCATTCCCGTGAGTCCTATATGTAAAGCTTTTAGTAAAAACACAAACAAAACACTAATTATATACAGATTAGTAAATTAATTCTATAGAATTAGTTTAAATTGCTAATTTGTGCAGGCTTATAAACATTTGCCCCATTCAGTGAAAACGCCATCAAATTTCACATGCACAGCGAAATGTTGTAAGAAGCCTTTTGGGTGTAATTAAGCATTGGGTCGCTTGGAGGGAACGCGCAGCTGATGTAATTTTGTGCAAAAACAGGTACGCTAATCCCCCACTTTCTCTCAGATTCCTGTTAAAGTGATGGAGGAATTTCCACGAAGACTAGTGACTTAAAAACAATTTACTGTTCCGTGTCACCGACTATTTATATCGCATCCCAGTCTAGAATGACGCAAGAGGAAATACATTCCATCTGAAATATACAGCAATATTGTATTCTCTTTCACATTGTTTCGAATCAGGAAACTATCGAATTGTAAAAATGAAACTATATAAAACATTCTTTCCCTGGAGATTTGGGGTTAATACTTGCCTCCTAAACCCAAGATCGCGGGTTTGAACCCGGCCAGGACCGATGGATTTTTTCGGGGCGTAAAAATCCTAAGTATGGCTTCCTTCGGAAGGGAAGTAAAGCCGTGGGTCCCGTGTCGTACATTTACGGCACGATAAAGAATCTCAAGCCTGAAAGAGAGGCCTCTGAGCAAAATAGTCGGCCGTTTCACGCTGAGTTGAATGGGACGCTGATGACCTGAGATGTTAAAGAGCGTCCATAAATATATCAATCAATCAAAAGATTTGGGGTTAACTCGTAAAAATAATAATATAGATTTAAATAGGACAAATGTCACCTTTTCAAGGGTCATTTAATAATTAATACAGTACTATTTTTTTCTACAAAAGTTTATCTTGGAAAAATACAATATTTCATGTGCAGCATTTTTGGGCCAGCGTACAGTATTTAATGTAGTGTCGTTTTGTCCGCAGGGGAATGTGAGTCAATTCGTTTTCAAAATTGATTCAAATGTACACCCTTTAAAAAAAATTAATCGTCTCTTAACGCAAAATTCTTCAAAGTCCTACTCGTTAAATCACACGGTTTACAAGGTAACCAGCAAGCCGGTGTAGCCATTGCAACAGTTGTGTTATACGGCATGGGCTAAAGACGCTCTAGTGTGTGTGTTCCGTTAGCTGTGTGGCAGAGCGTGCAGTGATGCTGTGCTTCAGAGCACCATTTTTTTTAAATAAACCTTCATAGCATTTTATGACAAATTAGTAATGTAATATATATATATATATATATAATATTTCGTTCAGTATTTGTTCTATCTAAATGCAAAATGCTGCACGCATTCCCCGCACATGCAAAAAGGACAAAAGATGGCTTATGGGCACAAATTCAAGAAGCCTCTCGTCCACACTCCTGTAGAAACCTGACATCATCTATACCCTGAAGATTGAGGACAGTTATCCTGAGAGTTCATACATCCATTATTAGTTTGTGTGTGTTAGTTTAGAAGATAAATGTTTCTGTTCATGTATTTAATTAGTTATTTGTAAATAATAAATTAGTTTGTGATTATGTTTTAATGTGTACATAGGCATAAAATTTAAATTATACGTTAAAATGTAATATGATATCAAGGTAATGTTGTTCTACATATACACATAAAATCAATAGTAAAAAATAAAAAAGTGCTGTTTGAGGTTTCAACTAAGGAAATTACGCGATGTCTTCTAAACCGCTCGACCACGCTTCTTTACCCTAAAGTTCTTTTTTTTTTTTTTCCCAGATGCGTATGATTTAAAAAGTACATAAAGAATGGCAATATATCGAAGTGAAAAAAGCTATAAAAATTAAATGCCATGTTCCCTCACAAAAATAACTATTGATAATCTTCGTTTATACCTTTATTTCTTTTTAGGCAGTCAAAAACCTTTCCCTCAACCCATTCACTTAAGCTCTTTAAATAGCAGAACCTTCATTAATGAAAGGAACGCACGGTTACCTCGGGCATACGAATACCGGGATAGAGAGGATGAGAGAAGTACTGTAGTTTTCAATATTCCTGGCGAATGACCTTGTATCGATTTGCGCAAGACAATTCTACGAAATTTGTGATGGGTGTAACATCTCAGCTGCATAAATGTAACAAACAATTGCAAGTGAGAAAGATGAGAGCGGTATAGCTGTGCAATAAACCGTCCCTACAGTGTTCAGTACGGAGTAAGAGAGATACTAACCTGATTCCCCTATAAACACAAACAGAAAATGAACTCTATCAGAAATCATTGCGCATCTTTTGCTCATTCGTCAGGACTATTAAAAACTACTTTACTTTGTCTGGATTAACATGTCCATGATGTCCTGAAAGGTGAATGTTCTGTTGTAGCTAGTATGAGTTCTTCCGAAATAGTTTGTTTTAAATATGCTCCAATCACTTCACTGGTAGTAGAACGTTCTTTTTCAATGATGAAATTGGACCATTGGGAGCTGGGTATATTTGAAAACTGAAAATTTTAAAGGTCTCTTGCGTTTAATTTTCTGTATATTTTTTAAAAATAAGAAGAAAGTTAAATTAGCATATAATCTGTATTTTTAATAATGCATATGTTCTAAATTTAACAAAAGCACCGCTGAGAAGATATCAAATGTGAAATATTAATCTAATTAGTGTATGAGAATTATATTTGTATGTAAGAGCGCTCTGTAATAACCTTCAGAAAACGTTTACGTTACATGTTAATAACATTTAAATTAAATTTCAAAGCCACTGAAAATCGATGTAACTTTCGATTGTTTTTATTTACTTTGTACATTGCAATTGTTTTTAAATAGTAACATGTTTTGTTTTATTGAAACATATGAACATCATCTTAAATATACAATGTAACTCGAAACTTTCTGTTATTTTTCTGTATTTTAGTGAATGTAAAGATGATACCAAGGGCTCAGTTCTTAAACATGATTACGTTTAACAACGTCAGTATAGCTTTGTCTATTAGTGGTCATTTATTTCATTTATTTTGTAGTGTACGAATAATTCTTTTGGTTTAATCTCAATAATAATGCTTCTAAAATGTAGTTACTCTGTTATATTACTTATAGTATGCAAGAATTCTAATTTTGATCCCCTAATACCATACAACAATGCCTTAACGTATTTCATTTCATTAATTAATAAGGCTTAATTTGGAATGTATGTTCATTTTTATTAACAGTTATTCTAGTTGCTGAGGAATTCGCTTAGTTTATGCAGCTCCCTAGTGACGGACATTGTTTTTAAAATGTGAACTACTAATATTTGTCGAAAAGCAATTGTTCTCAAAGCTGCTGCACTGGATCATCCATTTATTTACTCTTCGTTTTTCAAAACTTGCTTTCATATCCTGCAAATCATAATGAAACTTGGTATTCTTTAAAGATTATAGCAGCGCATTCGACGCTCTCTGCTGGATAATTCGCCCCTCATTTCACTTACCGGCACAACTTTTAATGGCCAGGATTACCGACTGAATTCGCCCTTCAAGCTAAAAGCTTTGCAAACAACAGAGTTGCTTTCAGCGCGGAAAAATGAAGATGGTTATATTTATATAAATGTGTACCATATTATCATTCTTTAAGGGACGTCCGCACCTTTCCGTTTTCTTGTTATGTTCCGTTCATCTTGTCCTTCCTCCCTTTTTCAGCATAAATATCAATGACGATTTGCGTTCTCTTGGAAAAGGGTTTCGGCTGGAAATGTATGTTTCATTAGATTGTGTGTTTTTTTTTTTTTTAAGTGCCGAACCGCCTGTTTATTGTGTTTTAAGATTCGTGATGAAGGCTTCTTAATATTTCTCAATCGGTGTATATATGGGATATTATATCGCTATTTAAAACAAGACGTTTAAAAAACTGAGCTTATATTTTTTTAAAGTCGATGCATTTTTAATTTATGAAGCATCAAGAGATAATTTTTGTAAAACATGGAAATCTTTTCGAGTATACAAGTATAAGTGTTAAATATTTGGCATTTTAAGGAGATCTTTGACAATGCGCTGCAGAAACACCATTTTAAAATGTACATTTCCGTTTTACAGCTGTCTCAATGGCATATATTCATATTTGTTTAGTTAGCCAAGGTGTGGTTGTTTCATTTCATTTCTAGTTACTTCTAAATTTTGAAATATTCATTAAGTATTTTGGTTTAAAAATTAAATAATCATTAATTTTTAATATCAATTAGCAATTTTAAAAAGATGATGCGATATCAAAAAGAGGAGTGACTTAGGCGGAAGTCAAAAATTTCCGGGTTCAAAACCTTTGGTGAATTCGTGGTTTTTCTCTGGAATTGTTGTGATGATTATTTATTTTTCTTGATTTTTCCGTCTTCCTATTTCGTATTCTTTCATCCGTTCGTCCTGTTAAAGAGTCAAAAGTGTGTGGGTGAGGTGTGCTATTCCGGCATCTGGTATGTAAACAGACCTTCTGAGTGTCTAGAAAATACTTGGAGAGGAGAAGGGCGGCTGCGCCGGTTTTGAAGCGTTCTATCTGGAAACAATATTAGGGTCACCATCTATGTCCGTGGCTTCCAGTAGGCCTGGTGGTGTAGTGGTAACCTTACTTGCCTCCTAAACCCAAAATCGCGGGTTCAAAACCGGCCAGGTTGATGGATATTTTCGGGCGTAAAAATCCTAAGTATGGCTTCTTTCGGAAGGGAAGTAAAGCCGTGGGTCCCGTGTTGTACATTTACGGCACGAAAAAGAACCTCAAGCCTGAAAGAAGAGGCCTCTGAGCAAAATTATCGGCCGTTTCACGCCCTCAATGTAATGGGACACTGATGACCTGAGATGTTAAAGATCGTCCGTAAAAATCAAAATAAAACATACAATTCGTGACTTCTGGCACCCAGGTATGACCCTCATCTCATCCCTTCCTCCCGTGAATGTCCCTCTAGGGGCCAGACACAAACGGCCACCCTATGAGCACGGCTGACTGGCCGAAATATGCTGTTCACAACGCTTCTGCTCGCAGTAATGCAAGAACACCGAGCCATTAAGAGAGCCGCATCCACCCTAGTCACCAGAATTGATCCTCCACGTTTCATAAAAATAAAGGAAAAGCAGCAAAAAAGTACTTTCCTTGAAGAATGTAAAAAAAGAATGCATTAGGAAACCTCCTCGAGAGTATGTCATTATATAATCGCATCACAATTTGCTAAACATACTATACTATTCCGTAACTTAGTTTTCTCCTCTGATTGGCCTGTTCTGTTATTTACGTTCGATATTCAGTCTATCTACGTGTGACATTCACATGAAAATTAGAATCGTAAACCATCGCAACAAGCAGAGTGAACACCCCCCCCCCCCCTCATTTAGTGCCGAATCGCTCCAGTGTTGCCATAGACTTATATCAATCAATTCCGCACCATAGACCTTAATTGGATGTGGACAGTAATATGTCATCCCTGCTGTGAGTTAGGCAAGAGCGTGCCAATATACTCGGCACTGTACGGTATCTTCCAATATCATGACGCCTTAATTATGCTGCAATGTTACCAACTCTGCCATTGCTCATTAGGAATGTGTTAACTGGAGGGAAATTTTGCACTGCTGCTTTTCAATTGAGATATCGCAGAAGCAAACCCAGTGTCCCCATTTGACTGGCCCGCTAACTATATCCGTTTTACTAAAGAGGAAACTGCAATATAGTGCAGTACTTTAATAAAACTTGCTTAGCTCTTTCAGTATTTATTGTAACTTTATGAAATTTGAATATACTGCATACCGTATAAGGATCATAAGTTACAATTTTCAGGAAAATTAAATGAACATTTTTATTAATCTTAGTTCAACAATTTTTAAATGTCGTTTTTATTTTTGTACCTTATTTAAAACACAATTTGAGATAATGGTGAGAAATTATATACACCGTATAAACACATATACGGCGGTAAAGTAGCATTTATGGGGTATATAATGGAGATATTCGACCTTTTTATCCATGATCTCGCGTTCGTTCTTTTTTCACTAACACTATTCATTTCATTTACCCTTCTCTCTTTTCTCCCCCTTTATCTTGTATTGCCGTTTCTGTTTTGTTTTGTTTTGTTTTTTGAGTATTACTACTGAGACACCAAGGCGGTGGACACTGATAATACATAAAATGAAATGATAAATTGAGAAAGGATTTTTTAAGGAAGGAAACCTCCCAGGCCAAAGTTTATGGTACTTCCCCGGCATTTGCCATTTATGAGGACTGAGGAAAACCAGGAAAAAACCTCAGTCAGGAAGTATGGTTCTGGTAGGAATCGAACCCCAGACCTTCGACTCATGAGTCCGCGCCTTAACGACCTCGGCCACCCATGGGAGTAGTTTAATTATGCAAATTGTGTAAACGCGTGTGAACAATGCAGAATATAAAGTTATCAAGCACTTGAAGTCATAAGCTTGAAGTTTTGAAAGCAAACGTTGAAAGCGTTGAATCTTTACATATTGTGAAGCTTTAAATCTTTAAATATTTGACACGTTTCCCATATAACAATCAATCAAAGTGATGGAAAATAAACGCTAGGGCTTAGCATATTGTAAAACCTCATGTTTTAACACTGAATAAAAATTTTCAATTCTGTCCCATAATTACAATAACTTCAATGGCTTGGCTTACAAATGCATGTTCTTTGTTGACCAAATATTGTGTTGTAGAAATCTTTAATGCAAAACAACCAAAAACTATATCATAAAGTTATTAAAATTATATTCTACCTGGGTCACTGGGTGTACGTGATGAAGATGGCCGCTTGCCTAGCTATTTAGATGAGGAGCCCATACGATATACCGTTCATCATGTCCGGGTTCTTTCTGTGTGTCAAAGGTTCGTGACAGCTCAAAATAATGGCGGATAAGTGTCATGTTCGATGTAGCACGCTGACGTGACTAGATGAATAGGAAGACGGAGAGTCAGGAATCAAAGGAAAGTGCACAAGAAAGACACACAATAAGCTAATGAAAAATTACAATAAAAATAATTATCGGTATAGAACCAGTAATATGACACGTTATGTTTCAGCGTGCACTAAATTTACAACTCTTCCCTTTGCAAAGTTTCCCTTTGAAGCCGCTCCTGCAACTTCGTAAGTTTGTTGCGCCCTGCATTAGAGTTAATTGCTCGGGTCGGCTAACATTCACAGCCGCCTGATGTGTTGGCTACCCACGCAGCATCATTATCCTTCACCCAGTGTCAACACCACTCAAACCACGCACCACCGCTAACGACGGAAGAACCCCTTCTGCATTAATTAGACGTTTGAACATAACAGGCGCTTTCTTTCAAAAATTTCCGGCGTAGGTAATCTTAAACAATAAGATAATGTATCCACAGTTGAGATTGTGGATAGAGAATATTTTTTTTAACTAGAAGAAACTATTAAATGTCTTATGCCAGTAAAAACAAGTACCCATGTTTGACATATTTGATATAATTGGATTGTGTATTGTTTATGGTTTGCGTTATTGTTTACCCTTCCGCTAATCATTGATACCCAGCTAGCACGAGCGGTGCACTCAGCCATAGATAAAACACCCTGGGGCAAAACAAAATGATCGCTTGGTACTATTGTACTGACATTTTTGTTTTGCCCCGGAGTGTTTTACCTATGACTGAGCGCGCCGCTCGTGCCAGCTGGGTCTTGATGATTAGCGGAAGGGTAAAACAATAAAACAAACCATACAACAATACACCATCCATTTTAAGAGACTCGTTACTTACCACATTATTAAATGAGATGATCAAATTGCTCGCCTTCATTCATTTATGAAATTATTTATCACTCGCTGTAATTCATTTTGAGAAATCCGAACAATTTCCTGACGCATGTTTTCTTTGAGTTCTTGTATGGTTGCGGGTTCGTCTTAATACAAGGATTCTTTTAATTTACCCCAACATTTATCAATTCTTCATCACACTTAAATTTCCTTTTCTTGAATTTTGAGATGAGGAAACAGTCACTGAGAGCTAGATCTGGGCTGTAGGATGGGTGATCGATCTTCTTGAAGTCACATTTCTTCACAGCTTCCTTTGCAACAAGAGCTGTGTGCACAGGCGCGTTGTCGTGAAGAAGGCGCACACTACCACTCAGCTTTCCTCGCTTTTTCTCTTTGATGGAAGCACGTAGTCTGTGCAGTAGGCCAGCATAGTACTCCCCATTTACTGTGGTGTTCCTCTCCTTGAAGTCAATGAAGAGTATTCCTTCACAGTCCCAAAAGATCGTGGCTATGATCTTCATGTTTGATTGAGTGACGGTGGCCTTTAGAGCCGGTGCTTCGCCAGGTTTACACCATTCCATTGATTCTCTTTTGGACAAGGGATCATAGTAGAGAACCACAGTTTCGTCTCCTTAACAATGGTTTGCAGAACATCTCTCTCGTTGCCACGGCAGAGCTCCAAAAATGTCTGACAACAGATGACTCGTTGCTGCTTTTGGACCGAGGAAAGAAGTCTAGGCACTAACTTTATTCATGTTTAAATGTTCATGAATATTCGAAGGACTGTTGTTTTAGAAAGCCCCAAACTTGCTGCTATTTCTGTAACTTTGAGCTGCCGGTCTTCCATAATTTCTCCTTCCACAAGATGATGTTTTCAGGAGTGAGCACCTCCAAGAGCCGACCTGCACGCTCTTCGTCTTCAATGCTTTCTCCACCATTCGAAAAAGTTTGGCCCATTCTTTTACGGTATAATATGAGGAAGATGCTTCCCCATATATACCTTCCAATCGCTTTTAATTTCATTTGGAGTAAGTCCTCCTTTTGTGAAGAACTTAATAAAGTTCGATACTCCATTATGAACATGTCACAATCTACTACACATAACCTTCTTTATGCAACTATATCTGAACAACTGAACACAGCGGAGCGGAAGTTAATTACTTAACAGATTAGGTATAACACCTGATAAGACTTTTGTGAAGATGATAATCCTTATTGGCGAGTCCGGAAACTTATGGAGTACCCCCGTATCATTTTAGTCAAGAAAACAGTAGATATGGAAATGATAAGTGCATGCCTTCTTTTATTTAATAACACTACAGTGCATTTGTTCAACTAAATCATGCAACCTCTTCAGTTAAGTAATCGAATAAACCATTATCTGCCAACTGCCAACATTCTCCGTAGATCAGCAGCATTTGCACTTGCTCTTCATGTAATATATACACGCAATAGCTCAGTGCAGTACTAACTTACTCTAATGAATGACTACAGTACACTGGTACTAAGTTATAGCGACGACAATTTGAGGGAAGGGAAATGGGTTCCTTCCCCCCCTTCCAGAGCACCTGTGTGTACATGAATCGGAAATCATAAACAAAACCCATTATTACTTGGGTAAGTAATTTGTACAGCCAAGAATTAAAGAGTTCGGTTATTCGATAACTGTGCACTCTCTACCGTTAGCACGTCTATTGCTTTCTTGATAAAAATGATACAGTGCTGGGACGGTGCGTCATTAAGGGCCAGATGGGCCCGGCCCCTTTAAAGAAAATGCTATAATTATTTACCCTTTTCTATTCATATGCAAAAATTGCATGAAAATAGCAATGCACAGCCCATTTGTTTTTATTTGTATTTTATGCAATAAGCGCATTTCCTCTCTAATGTAGTAGCGGTAGCTTGCGGGTCTTCCGTTAGCGAGGGAAGCTCGTCCAGCCCAATATTTTTTTGCACTCTAAACTTACACCTCCAGGGGCCAGCGAGATTTACAAGGACTTAAAGATAGATTAGCCTTTCTCCTGCTCATTTCTGTGTTCTCTTGGGCCAGCAGGAAGACGGACCATACCCTGCACTCGGTATTCTCTCTTTTCTTAGGAACCAGAGGTTAAGGGGTTACTGACACCACGCATAACTGACTAGGGGTTGTTTCCTCATTGTTTGTCAGTGGAAAATAGGCTTTCTCAGTGTTAACTATAAAGTTACAAAAAAAAAAAAAAAGTACGCATTTGCTTTGTGGCAATGAATACAGCGGACGTTTTATTTAAGACCCCATTTTCTAGTCTCAGTTTAAAATACGACACCAAATTTAAAAAATTGTTTTTTAACTTAAAAAAGTATCTTGGCTGACCGTGTGTAAAGTGCAAAACTATCTTGTCAATAGGAATGAGATTATAAAATGCATAGAAAGGGCAAATTTCGTTTCTGTGTAGCCCGACGAATGGACAAGTCACAATTTATTGTGATATTACGATACAACAATGGGGGAAACCGGTTGAAAGATTCATAAAACTCATTACTGTTTCTGAGTTGACGACAGAAGGTTTAAAACTTATTTTGAGTTCCATATAAACAAGAGCACAAATGTACCGTGGCGCTGCAGCTATGAGAGAAGGTAGGGGTAAGTTTTGATAAAAAGAGACCTTCCCGCACCCCATTTGGGTGTCATAGTTATGTCCCTGGCCTACCCTTTTACAGGACCCACGAGCCGCTACTGGTACAGTGCGATATATATTTTTATAATAGCTCTTGGAGAAAGCAAGTAATGCCCTATCTCCGGCATTAATGCAGATACAAAAAAGTTTACTCTCAGCAAGAAACCCCCCATGATGTTAAATTTTTTGTCTGAAACAATTTTTCATTTGACGCATCAGAAAAGATTACATTGGGTGAGCAAAATATTGGGACATTTTGTATAAGCTTTTAAGCGTTTCATCTTTTCTGATAACCGGCTGTTTTTATACTGAGATGAAGAAAACTGAATAATTAATGTACGGTCAGTCTGCAAAAGTGTAACGTAAAAGCAAGTTACGACCTTCCAGAGAAGGAATATCCAAGGCCCCTTCCCCAACTTTTAAAAGCGGTCCGACCATCTCTTGACCTGCTAGTCGTTTATCTTGTCTGCACATATACCTCACTGGGACTGCAGAACAAACAAGTCATTCAAAGAGAGGTTATAGGATACGGTTCGAAAATACGCTTTCAGGGGGTAAAACCGTATAACTCACAACATAGCATATCTTTCCACTAAGCTTCCGAGAAATCTACGGCCAGCCCTTCGGATTTAATGCGTTCTACTATCCCTTCACCAGCTATTGGGTGATTTTTCCTTCCAGGACCGCTCCACATGCAGTTGGCCGCAATTGATCGAGCTCTACATTACTCTAGGAACGTGTTCTTGTGTGTGTTGTGCATATTAAATGTTTATTAGTTGGCGTAATACAATATATTAATTACATTAATAGGGTTCAATTCAAGTATTCTATTTTCCAAAGAGCATATATTTACGATTTGTACTTGCCTACAGTTTCGGCTGTGATTACGGATTTTTTTTTTATGGACGCTCTCAGGTCATCAGCGTTCCATTCAATTTAGGACGTGAAACGGCCGATAAATTTTGCTTTGAGGCCTCCTCTTTCAGGCTTGAGGTTCTTTTACATGCCGTAAATCTACAACATGGCTTTACTTCCCTTCCGAAGGAAGCCATACTTAGGATTTTTACGCCCGAAAAAATCCATCGATCCTGGCCGGGTTTGAACCCGCGATCTTGGGTTTAGGAAGCAAGTATGATTACCACTACACCACAAGCACCGACCCGATGTCAGAAATGTATGGAAAAAGAAGCGAGGCGGTTCCAGCATCTTCTTGCTTGAAAATGATGAATACCTTTAAAGTGTGTAAGTGTTAATCTAATTATAGCTGCGGACTTTCTGACTATTGTCACCGCGGTACCACCTTGAACAGACCGACCGGCCGTTAATGTGTGGAGCTCTCCCAGGAAGAGAAATACCTGTACTTTTCGTAATCTGCAGTAGGGTGGGTTACAAGCCCCTACATGATTTTCAATGAGGGACTGCACACTGTGATAACTAGTAATGAGGCTGTTTATAGGTCACCGGGATTTCAGTAACTTCAATTTTATTTTATTTTTAATCTGAAATATTCTCTTCCACATTTTAATTATCTCTTTAAGTGCATTGTTTAACTTGCTGATGCTAGGTAAGGGTATAATCTCATGAAGCGAACGTCTTTTTTGACCTTCACATATTTTAGGAGCAAGAACATTAAAACTGTCATGGCAAGCTATCCCCAGTGTATATAATATGGTTCATATGATCCGTCTGGATCCGGAACAGGCCTTAAGACTAAGCCTTGCAAGTCGATGATGGCATATCTGTATAATACTAACATAAAATTGTTCATTAAATACGTCATTTCTAAAGATATCTTGGGCATTACTAGGTCAGCTCTAGTTACTAAATTGAAAACAAAAGAATAACGAAGTGCTATGGAATCTGGTGGAGCGTATTTCCAACTTTTGGCACTTAAAGTTAAAAAAGTGGCTCGTCACGGTGGACAGTGGAGTTATAAGACTCTAAAAATAAGAGCTTCCCGCTCTTTTTGTAGCATGGCACAAAAGGGAATTCGGAGCCAATCATGCTCTTCAAGTCTATACGTCAATAGTGCAGGAAAATTGGTCGGAGATTCTTTTTGCCACTCAGGAGGGTGTGCAGTATTTGACTTCTTCTTGAGGAGAAGGCGGGGGGGGGGCGCTCTTTTGTATCGTGCACAAAATGTAGTTACTTCGTTCTGAAAAATCAAGGGCCAGCATTTTATAATCGTATTATTACAGGAAAGGATTAGATTTTCTCTGAATTGGAGTTTCTGGCGCGTAAACACGGAAGATTTGCATAAAGTTTAACAGCGATATTTGAGCTTTCCGTTATTTCCTTTTGAATTTAG
Source organism: Metallyticus violacea (assembly GCA_030762175.1). NCBI lineage: Eukaryota > Metazoa > Arthropoda > Insecta > Mantodea > Metallyticidae > Metallyticus > Metallyticus violacea. The sequence continues at coordinate 18,275,438 of CM060839.1, read as the reverse complement.
TATTCAAATTTGCCTTGGCAACGCACTTCAACTTTGCATACAGAAGATATTGTTTGTAGCTAGGAAATAGTAAAACGGAACAAATGACGGCGCTAAATTGTTTTATGCAATCCTAGCATTGAAACACGCTTCTTAAGAGGTTATAAATCGTGCTAATTCTGGTTGCCTAGCAACTAGTACTCCGTGAAGTCATCACCGCCTTCACAACACAATTTCAAACAAGTGACTGTAAGAAAAATCTAAAATCGTCGCCCTAACGAGCATACCAACATTTAAACACCAGAATCATTTTATTAAACAAATGTTTGAAACTATATCAATGTAAGCTGTTAATTATTGAAAATTCACATCACCTTACATTATTTTTTTTTTCAAAACGTTGATTTTGAACCATTATTAATCTCTATTATACTTCCTTAATCTTACTACATTGATTTTTACAGTTACTTTGCTTGATAAATATTGAAAGTACAATTAGTTACATTGCAAAATATTATTCTTGAGCTTGATATCTACTGCATTAACATTTCGCCTTCCTAGTGTTAATAAACTTTTATTATATCATATTTCCCATCTCTGAAAATTTTGCGCAGATTTTTTTATTAGTTGAACCATTATTAATCTCTATTATACTTCCTTAATCTTACTACATTGATTTTTACAGTTACTTTGCTTGATAAATATTGAAAGTACAATTAGTTACATTGCAAAATATTATTCTTGAGCTTGATATCTACTGCATTAACATTTCGCCTTCCTAGTGTTAATAAACTTTTATTATATCATATTTCCCATCTCTGAAAATTTTGCGCAGATTTTTTTATTAGTTGAACCACCATATTTCTCTTTTCTCCATGTACAGAACTTGTTACATTGCTTTTCGTATACACTTTTCGAATTTTGAGGAATTAAAAAAAAAAAAAACCTGTTACCTCGGCTTCCTTTATAATTTTTCTGGCATGATATCCATATTTTTGAAACATTGCGGAGTTAGCATCCATTTCCATTTGAATTCTTCAAAACAAAAACAAAATAATATCGTCATAGAAACGAGTACTAAGAAAATATGCTACATAATACGTCATATCTACTACTTTATAACATCACATTTTACAAATTCTTAATTGGACAATTAGGAATAGGGATATACCTTAAAACCGAAATTTAAAAAAACTCTCAACCGTTTAATTTTCTCTATATTGTTTTAAAATAAAAAAGATAAATTAATTCAGCATATAAACTGTATTTATAACGATGCATATGTTTTATATTTAACAAAAGTATCGTCGCGAAGATAGTAAATGTGAAATATTAATCTAATATATGTGTGAGAATTATATTTGTATGTAAGAGAGCTCTGTAATAACCTTCAGAAAACATTACGTTACATGTTAATAACATTTAAATTAAATTTCAAAGCCACTGCAAATCGATGTAACTTTCAACTGTTTTTATTTACTTAGTACATTGTAATTGTTTTTAAATAGTAACATGTTTTTGTTTTATTGAAACATATGAACATCATCTTAAGAACTTAATTGATAATCATGGTTACATTTAAAAATGTTTAAAAATACCCACACAATACAGTTTTGTCTATCAGTGATCATATATTTTATTTTATCAATAGTATATCATTAGTTTCGTAGTTTCTCTTTTGTGATACTAATAGATTACAAGAATTCTAATTTTGTTCCCCTAATGCCATACTTTATTTCACTTTTAGTTAATAAGACCTAATTTTGATTTTCATTCATTTTTAAAGTTATTGGACTTGCTGAGGAGTTGGCTTAGTTTACGCAGCAGCTCCAGCGCTATGTACTTTTTGATATTGCGCAGGAGTAAGAGGTGTCAACTCGCTTGGTGTAATGTGTTAAGTTGTATCAGGCTGGAGAATCTAATTAGCTAGGCATCTGTTGTGTTTAAAACTGATAAATGCTTTAAGTTCCTGCTACCTGAGTTTGTAATCTAGAGCATACATCAGGATTTGGTTAGCGAGAGTCCCAATTTTAAATCAAGTTCTGCCTTGTGCACACAGCTTTTGTTCTGTTTGCAAGCATACAGCCCTACTTTACTATATAAGACGTTTTATGTAAAATGAATAACAGGAAAATGGAGCATAAATTTTTACTGGCTAAAATGCGCTTTTTATTATTTTTATATCGTTATTTATAAAAGCATTCTTCTTCCATCGCGGATTAGGTCGTACCTGTTCCGATCTCATGTTTTTGTTTCTATCCATCTTTTTTTGGTTTCCCAATTGATCTTCTTCCTTTCTGGTTATATGTCAACATATCTTCTGTCATTCTTTTTAAATGCTTTATCCATTCTTGACTATACTTCCCTAATACCTAGGGTGCCAAAAATGTATACACACTTTCACAGGAGATATCTATTTAATATATTTCAAAGTTGGACCGAAAAACAACAGTAATGTGTAGTATGATGTTCTGTAAACAGATGTGACTCACATTACGTTATGCTAGCGTTGCTACAACAAAATGGAGCCAAGATTATCGTTTGAACAGCGGAAAGTAATTTTGAAGTGTACTGGAAAACCGAGAATGTTGTTGAAGTTCAAAGGCAATGGAGACGTGTGTACAGAACAGAACCGCCAACGTGAGTAACAATTGCCCGCATTCGAGACAAATTTGAGACTCGTGATACCGTATGCGGTGTTCACAAGGGCAGATCTGGGAGACCTCGCACAGCAACAAGCCCCGGGTCCTGGGCTATGGTATTGGAACGTTTTGAGCACTCACCGCAGAAATCTACAAAGCAATGTGTACGTGAGACTGGGATTAGCAGAACCAGCGTACGTCGTATTATTAAAGCAGCAAAGTTGAAAGTTTTCATCCCAAGACTTTTGCATGCATTAAATGAAGATGACCCTGAAACGGCATGTGCTGCAATCGTTGAGGACACTTTCGCAAACGTTGCTCAATCAGTAGTTCAGAGTACACAGAAGTGTATCGACATTTTAAGTAACTGTTGTAACTGTAAAAGTCTAAGATGATTAGTGCTCATCATTTTCTGTTTGTGTGAATTCAGTTTTGTTATGTAAACACAGGTTTTTCTTTGCTTGAAGTGTGTATACATTTTTGGCACCCTCTGTGTTTGCACTTCTTGTTCTTTTCTTTTATTCTCATTTCTTATACGATTTTCTTTTCCCCAATCGTTGACAGATGTTAGAAGATGCATTTCTGCCGCCTGTCTTTTTTTTTTAAAGTGCAAGCCTCACTTTTGTAAAAAAAAAAAAACAAAAAAAAAAAACTGGTAAAACCATGGTTATATAGAAATTGAACTGTGTGTCTTTTCTCACTTTGTTTTTCAAAGTACTTCTAAACACAGTTTGGAACTTTTGTATGCTTATGTTAAAGGCTTGACCTTCTTCATATGTGACATCATAACCTAAATATTAAAAGTAGTATAAAGGGTGTCTCTAAAGGACCGCAGGATTTAAATTTACAAAAGAATCTTTATTGATACATGAAAAGGCAAAGATGTGACATATTGAAAGTGTGAACACTCCGATTAAATATGGAAAACACATCCGGCAAATGTCCTCCAGTCTCATATGACACTCTATAGACAAAATTGGGAATCGCATTTTCGCGGACATGTGGGTCACATGTTGCGACGGCACGTCGGATTTCTTCTTCGCAATTGGTGCAAGGAAAATCCTCGTATTATTGAGTAAAAGTCAATTTATTTTGCTGTGGTGATATTACTGGACCGCACTTCTTCAAAAACGATCCCGGAAGTATAGCAACTGTCAATGGTGTACGCTATCGCAGTTTTTTTGTGGCATCAGTTGTTGATGAGATGTTATTCTAGCAGGATGGCGCTACTTGTCATGCAGCGCGCGAAACCATTGATATGTCACAGCAGAAATCCTATAGGCGGCTGATATCGCGCAACAGTGATCGCAATTGGCCACCAAAGTTATGCGGTGTAAGTGTGCGATTTTAACACCGAGTGACTTTTTTTTTTATCTTTGGGGATTTGTAAAGTCGAAGGTTTACAGCAAACCCATACCAACCATTCCTGAACTTAAGAAAGAAATTCGACGTGCTATCTCAACAACTGACCCACAAGTATGCGAAAATGTGACTGCAAATTTAGTCAAAAGTGCATGGGTGTCATATGAGAACATTTGGCGGAGTGTTTACACTTTCAAATTATGCCACAAATTCGCGAATTCATGTATAAATAAAGGTTTATTTTATAAAGTTAAATTATGTATTACTTTTAGACACCCTTTATTTGTTCTAGTATTATTTCTTCTATCACATTTTTTGTTCTTATTGGTATCTACCTCGGAACGCCATTACTTTTGTTTCAATCTTTGAAATTATCATATTTTATATTTTATTTGTTTTATTTAGTTGGCATATTGCATTTTGTAGTCTATTTTCGTTGTCAAAAATGAACACTACATCATCTGTAAATAATAAAATATTTACTATGTTTTTTTTTGTTTGTTTGTTTGTTTGTTTGTTTTTTGTTTTTTTTGTTTTTTTTTTTTGCCAATGAGTGCATAAGCTAAGGCTATTACGCCTTCCCTTCCACTTGAATAATAATTATAGCGACAATATTACAATCATTACAGTGACAGTAACGTGAACAATATTCGTAAACATATAAACCAATGTAAAACATGACTTAGATAAATAAATGTATGCTAATGCATAAACATGAATAATGAAAATTAATATTGAAAAAAATAATAACGTAAAAAGAACAATACTAATAAACAACAAGCTAACAATGACAATTTACACACATTCAATCAATGTAAACATAAAAGTGGAAATAAATACGCGAGCAAAATATGAAATGAAAAACCCTAACAAATATTATGAAGGAGATAGGAACATTTATGACAGTGTTATAAATAACACTACAGCGGGGTAAAACAAATAAATACCTCTATTGTAACATAAGCAAGTACAATTTATATTTGTAGTATCTCAGAGTATTCCATTTTACTGTTATTTTCCCAAAAGGCTTTCGTATATCGTTTTTGTCCTCACCTACCTGCAGAGGGTAGTTAGTTTTCATGCCACTGTAAAAGGGTTTCTTGATTACGTATAGATTCACCTTCCATTGTCAACTGCGGGAAAGGAGCATAGGAAACATGATCGTACTTCTGGAGAAACAGCATGCGTCATTCGAGTCGCTCCGAGCCCGGGGTTTCCGGTTATCGCTATTCCGGGTAGTAAAAAAAAAAAAGAAGGGAAAAGTGATTGATGTACGTTAGTAGCAGGGGGGTTGACAGTTGGCGCCGCGCTAGAAAGACGGAGATTAGCCAAATGACAATGTCGAAATGCACAAAGAGGTTTAGCTGGAAGTCAGCCCAGGTCGGCATTTTTATTTATTCATTTGTTACCCAATACAGTGTCACGACTTCCAACTTAACCAGAGATATACACCCTTCCGGGCAAAGAAACACGAGCGTTCAATGTTCCTCGTGTTTTATGTTAGGCAAAAGCAGAATATGTGTCCTGTTGTAGTCAGGTTAGGTTAGATATCGTGCAAATCTTACAATTTTTGTATAAACACTAAAAAAAATGTTCATTATTTTATTGTAATCACCATGGGAAGCATTTTACATGCCACCAGTGTATAAATATCTCATGCTTCCTTTTTTTGTGAAGAACTTAATTACAGCTCGATACTCCATTTTGAGTATGTCACAATCTTGTACACATAGCCTTCTTTATGCAGGTATATCTGAACAACTGAACACAGATAAGCGGAAGGTATAGCTGCAATTATTTACTTAGGAGATAAGGTATGACACCAGATAAGGGTTTTGTGAAGGTGATAATCCTTATCGACAAGGCCGGAAACTTATGGATCTTCCCATACCAACATCAGAGAACGTGGCTATGTTTCTGGTAACTTCGTGATAGCATTGCGGAACCATTACTTGGGAGCACTGCACCAACACTTGATGACAGCAGCCCAATTTTTAATCAGAACGGAGTGAAATTCGATGATTACGATGGGTGTGGCACATTAATGAACCCCACTGATGCCAACATTGCGGTCGTAGTATTTCTGATGTAGGACCGCGCATGTTGTCGTGTAGACAACTTTTCATTTCGCCGTTGCTGATTCTTAAGTTGTGGAGAGATCTTGCAAAAGAACACTTACAATACTAATAATAGCCTTAATATAATTAAAATAGCATTTAATAAAATTGACAGTAATATCACTCATTATTAACGAAAATAGCTATTTAAGATACTTAATAATATCTTTATCATATAATTAAAGTACTTAAGTTTACTTTTGTTGGTTACAATCAACAACAAGACGTTTTTTCAAGGTATCAACTGTCATAGTCAGCCGCTTATCAGAGAAAACATTTTTCATCATGGAAAAAGAACGTTCTATTTACACCGAAGTGATTGGAGCATATTTAAAATAAGTTATTTCGGAAGAACTCATACCAGTTACAAAAGAACATTCTCCTTTCAAGGACATTATGGTAATGGTGATGAAGACAAAGTAAAGTAGTTTTGAATAGTCCTGGCGAATGAGCAAAAGATGCGCAGCGGTTGCTAGTCGAGTTCATTTTCTATTTATGCGTTTATAGGGGAATCAGGTTAGTATTTCTCTTAAGTACCGCTCTGATCTTTCTTATTTGCGATTGTTTGCTACACTTATGCAGCTGAGAAGTTACCCCATCCACAAATTTTCTAAAATAGTTTCGCGCAGATCGATAAAAAGTCATTTGTCAGGACTATTCAAAACTACAGTACTTCCCTCATCCTCTCTATTTCTTGGTACTCGTATGTCCCAGGTAACTGTGCGTTTCTTTCACTAATGAAGATTCGGCTATTTAAAGAACTTAAGTGAATGAGTCGAGGAGAATGTTTTTGACTGCTTGAAAAGAAATAAATGTTCTCAATAGATAGTTTTGTGAAATGAACGTGCCATTTAATTTTAATAACTTTTTTCGCTTCGATATATTGAAATTCTTTATATGCTTTATAAATTGTGTAATTAATGGCGGAAAAAATCCATAACGATCCAAAACAGGCATCAAAAGGTTTTAAATGTAATATAGGCAACGGAGGCCAAAATAGACGCAATAAAACTGTCCCTACCAAGCCTAAATGTGCGGAAACATGTTCTTTTCTATCTGATTCTTAAATATATCCACCTAAATAGAAAAGATGTGTTGCCTAACTTCCGGGCTCTAGTGATCTCTTATTTACCCGAAAATGGAGCAGCACGAAACTTTTGGGCCGGGGAATATCTGGATGTTTTCTTGCGTGATTTGAGTAGTAACACCAAAACTCGTCAAAAAATCCTGATCTTTATTAGATATTTCCAGTATCCGACGATATGCTTCAACCCTTTTGTTTATCTGTTCCTGTGTCCTGCGCGAGCACTTTTTCCAAATTCAAATCGTTATGAATAACGGTGTGCAGGCCATGATCACATCAAACACCCTCAATGCTCCTTCTGCGATGTTGACGACTACATTCTTGTGTGCAGATTCCCTGTACCTGGCGAACACATTGACCCAGCTATAAACGGTCTGCTTTACCACGTACCGCAGTTAAACACCAATCAACTCTGCAGTTTTGACGCTTTCCTTCCACAAAAGCCACGCAATCCATCTTTGTCCACATTTTTCTCTGCTTGACAACAAACGAACACTGTCCCCTTCTTTACACATTCTGCTCACAAACACCATCTAGTACTAATTCAACGTATTCGCTGTCGCACATGTGTAGTTGCAATGGCGAAAAGCATTTTTTTAGATTAGTTTTAACGCCCGTTTTTTCTACTGAGACATTACAGGCGGTGGACACTGATGATACATGAGATGAAATGATACATTGGGAAAGGATTTTTTTTTTAGGAAGGAAACGTTCCATGCCTAAGTTTACGGTACCTCTCCGGCATTTGCCATTTATGAGACTGAGGAAAACCTGAAAAAAAACCTCAATCAGGGAGAATGGTCCTGGCAGGATTCGAACCCCAGACCTCCCGCTCCCGAGTCCACGCCTTAACGACCTTGGCCACCCGTGGCGGTGGATAATCAATGAATTGATGATTTGCCCCCACATCCGCCTAATTCCCCTGATTTGGCCCCACAGGATTCCATCTGTTCCTTCAACTGAGAACATTCTTTGGCGGAAAGGTGCTTATCAAAGAACCAGAAGGAGTTTGACTCTCGTGTTTGGAAGTGTCGCTAAACAAAATGCATAATCTAAGAAGAAGAAGAATTTCAAAACGTTATGCCCCCATTTTATGCTTCAATCCAAGATCTTTTTAAATGACCGTCATATAAATTTAAAAAGTTTACTAGCCGATTTCACGTCGACTAGCCCCTGATCGATCTATGCAGAGTGTAATCAAAACTTTGGGGAAACTTTTCTCAAATACACAGAATAAAAAAAAAATGTATGAACATGGGTCCGGAATTGGTTTATTTCCTTGTTAGAGCCCCCTTTTTGTATCACATAGCAGAGTGTTCAAAAAAAAAAATGTAGGAAACACAAACTAAAATGAAATGCTCTAATGTTAGCGCAAATACATCCATCAACCCGCCGTCGCTTGAATTCCCTGATGCGCTGATATATCCCTGGAGTATCTCGTATTGTCTGGCAGCCTTGCAGAATACAAGCCCAAACACATGTACACCTTCGACTAATCCATAGACATATGAGTATCTACCACATTTTACTGTACCTGGAAGGAGATTCGCAAACACACAGAACTGACACTACGTGCTCGGTGCGACGTCATAACAAGCAAACTGTATGGTACAGAACGACCATAACAACGTTGAACCTAGGAACTAAAAGTAGTTATAACACCCCCCATTTCATTTAACCAGAGGAAAAAGAAATGTTTACCTACAGTTTGTATCACGCAACTGTTTTATTGTAGGATTATTGTCACAGGACAGCTATGCTGACATTCCAGCTTGCATATCACACCGTATAAGCGGAGTTGTAAACCGGGAGCTCTAACAAGGAAATAAAGCGTTTTCACATAACACATTTGCACCCTCTATATGCAAGGAATATTTCCCCAGTGTTTTGACATACTTTTTGTTACATCCTGTTAGGTCTAAGGGTTATTCAGATTTATAATAGTGTAAGATATTGTCACAAAACTACAGCTGTTTTCAAATCCTATGAATAAATTGCCATGATTTCGTTATTTTCTAAACGTTCGGCTTCTATATAAGGACAATATTTCGGAATTCGTTAGACTTATGTCAAAGGAAACTTACTGTACACAGAAATGCAGAAATAGGTTCATTTCTGGTTCAAAAAAACCGAAAAATTTACCTATCTTTTAGGGACACGTAGAACGCATATAGAGAAAGATCAATATAACGCCAGTGTATTGCAGATGGGGTCAACACAGAATGCTGCTGGTTGTATAGAAACCTAATTTACATATTAATGGTTGTGTCCCTTTTTTTGTATCACTTCGGCTCGTGTGTGGAAACAAAAAGGGTGGGTGTATGCTCGGGGGAGGCTCTTTCTTGATTAATACGTGAAATAAAATCCCCAATCCTCTAGGCTCTGTAAAAGTATTTTATACAAGCAGAGAAAAAAATAGCTTCCTGATATTTCATGAATTATGTGTGTTAATGTGCAAATGTATACAGCAGTAGGGTTGTATATTTTCTTCGGAGTATAGGAAAAAGAAAATGCAAATAAAATATCAAGTGAGGAAAATTCAATTCCCCTGTTTATGCTTTAGTGTCATTCCAGAAAATGTAAATTGTTCCCTAAAGGGTTTCATAGACTTCTGAAATTTAAGGGGCAGTGTTCTGCATGCCGAATTTTTTGTTAAATAAATTTCACCGCAACAACACAAAGACATAGCATAGAGGGAAGACAGCATTGCTCATGAAATCATGGCCTATTCGCAAAATAACGGAAACAGTCGCTAACGCTAGATTTTCAAAACACATTTTAATGCCGCCTTCGATTTATGTTCAAATTGTAGCAGAAACAAGAAACGCTTTTGTTACCGTGGGCTCTGATGGCTGAACAAACAGAAACACCCGTCTAATAATAAAAATTACTTAAGTTTAATCCCCACTATATTCAACGTTTTATTTTTAATTTTTGCAAGAAAAACGTTCAATTTTAGGCATACTTTTTTGCCTAAAATTTAAATTTACAATAATTTTGTGTAATTTACCCATGGTATTAGTTTTAATGCTGTCACTTGCGGCTCCCATCTGTGAGAAGTGTACAAGTTGAGACATGTCCAGTTCCGTCTACAGCAAACTGGAGGTGATACTCGAAAAAAACGTATGCTGCTTTGAAATTCTATTTTTATATTAAAAATATGCTCCGCGAAACATCTCCAGGCGTTCCTTGAAGAAATTGTAAGAAAAACAAATGACCATGTCTTAAAATTGTGAATTTTGTGTGGTCAGAGCCTTGCGTCAGTAAAAATCGCGTAGAAATAATTGAGTGCATACTTGAACTTCAACAGGTAGCAATGGAAGTCATTCCATGGGATAATTGTATCGATGTGAGCACAGACGGTGCTGAAGGCCATCTGGTCGACGTCTGGTGTTATATCAAAAATTAAATAAAATGTGAAAGAGTGCAGCATTACCCACCTCGTCCTCTACCGCCAAGCCCTTGCTGTGAAGAAGGTGCCACCTTCCCTAAAAGAAGTCGTGGACGAAAGTGTGAGATTAATTAATTTTACTAAAAATACCAGGCTATTCGAAGTGTTGTGTGATGACATGGGGAGTTTACACACATCTTTACTTCTTCACACAGAAATAAGGTGACAAAAATTTGACTTGGTTCTTTGAAATGAGGGCTGAAGTCAGAACCTACCTTACTGACAATGAATTCGCTTTGGGAGACAGCCTATGTGAGGAACGCTGGCTAATAAAATTGGTATATTTAGGTGATATGTTTCAGAAAGTTAATAATTTAAGCCTCTCTTATTCAAGGAAAAGCAACAACAGGATAATGGTAAAAACATTATAGAAGAACTAGAGTCAACAAACCTGAGGATATCTTGATACCCTCAGGTACCCTATCGATGAATAGGGATTGGTAATATATGCATTATTTAATTTCAAAGTAAGTTTTTGACCAGATGGCAGCTCCAGTCCCGAATATTCTGGATACCGCCTCATATTTTAAGTACCAAATCTATGAGGTTATATTATGGATTTACAATACTAGCTTTTAGTTCCTTTTGAAATGTTTTGTAATTTATGTAGTGTAATTAAAGTAAAAAACATTTTTCGTAATCAAATAAGCTAATAAAGCATGTTTTCGTGTCTAAAGTTCTAAATGCTGAATATTTACCTTCCATTCTCAAATAGTATAGTCATATATGCGCTAGATGAAAACTCGTGCTTTGTGATGAGCTTTTGACTTAAAAATTTGCGAACTACAGTTCTAGATCAAGTTTTATAACATGTAAAGCAGTTAGCCGTCGTTCAGTGTCGTTATTTCATATGATTAGCCCGAGCAAATTTTATAGCACCAAACACTTATGATGAGCTGTAAATCAGGCGTTCTTGTTCGCAAAGGAGGTTTAAACTTAATCGCATTAATTCTGGCTTATTAGCGTCTAATTTTAATTCTTCTTTATCACTATATAACTATTGTTTCTCTTCGCTTACTATAAAATCAACAAGATCCCTATACAGTCTATGAAACGATTGCGGTGTAGTTTTCATACATACCCGGTATATCTGATCAATTTCCGTATTTTCCCACTAATGTTTAGCATGTTTCACCTGGACACAAAAAATATTGCTTTAGATATTTGGAACTGCTTTACCGAGTGTTCAAAAGCCAAGCTTTGCTTTGTTAAGAACGTTCTGCTTTAACAACGCCTGGCCCTTGCAAAGTGCTTATGTATTAACCGCCTCCAGTCGAAGGGAATAAGAAATAGATCCATGAACAGAGAACAAAAGAACCTCTAAGCTCCTTACAGGTATTTCCTACATCCGATTTACCTCCTTCCGAACATGTCCATTATCGCGGCCTGCCTTCCACTTTGTCGGCATCCGTACAAGAAAGGTGCAAAGTTGGAAGTTTAGCAGCAAAATTCCGAAGGCAAGGGGAAAGAATCGCGTGTAATGAACTAGACAGCTAATGTTCACAGTTTTCTTACTCTTTCTAATTAGAAACTTCTGTTTTTCACTCAAGAATTATCTCGTTACGAGAATCCAATGTAGACGATAATCTTTTTTATATTTTTTTCCCTCACGGAAAGAGAAAAGGGCTTTTTATTTATTTTCTTCTCGAAGAAGAAATACTTAGAAAAAATCTTGTGTCTTGACTGCGTAACCACCCATATGCCGCGTCTTTCACATCGTCGTCAGCAGCGCGAAACTTTTTGTTGGCTAGTATCTCTTTGAGTAGTACAAAAAACGTAATAATCGAAAGGAGCCAGGGTCTCAAAATGAAGATTTAAAATGTTTTGTGCCGTTGCATGAACTGTGTGAGGTCTTGCATTATCATGTTGTAAGAAAACATCAGTTGTGAGCAAACCTAGCGTTTCGATTTGATTGCAGGTTTTAAATGGTTCTTAAGCAAACCAAATATAATGCTGGGTATGTAACGTTCCATGATTGAAACTTGAGAATCCCAGAAGAGCGTGGGCATCACTTTACCGACTGACACAGCTATACGTTGGCGATGATTATGCCATCACTGCCTGCTGGCTCACTTGAACTCTGGCTGGAAGTGGTGAACCTGCAGTGTTTCACAAACATCCACATGACGTTCTTTCAGTTCAGGGTGAGTTGTTTTGCTACCCATCTAGCGGAGAAGCCATACTGCAGAATGTCGCGCGCGGAGCGATGACATATCTTCCACCTCGTCGTTGTTATCTGCCGATTGTCTACTTAATTAAAAAAGATCACCACATTTAAATACATAGTAACGTAATAAATACTTATCAACCTAATTAATACAAGTCAGCACATGTCAATCTAATTAAATATATGTCAACGAAATTAAATGCGCTTCACGTAATTAAAAATGTCAATATAATTAAGTACATTTCAACCTAATTAAATATGTCAACATTATCATAGCAACGTATTTTTATTAGTATTTAATGCCTGCTTTAACTACTGAGGCACAACAGGCGATGAACGCTAATGATACACGAGATGAAATAATAGATTTGGAAAGCATACTTTTTTAAAGGAAGGAAACGTTCCAGGCCTAAGTTTAGGGTACCTCCTCGGCATTTGGCATTTAAAAGGACTGAGGAAAATCTGGAAAAAAAAACTTCCTGCTCACGAGTTCACGCCTTAACGACCTCGATCCCCCCTTGGTAGTGACAACGCGATTAAATACTTGTCAACCTAATTAAATGCATATCACTCTAATTAAATACATGTCAACACAATTAAAAACGTGCCAAAATAATTAAATATATGCTCACCTAATTTAATACGTTTTAACATAACTCTTAATACGTGTCAATGTAATTAAGTATATTTCAACATAAATACATGTAAGCCAAATTAAATATACTTCAATATAATTAAAAATATTTCATTCTAAATAAACACATGTCAACATAATTTGATCTATTTCATACCTAATAAAATAACTGCCAAACTTTATTATAATTGAAGTAAAGGCCAGCACGTGATAATATTCATAATTTTTTTATTTCTTTTTGTGCTTTTCGTAATCAATGCATATTAACCTAATTAAATACATTTCAGTATAATTATTAACGTGTCAACATAATTAAATATATGCTGACGAAATTCAATACGTTGCAACATAATTTAATATGTGCCAATTTAATTAAATGCATTTCAATATAAACACATGCCAGCTAAATGAAATTTATTTCAATGTAATTAAAAATGCTGGTGTCTTACCCAACTGTGCGACGTCAAATATTTTCGAAATGAAACAAGATGTGAAAAATCCAGTTGTGCAGGAATGTACCCCTGTCCGGGGCTCACACATTGAGAAGGTATGTGTAATTCAGAAAATTAAAAAAAATATCGTTTTCAACTCAAAGTTACACTTTTTATAAATGGTGCATTGAAGCGAGTTTATCGTCGGTGTTGATGTAACGTCTGGTAAAGCATCTACCCGAGGATCCCATTTCGTATCCCGGGCCTTTCAGATGTCCAAAGTCGCCTTTTTGTACCCTCGTGGTCAAGAGGGGCAAGGAAATGAAAGGAAATGGTGTAAATCACTGCTTCGTTGAACGCCTAGAAATGTGTATTCATACGATAGTTCGTTAACGGCCACCTTGTTCGTTATCTTTTTGTCGACGAAGTTAGCGGGCATCACTGAAATGAACTAAAACTCGCATAACCGCGATGCTGCCTAAACTGCATCTAACTGTGCTAACTAGCATTACTGAACTTGCCTTCACTGCTGACTTGAAAACCTCTAAAAGTGTCTACTGCCCAAACCGAAGTCCATCTCTGCTACCCAAAAATTGCGTAAAGTGCATTGCCTTCGCAAGGAAGTTTTCCCTTTTATACTAATTTCAAAGTGTCTCCTAGTGATCTGAGAGCTCACAGGGTCCACAGAAGGAAGCCCACGGCTCGTAGAGCCTTCAAAATATTCAAATATTATTGGTGATCTCTCATCCTTCCACATGAGCTTACTTTAAACTTTTCAACTATTTGGTCTCTGATTGGCGAGTTCATGATCATCCGATGTCAAAGGGATGGGAGACGATTCTCGCCAACGCCAGCTCCTGTGGTATTTCTAACGAACTTCCGAGCATTTTCAGCAAGTGAGAATATTGTTCCGACACATGCAGCACACCAGTACTACACTTAGCTTTGTTACAACACTCGGAGCCAGAAGTGTACGCGAACAAGTAGCTTACATACATTTTCCTGATACATGAAAACCTTACTCACTACTACAGGATATATAAAATATTTAATAATTATTACCATTAAATTATATATATTCATACTCAGGCACGCCGGGTGTGAAGACCTGTCACAGAATGCATGTTTTTATAGCGAACTGAAAACTAAAGGTTCAATTAGTGATAACAGATTTGGTTTTGCTCTCCTAAACAATATTACTAATGGCCTATATCTCAAAGAAACTTCATGTTTGTAACTTATATCCAGCACATAAAACTCACTCACAAATATCAGTAACGTCTTATCTTATGAAACTGTGTCACTTCAGCAGATGTTCAAAGTGATCACCGTTTACATCAATACACTTGTGGAGACGGTGAACAAGTGAACGTTGCACAGATTGTAGTGTTTCTACAAATATTGCAGCACACGCCGCGGTAATAAGTTGTTTCATATTTTCTAGTGTCGTTGAGAGTTCCTGATACACTCTAATCTTTACTGTGTCCCAGAGAAAGTAGTCTAATGGCGTCTAATTGGGACACTGAGCTGGCCATCCACCGATTTATAAACTTTGCATCCACAACTTCTGTGGGTACATGGGACAAGTGTGCGGGGCACCCATCATCCTGGAAACAAATCGATAGACGCGTTTCCAATCCCACGTTCTTCATGATAAGAGTAGAGTGGCTTGCAGAAATGATGCGTATCGCTGTCTGTTTAATGTTCCCTGATAAAAATAGGGACTTACAAGGCGGTTACCAATGATACCGCACCAAACATTGACACTGTGGTCAGTGAGGATTTTGCACGGACCAGCAGGGCGTGCTCTTCAAATTCACATTATCAGATTTGTGAACGGAATCTCAGCGGTAAACAAAACACAACTTACGAGTACATTGTTGTTGTTGTTGTTATTATTATTATTATTATTTTACAACTGCTTCCAAATATCAATAGGAACCATACCAGTAGACACTAGTACACCATAATGGTTTGTTTACTGCATGCTTTTAATACAGACACATTGCAAGCAACCCATGCTATGTGTACAGACCACACTCTTTGCATAATGTCCGAAACAATTGCCAATAATATATATATATATATATTACATTTTCTGGGCTGTGCATACCCTCCCATTGTATGAGCCCCTGACATGGGTACATTCCTACGCAACTAGATTTTTCACATTTGTTTTATTTCGAAAATATTTGAGGTTGCAGAGTTAAATGAGACACCCCTTATATACTTTTTTTGTAAATAACTTCATTTAATCAAAAAATCTGAATGAGCAGTTTTCATTGTCACTTGTTATCACGCAATATAAAGAAATGCATTCTTAACGTCAGTACAAAATACTTAATTTTGACATATTTTTCGTGTGAATGCACTTTTTTAATTTGTTTTCTGCATTACACCCATAAGAAATGAACAAATATAACGTTTGTATAAACAATACTCGTAAAATGTCATAGAGTTTATGTTCAAAGTACGTAATATATATATATATATATATATTAAACTCGAAATATCAGCATCTTTGTCGTTTAGAGTACATGTTTTTAAACGAATTGTGAAACGGTTGCCTGGTTACCATTTTCAATACTTACGTAGCCTCTTCTCGAGAGATTTTCATGGCCTACTTCAATCTTACCATGAAGATGGCCTTGTTTTGCTTCTGATGTTTTGACCGTAAGGTACGTTTCTTAAATCCTTAATTTTCTCCTTCACTACCCACAACATTTTTCATTTATTTAAACTCCAAAGGAGTAATTTGTCTACAGGGAAGAGGTTGAGAGATTTTATTTTCGTCTCGGGTTTTGCAGCGCGAAGTACTTGCTTCTTTTACAACGCAGTCTCAGGAAACTGTCGCCATTTGCTTTTAGCACTCTCCTGGTATTCATATACAATTTCATTCCTTGCTCTTTTATCATCCTCTTTCTTGTCATTCCATCTGGGGGTCTCTTTTTAAGGAAAGAGAGATGTTTATGTACCATGAAGTTGTTTTTTTATTTCGGTATGCTTTGTTCTTACTCAAGATTAAGAAATAATAAATTTGGTCTGCTTATTTTTCCAGTACTGCGTACGTGGTTTCGATTCCCAAGGCGGTGGTATAATGACACATGCAATTGGAACATTTTTAGTGCTCATTCATTTTTTTTCGTGTTTTATTGCACGAACATTTTTTAGTTTTGTTTCTTTTTCACCCTCTTCATGTGATTGAATATGTTGGGACATTGCCCTGGACTCGCAACATTTGCAAGAGTAAGGACATTGTCGCTTGGCTATCAGGTATTAACACACCGTAGAATTTGGTTAGCTGTAATATTTCACAGTATATCAGTATTATTTATAATGAAATGTTAACATACTCAAGGGATGTTCAAAAAATAATGAGTAAAATCCTGGATTCCGGGAGTATCCTATTTTGTGTAATGAGTGTAAGTCATTAAATAAAATATAAGTTAACGTGGGGTACAACGTGTTTGAATGGGGAACCTGGGGCTATTGACACTAGATGGCAACATTACTCCTAAGGATATTAGTGACAATCGATATTTACAATAGCGAAACAGCAGTTGCAGTGTCCCTGAGTGAGTGTACAGTGAGAAGTGTCTGTCACGTCAAGCTGTTAACAGTTGGGTGCAGAAGTTCCCTGAAGGACGGACACGTGTCGAAAACGAACACATCGTCGGCCGGCCAACGGAGATTACTACAGAGGTTTTTTGCAATAGAGTTGAAGACCAGTTCAAAAGCGTATCTATAGACACTATAGCCGGTGCTATTAATTGTTCACACGGCATGGCCTATCTCTTATGCGTGACAGATTAGTTATCATAAAGTCTGTGCACGACAGGCACCGCACTAAAATACTTGACAAGAATGGGTCTGCCATCTCAATCGCTACCACGATGCTAGTCCGAATTTCACAGTTGATGCGTCTTGTGTTCACCATTACCAGCCCGAGACAAAGCATCCAGTGGAAAAGCTTAAAGTCGGGAAAGTGATGCTTGAAATCTTCTGGGGTTACGAAGGCATATTGCTCACCTTATTCCAGCCTCAAGGACAATTCCGACTTCTACTATAACATCCTCAGGAAACTTCGTAAATCTATTCAACAGAAGCGATGAGATCCCTCACTAAAGTCGTGTTGCTCTTGTTGTGCGGGAGCAAATATTAAGTTTATTTTTACATATGTATCAAGTTTTGCTTGTTATTAAATAAACCACAATAATTGTAAATAGTCTCCCATACTTGAAAGTTATGGGAGGTTTATGTTCCTATTTCAGTTCTAGTCTAGGCATTATATCGATAGCAGAGATAGAGGAAAAGTTGCAGTTGCAGAATAACAACGCCCGACCTTATACAGCGACTACTTGAAGTTTTAAATATTGATACATATACTAAAGGGGATTTAAGTCTCAAAGGAAGGGACGATACTCCTTGAAACCAAATTTGAGGTGACGCAAAGCAGAACTTCTTATTTCATTAAAGTTTCCGTCACGGCCATAACCTGTGGATCTTGGACCGGAAACTTGCGCCATCTGTAACTGAGTTACGTAGTTCTCAGGCAAATTCCATTTATCCCGAAGAGCGATCCTAAAGTTTCGAGAACTTTCTTGGATCAATAAATACAAGGCTACTTCAAGTTTAAAGTTGAAATTAATTTTGTGCCAACGAAAGAATGGGTCTGGCATTACGCGTTAGGCCGTAGCAGGAACCATTTGTACAGTTGACATGTGGTTTATTATTAAGCGAAGAGTGCGAGTATGGAAGTAAATTTTAATGTGACAGCGTGGTGTCACGCGAGTGTCAAATCTAGTTTCTCCTTTTTGCTTGCAACAGTGAATTAAATAAATTAATACTGGAATTCTGAGCCTTCTGTAAAAATAAAAAAAAAGCTTGAAAAAAATTATACAGGTGCCCCCCCCCAACAAAAAGTAAACCAAAAACAATATACAAAATAAGTCTTACAAAAGAAAAAGTTATATAAGCTGGGAGCTGAAGATATGACTAGTAAGAAGGGTGTGTGATAACGAAATGGTGTCAAAGGAAAACATTTTTTATGAACACAGCCCGGAAGTTCAAGCATTTATTTTGGTTAACATAGGCAGGCAATAAGGCACTTAAAATACTGAAAATTGGCAGCAATGTAATTGAAGTAGGCATTTATTTAAAGTGAAAACAGACATTTAAGATACTTCATAATTTCTTTATTACATAATTAAAGTACTTAAGTTTACTTTTCTTGGTTACAAGCAACAACAAGACGTTTTTCAAGGTATCAACTGTCATAGCCAGTCTGTTGTCAGAGAGAACATTTTTCATCTTGGAAAAAGAACGTTCTACTTCCACTGAAGTAACTGGAACATATTTAAAACAAGCCATTTCGGAAGAACTCATACCAGCTACAACAGAACATTCACCTTTCAGGACATCATGGAAATGTTGATCAAAGTAAAGTAGTTTTGAATAGTCCTGGAGAATGAGAAAAAGATGTGCAGCTGTTTCTGATCGAATTCATTTTCTGTTTATGTGTTTATAGGGGAGTCAGGTTAGTATCTCTCTTACTTCCGTATTGAACACATTTTTAGGGACGGTTTATTGCACAGTTGTACCGCTCTCATCTTTCACGCTTGCAATTGTTTGGTACATCTACGCAGCTGAGAAGTGACCTCCACCACAAAGTTCCTAGAATTGTGTCATACAACGCGATATAAGGTTATTTTCCAAGACTATTATAAACTACAGTACTTCCCTCATCCTCTCTATTTCCTGGTATAAATATGCTCGAGGTGATCGTGCGCTCCTTTCACTAATGAACACGGTTGGTCACCAAGAACAGTTAAAGTTTTCTTTAGAAATATTAATTATTTTTCACCAGCTAACTGAACTCAATAGACTGTACGACAGTGATTATGCAATTTTGATTGCTTAAGGTCCACTGTTTGACTGCTGCATTAGGTACATTTTGTAGACAAGTTGGACCCAGTGGTTTGCTACGACTCGCTACGGCCTGACGGCCTGCGCTTGCTTCCTTTTCATAAATATAAATTGATAGGAGCGGGTAAATCACTGTAATGGTCACAAATTTCCTTTGATTGCAACATAAAAAAATCGTAAACATCAATTTATAGGCTGTTTTGGGTACTGTGTTACCGAGTAAATCATTACAATGATGCGAACTCTCGTTTTAACTCCGGGAGATTACAAAAAAGGAAAATAAACATCCATACGTGCGGATTCGAAACCCAATCCTCACAACTATAGCATAACGCTCTAACCGTCTGAGCTATCATGCCATTGCCGTTGTAGCTAGAACGGAAGCTCTCCGTAAGGTAGCTGTCCTCATGAGGCTGGACTGACCCCGTTCCAGACCTTCCTAACTAAGAAAAATTACTAAGCACTGGGATTCGAACCCGGACCTCCTGACCAGGTGTCAGCAATCTAACTACCAGGCCAGGGAGTGGTGAATCTTCAAATTTAACATACAATTATATTTACCCAAATGAGACTGTCAGCGACATAAATGCATTCTCCTCTCGAAACTTTTTAACAAGCCCGGGGTAGGAATACTAGAAGACTTAACACTCTTGTTATCAGAAAGCAAACGTAATGAGCAACACGTTTATGCTCTGTGGCTAAAATGTCAAAGTACTTTGAAGTCGCTATTTCCAATCGTGCGAATATAATGAGCTTACCGCTAAGCCCCTTACATGCTTGCCGTAAGCCTTTCAATTGCATCATTTGGTTTGTGTTGTTTCCTTGTTATATATGAGCGCGTAGTGTTCATCTTCTGTTTTATTCACTTACACCTCATTAATATAAATGGTTTAATCTCCCCTTCTGTTCGAGAAATTATCTTCATGTTTCTGCGCGCTGTTCAGTTGTTCCTCCCTAAAACTCGCCCTTTTGTTTCCTTTTCCCCTCATATTTTTATATTCATGGTTTCCTGTTACTGTTTCTTTCCTTCCACTTTGCTTTTTCTACTGCCTCTTTCTTTATTTCCGTTTTTCTCTTCGTTTTATTAGTTACTTTCCTCCCTCATCTACTGCTTCCTTTATTCTTCTTTTCATCTGTTTTTTGTTCACCAATTTCTTTCTTTTTTGCTTCTCTGCTTCGTCGCGTCCTTCTTTTTCATTTCTTTGTTCTCCTTTATTCTGCTATTTTATTCTTGTGTCTCATCATTCTTTTTGAGTTTTGTATTTATATCCTGACTGTTCTTGTCTTTTATATTCTTTTTATCATTTATCTTCTTTCTTTTCTACTTCTGTACATTTATATGGTTGTTTCTTACTTTATCTTTGTGTCCCCTTCATCTTTACGTACTATTACTCTGCTTCTATTCTCTTTTTTATCTTTTTATAGTTCTATTTTCCGTTTAGTTCTCCTAATTCTCAAGTTATTATTTTGTTTTTAATGTTCCTTTGCCAGTTCTCCTCTTTAATTATTCTTTTTACTATTTTTCCCCCATTTTCTGTTCTTGTTCATATTTTTCTTGTTAGTTTTTGTAGCGATTTGAATATTTCTTCTTTTTGTTGTTGGTCCCCCCCTCCCAAGGTGGCCCCCTCTTTTAATGTCTATGTCTTCCTCCCCTTTTATTTTCTTCTTCCTATTTCTAGAGGTATTTCTTCCTTAATTTTTTTTTTCCTTCCTCTTGTTCTATTTCGTATGAGTTTTCTTAATTTCCGCTTTTCCTTTATCGTTCTTTTAAAGTTATTCTCTTCTTCACAGTATGTTTCCTTCCTTTCCTTTAAATCTCTTCTGTTTCAAGTATTAGTGCTCCACTTTGCTTTTTCTACTGCCTCTTTCTTTATTCTTTTTTTTTTTTTTAATCTTTTTTCTGTTTCTTGTTCACCAATTTCTTTGTTTCTTGCTATTGCTTCGTCTGTTCCTGCTGTTTTCTGCTTCGTCGCGCCCTTCTTTTTCATTTATATTTTTCCTCTTTCCTCTCTAATTCTTTGTTCTTCTTTATTCTGCTATTTTATGTTTATGTCTTATCGTTCGTTTTAAATTTTGTATTTATATTCAGACTTTTCTTGTTGTTTGATATTCTTTTTATTTTTATCCTCTTCCTTTTCAATTCTGCATATTTATTATGCTTTTTCTTACGTTTTCTTGTGTCCCCTTCATCTTTACTTATTACTATTTTGCTTCTATCCTATTACCTTAATCTGGTTCTACCCCCGCTTAGTTCTCTTAATTCTTTAGTTTAGCTAATTCTCTTCTTTAATTACTCTGTTTACTATTTTTTTTTCCATTTCTGTTCTTGTTGGTTTCTTTTTAGTTTTTGTTAAGTTTTGAATTTTTTCTTCTTCCAAAGGTGCTGGCCTCCTTTAATGCCTCTGTTTCCCTCCACTTCTCTTATTCTTTTATTTTCTTCTGCCTACTTCTGGAGGTATTTCTTCCTTAGTTTTATTTTTCTTCCTCTTGTCCCATTTCGTATGCTTTTTCTTTTATTTCCCCTCTTTCTTTTTCGTCCTTTTTTAAGTTGTTCTCTTCTCCCCATCATTTCTCCTTCCTGTCCTTTAAATATCTTCTGTTTCAAGTATTAGTGATCCTGGCCAACTTTTTTTGCATTTTCTTGATCTCCTGCTCTAAGATTTTGACGAATTCCAAAGAAACGAACCTTTATTTTATTTTATTTATTTTTTTTTTTTGAAAAAAGTCTTTGAATCTCTACCATTGTACCTAATAGGCACCAAAAATGCCACTGAAAAAAATTAATAAAGGATTCATTCAGTTCGTCCAGCAAAATTGGACCGTTGGAAGGGCGGGTTAAGCTAAAGCTAATATTTTAAAAACTGCTCTGGCAGCCGCACTTTTTTCTTTTACTCAACGAAGCTCTACATATGCCATTGAAATAAAATAAGATTTATAGTTTCTAACAATTAGTGAAATGAGACTATTAATCTGAAGCTATTTGTATGTTTTCCAGGTAGTAGACGCACAAGTCACTGCTATCTCCCAATTTCTGTAAACTCAACATGTAACCTCTCTACTGTAGCGCGCTGTTATAATCTTCACAAATTCTACTTGCCGAGGAATTCACTTATATACACAGCTCCTGCGTGACGAACTTTTTTCTACCATTCTCCCTTTTCCTGCTCCATATTCACAACCTTACAAGCTGGAACGTTTTATTTCCTTCTATTCCTATAAATAAAAACGAAAAAACGGCTCTCTAATTTTTTGCCTTCTGCTGTTCCAAACGGAACAAATTAAAAAGTTTTTAATTCTTGGGGAGCCTGCTCATGATGCAGGAACTTTGTGAAGACTGTTGAATTGCGTGTCTAACACCCCTCCCCTCCCTGTTTTCATCGTGAATTTTATTCCCGCAATATGAAAGTTGAAATAACAGTAATAAAGACAGTTCGTTATCACGGAAAATTTGCCGCCGCTTAAGCCAAAAAGAGAAGGGAAAACGTTCAGAAACCTTAAATGACACCGGTAATTTTAATCTGCAGTTCATGAACTCTAAATCTTTAATTGTACGAGGGAGGCGGCCAAGTTGCATGTTTATACAGAAATTCTGTTTTAAGAGGGACACTTGGCATTGGAACATATGCTGGGAGCGAACTATTTATTGCATTTGATTTGACTATTAAAGGCAAATGTTACATATCAAAAGTTCATTCTTTTACATTGCAATCCCTAAACCTTTTTCGTTTAGGATTAAGAGCGGAAGTTATACTTGGTGTATTGGAAGCTAATTTTCATAAGTATCCGATCATGTTGAGTGGGTATAATTCTCATATCTGTGAACTAAATTTCAAACCCCTTAAAATAAATGTTCCGAAGTTTTGTCTGCAAAATGCTGGAAAACAGCTTTCCGTCAACCCACTATCGCAGATTTCAATTTTGTAGATGATAACAATCGCCGGGGACACGGTACAGGCTGAACTGACTCAGGCTGTAAACTAAAATTTAACTTTACAACATTTTGTTACCTTAAAGCATAATGTAAGCGTGATACTAGCGTTAAGTTAAGACATGCTCAGTTCTACCTATGAGGTGAGGTCCATAAGTTTCCGGACTAACCATTTTCTGGGTATGATAAAGATAAAAACTATATTTCACTGTTCACTATAGTTATCCTTTATTGCAAAACACTTCTCACATCTTTGAATTAACATTTTACCCCCCCCCCCCAAATAGTCGGAAGTCTTGTCTGCAAAATGGGCATAAACAGCATCCATCACTTCTTCATCACACTTAAATTTCCTTCCTCAAAGGTCCTTCTTGAGTTTTGAGAAGAGGAAATAGTCACTGGGAGCTAGATCTGGACTGTAGGGTGAATGGTCGATATGCTTGAAGCCACAGCTTCCTTTACAACAAGAGCTGTGTGAACAGGCGCGTTGTCGTGAAGAAGGCGCACACCACCACTGAGCTTTCCTCGTCTTTTGTCTTTGATGGAAGCACGTAGTCTGTGCAGTAGGTCAACATAGTACTCCCCATTTACTGTGGTGTTCCTCTCCTTGAAGTCAATGGAGAGTATTCCTTCATAGCCCCAAAGATTGTGGTCATGATGTTCTTGGTTGACTGAGTAACCTTGGTCTTTAGAGGCGGTGCTTCGCCAGGTTTACGCCACTCCATTGATTCTCTTTTGGACAAGGATCATAGTAGAGGATTGCTGCTGATGAAACGTGGCTACGTCATATCAATCCTGAGAGCAAACAGCAAAGCTCGTATGGAAATCTTCACAATAAAAATGTTTGCTTCTGATGGAAAGTTATGGTCAACTCATTTTTCAATATTCCATTAATGGTTTACCAGCATGTCACACTTGCACACACAACGTTAACTGGGCAATGCTACAGTGCCACACATCCTTCTAACAACCCGGATGCCACACCACGATAATGCCGGCTGCTCATTAAATGTTGTTGCTGAATATCTCGTAAAATCAACCTCGTCCTTTTTGTAGTCCGGTTTTAACCTCGTGGGAGACATTTTGCATCACCAAAAGCTGCGGAGGCGGTTTTGAAGTACCTGTAAAAAGTCTCCAGTGTATTTTTGAAGACTGACAGAAAAGGAGAGAGAGTTGCATTCCAAATATGTGGGACTCTCTTGAGGGAGATCATCAAAACTATGAAAATAAGTCATGTTGTCAAAACAGAAGTATTATAATTTTACACATCATGTATCACAATAACTATTCATCATTTTCTGATATTATAGAGTACATGAAAATAAAAAAAAAAAGTCTTGTTAAAGTAACGTCCAAAATGTTTCGTTTTCAAGTTATGGTAACACGAAGGGGAAAAAATGAATGAATCTCAACTTGGAAATTTACTTTATTTACTTCATATAACTACACAGTAACTTATTTTTTATCTAATGCCAGTAATTAAGAAAATTGTATTGACAAACCACAGCAACTGTTCAAAATTGCGACCGCCGTTGTTGACACACAAAGTGTAAAGCTGTATGATTGAATGACGAATGCCTCGAAATATTTGTGGTCGGTTACGAAGATCATCAAAAGCAAGGATAATTCTAGCAACTAATTCTTCTTCTGCGTCGAGGGGTGTTCCATAAACAATTAATTTAATACGACTCCAAACCCAAAAATCAACTGGAGTCATATCTGGGGAACGTTCCTGTCAAGTGATTGGACCTTCTCTCCCTATTGAACGATTTTGCAAGTGTACATTTAAATATTCTCGACAATTTAAGCGGAAATGTGTGGGTGCACTGTCGTGTTGAAACGTCCGAATATTAATGGGGACATCTTCATGTAGCTCCGGAAGTATTTCCGCAAGTGTAATATCATAAACATGGTCATTCAATCATGCAGGTCCCATTAGAAAGTTATCAACAAATACAACCCAAATATTTACAGAAAACTTCCATTGATTGCGGATATTCTCCGCAGCTTTAGGATTAGTGTCACTCCAAATGTGACTGTTGTGTGTTAAAAAAGCCATCTCTTAAAAAACATGTCTCCTCTGTCAATAATATGCGTCTAGAAAAATCAGGCTCGTCATTCAGCAAATTGTTGTCTGTTAGGATAATCGTCTGGTTTGCACTTTTTGGATATGAAATGGATGTTTTTCATACTCACTTAAGACTCTCCATACAGAAATGTGGCTGGTGTTCATCGAATGGGCAACAACTCGAGTTCGTGGATTATTTTCAAACCTCTGCAAAACCTCATCTTCAAAGTATAATGTTCTCACAGTTCGATTCGTTCCTGAATTTACTTTCTCTGCCTGTAACTGGCCACTATCTCGAAGACGCTGATCCAGTCTTGAAAATGTTGTATGTCAAGGAAGTCCTCATAGATTCGCTTTGTCAAATTAGCATTGCCGTAAGCTAATGTTCCAAATGTCTTATGCATGTCTACACATTCAATATTTGTAACCGATGTATTTTTAATATCATGAAATTAAATAAACAGATCTCACAGAAGACATTTTGTGACATAAGCTTCAGTTGTTTGTTATTTCCATGGTAACAAGAAGAGCTGATACATAAATACAGCCATGAGCTGTCTTTTATATTGAAAACAAAGCAACTGATCTTGTTCAAATACCGAATATATCGTGAATATTTCAACTATATCAGAAAATTCTCCCTTAAACCATGCAAACTTTACTTTCTGACAATTGAAGGAGCTAAGGGGTTTGTAAAGTTCTCCAATATTTTGTAACTCCATGCATGGAAATCTATTATAGCTGTTTTAATCCTCAAATACTGCAA
Source organism: Metallyticus violacea (assembly GCA_030762175.1). NCBI lineage: Eukaryota > Metazoa > Arthropoda > Insecta > Mantodea > Metallyticidae > Metallyticus > Metallyticus violacea. The sequence continues at coordinate 18,248,884 of CM060839.1, read as the reverse complement.
TAGAACTCCTGGGTTGCTTTACGTGAAGATAAACAGAACATAAATCATATGGCAGGTTTATATAGTTAATATCTGTTACATACTATGATATTATGTCACCAGGAAAGTTGGGACTTTCCGATGTACAGATTAGAAATGTTTTAACCCCTGGTGCTTCTTCAAATTTCAATATGAGATGCTGGCAGGTGTGCATTGAGATGAAAATTCCTTCCCGTTTCACTGTAGAAATTTTATAGCTATATGAATATGATACAATATTCAATATTTGCAAGCCTGGAAGACCAGTTTCTGTGAAGGAATGCAAAAATCAATTGTACTCCAGCTGAAAAGAAATATCTCGATAGTGGAATATATTGTCACATTCTGATGTTTTTACACACACTCTCTCGTACATATTTAATAATAACGCAGTCCTAAAGTATAGAAAATATTATGAACAAGGTAAAAAACGAATAAAATGTTGTAATTTAATATTACTATAGCTTTATTTGAAATAATGAACATAATATGCTTTTTCAACAACAAAAAATAAGGTTATATTCCCTTTGTTGGACAGGATAAAATGAAACGGAAAATTATGCCCCACCTCATTGACGAAGCTTGGCTTTTTGTATATAGAATGGCGAAATTAATGGAAAAATTTTAATTTCTGATAGATATACTGCGAAATATTACGTAATAATATAAAATTGGTTCCTGTTCAAAATAATATTGTAGTAGTGCTACTGGAGTGGTATCTAGTATTAGTATTTACTACAATGCACCTATAGAATACAAAACAACTTCAACAGACACATGGGTACGTCTATTTAAGTTGGTTTGTTTGATTTACTACAAGATATTACGTAAAATAAATAAAAATGGAATTAATTAAAAAATACCAAATAATATTGTTACAAATATTAAAAATTCATATAAAACAAAAAAATTCATTATGGATGACAGCTGGATTCGTTTCCCCGCAACCCCTTCCCCGGTTATCAGTCTTTTCAGACCTCGGCTGTCTCACTTTCATCAGAAATTTACCTGACCTCTGCTCTCCTTCCTTCCCGGCCAGCAAAGCTCAGCTCTGTTCGATCTCGTAAAGTAGTGTGGTAGATACATTTCCCTCCATTCTTCCGCACCTTTACATTCAGTCAGTAATATTTACGCATGATTCCCCTCCTCACAGATGCTCCACTCTTAATCGTCCATCATGCCCCTATTCTGAGCCACGCGATCCTCTTTTAGTAAGTGGGCACCTTGCTTTAATGTGCTGCTCCATCCCCCATTCCGATTTTAAGCCCCATTGTACTTCCAGTGAATTCAACTCTCTGCATTGTGCAATTTTCTCTTAGCTATCCATATGCCTCAAGGTGTTTCTAACCCTCCTCTATGCGCTCTTTCTATTCCCCTGATCCGCCATCAAATGGAACTCTCCCTGTTGTTTCTAGTCCTTTTCTTAATTTGGATGCCCATGTCATGTTTTTTCTCCCATCCCCATTGACGATAACACAATTTCCATGAATGGTTCTCAGCCCACTCACTTTGGTCTTACTGTACGCCCCGAATTCTCTCTTAATTTCGCAGTTCGCTTTGCCCTTCCCCACCCCCAAAATTCCTTTCAGAAAACATGTCCTCGGGCAGTTTGTTGACACAGTAAGCAAAAGTGTATTTTGTATGTTTCATAACTTATACGTTAAGCTTAAAAACTGATATAAAAGTTTATGTGACATAAGTTGAATATTTTTTAATTCCTATTTTTTTCATTTTTGTTTCAGGTGAGTTAACTCTGCAGAAAAGGCGACTGTTTGTTATTTTTGTGGTGAGTGTACAGTTAATAAGGTTTTAATTTCTGTTGAGATGTAGCAAGGTGTATATGCTTACCCATTGGCGTAGAGTTTTTTCTAAATTTGTAGGAGTTTGTATGTTAGTGTTACTGTAACGTTTTATTTAAAACAGCTGATAGCGTGTGACAACCTTGGTGTTGAATTAATCGCCCAAACTTACCATGAAAGCGTTAGCTTTTTCCTGCCTTCACATGTTACGCGGCTGTTCAATAAAGAATTCTTAATTTTAATGATATTTCCCAAAGTAGTTCCCGTTGGATGCCATACACCTGACTCTTGTTTCTGTCAGTCTTCAAAGAAATGATGGAAACAACTTTTGATTCCGAAGCCTTCTGATAATCGAACGTACCTCCCACAAAGGTGTTTTATTTTAATTTGGGAATAAAAAAGAAAGAAAAACACGGGGCTAAATCTGGACTGTAGGGCGGATGAGGGATAAAATCACTTTATTATTATTATTATTATTATTATTATTATTATTATTATTATTGTTGTTGTTGTTGTTGTTGTTAATAAAAAAACAAAAATACAAACTAGTCCTCGTTGGATGCAATACACTTGGATAAACTAAAAACCATTTTTGACAAGTCCTTCAGAATCGCCCCCAGCCTTCACCGCTGATGGAAAATGCCTCTCACGGCTGGTTCTTCAATTTTTAGTGCAGGAAAAAGTCACAAGGGGGTCTAAATCTGGACTCTAGGGGGTGAGAGACAAACCTTAATGTGATGTATTCAACATCATTTGCATATAATGTTGTGCATTATCGTGGTGCAGCATGGAAATGTGGCCTTTGGCATGCGATATGTCTATGCGGAGTTTTCAGTCGGCTCAGGTGGTCTAGTGGTAACCGTACTTGTCTTGTAGACCCAAAATCACGGTTTCAATCCCGGCCAGGGTGGATGTATTTTTTCGGGTGTAAAAATCCCAAGTTTGCCTCCCTCAGAAAGGAAAAAGTCATCGGTAATAGAAAGCTCTGTTGTTGATTTGGTTTGTCTATAACATCTCAGGCCATTAGCGACCCATTCAATTCAGAGCTTGAGAAGGCCCATAAATTTTGCTCAGAGGCCTTTTCTTTTAGGCTTGACCCAGGCCATTTTAGAAATGACGCCTCACAGTTGCAAACATTAAATACAATAATTGGTTTTATATTAAGTTCTAATACAAATAAACAAATACATTTCCATCTTGATTGCATCACACCATTGTCGGTCCTGGTGGTGTAGTGGTTACCATACTTGCCTCCTACACCCAAGAACTGCGGGTTCGAACCCGGCCAGGACCGATGGATTTTTTCGGGCGTAAAAATCCTAAGTATGGCTTCCTTCGGAAGGGAAGTAAAGCTGTGGGTCCCGTGTCGTACATTTACGGCACGAAAAAGAACCTCAAGCCTGAAAGAGAGGCCTCTGAGCAAAATTTGTCGGTCGTTTCATGCCCTGAGTTGAATGGGACGCTGATGACCTGAGATGTTAAAGAGTGTCCATAAATAAATCAATAATAATAATAATAATAATAATAATAATAATAATAATAATGCATCACACCCCAGCCCCGGTTCATCATCAACAGGACTACTGCAATTCCAAGGGACCAGACTCCGACCCAACCCAAGGTCTTACAATAAAGATTTTCAATTTAATCTGTGCCATTATTTTGTTAGCTCTACAAACTATTAATTCCTTTATTTCTCAAATGCATAGTACAGGGTGAGTAATCATTCATTCAACCGGTTTCGCGGCGTGCGATCGGGCTGTGCGCTATTTGCGCAAGATTTCAACTCACACTGAAGCCTCACGCAGCGGAGGGGAAATATACTCCCCGCCTCCGCCGACATAGCTCTGTCGCGCGGTTGCGTCAAGCATTGCTCACCTCTTTATTCAATCACTTTTTATCTGAATTCTAATATAATTAAACGAGATACAACACTTTAAGTTGTTTGAGTTATTTCCGCTCTTAATTCTCAATTCCGTTTATTTTTAACTTTACTCAGTCCGACATCTTTACTGCTATCTGTACTAAAGATTCTCATTAGGGCTATTTTTCTTTCTAATTTAAAGCATTTCTGTTTATAAACCCTTTCCTCCAGAATCCCGTCCATGTTCCATATCTTCCTTTCCCTCACATACTGCACGCTGATTCTGAGGAAACACTTCCTTATTCCTTGTAATCTCAACACGTCACTCTTAACCATGCAATGCCCTCTCTTTGTTCTTTATTTGATTTATCAATATACTATTCTCTTTCCCATTCGTTTTTATCGGTGTATAAAATATTAATGGTTTTTTGCTTGCTATCTCACTAAAAATTTTATTGCCATATCTTCCAATCTCCTCCTTACAGCTTTCCAAAAACCCTTTACATTGTTCTCCCTATGAGTCGTGTTTAACGCCCGTTGTTACTACTGAGGCACCACAGGCGATGACACATAAGATGAAATGATATATTGATAAAGAATATATTTTTAAGGAAGGAATCGTTCCAGGCCTAAGTTTAGGGTACCTCCCCGGCATTTGCCATTTATGAGGACTGAGGAAAACCTGGAAAAAATCTCAGTCAGGGAGGACGGTCCTGGCGGTATTCGAACCCCAGGTCTCCCGCTCACGAGTCCGCAGTTTAACGACCTCGGCCACAGGTGTCGGTTTGTTCTCCCTCCCCTTCCAAATGTCCCCATTCGATTATTCTCCAGAATTGTTCAAAGACTGTTACTCCACCCCATTGTTCCTTAGACTCTTTTCTTGAAATTCTAAGCATTACCCTAACAAATTTCCTTCATTTAAATTTAGAATTCTAAACCAACATTTGAGAGCTCTTTTCATAATCACGTCTTTCCTTGCACTCTTCCCATTTCAATTTGCACAACTTTTTTTGCTATTATTAATATTATCATCCTCATCATCATCATCATCATCATCATCATCATCATCATAATTCTGAAAACAATTACAACTATTTTCAATACTCAATATTAAGTTGTACATATTTTCTGTAAATAATTATTCATGATTAATCCAGAAAGCCAACTGTAAGAAATTTATGTTCAAAGCGCTCTGCAAACTCTTGAATGACGCGTGTTAAAGAACTGAAGTTTCATGTAAAGAAGCTGAAATTGCCTGTAATTCCTTGTTTTGCTATGAACTATCAAGCTTTTGCCTTCTGCGTTTATTTACCCTGGTGCTGAAGTGACCTTGCATTGGATTTGCTTTGTTGTTCACATGCAAAGTTTCCTTGGAGTCGGAAACTAAGCAGTCAGAAGGGTAAGATTTGACCTGAGTTCAGCCTTTCTGTTTCTCGCGCTCGCTTCTTCTACTTAGGGCCTAGGTAGGGCCTAGGTTGAGCCAGAAAAGAGAGCCCCAGGGGCTAGTTTAAGGACCAAAGTGAATTAGATAATAAGTGCGATTTCTTTGATAAACGTCTACACTTGCGACATCTATATGGGTTACGATCTTTGGTTGCCAACGACACTGACTGTCAAAGTAACAGCAGAATTTAGAAGAAGTAAGCGATTTTATTTTATTTCCTTCTTCCCCTTTCTCACCTCAACTACTCTGCAAGAAGGGAAGGAAGGATTCTACCACAATATGACGCAAGGAGTCGTGGCACTGAACCAAAGAGGTTATATCCGCTTATCTGAATTTATACCTCGCGTGCCACATCTGGCGTTTGTTGCCAGGAAACCAATATCGACTTTAACTTAAGGCAGATCAGATTTGTGTATATCTTGTAATCCCCAGAGTTCTTAACGTCAGAATCCCCAGGGGAGCTGTGAAAGTCTCCATATATTTCAGTCAATTCTTCTAGGTTACACCAAGCTTGTTGAAATCATCGACCTAGGTAATTGGATACGTGACTGGTGGCATTGCACCTGCTAAAATAAGGATGTATTAACGAGATTGAACACATCATTTAAAATGTAATAAATAAAATGTATATTACGGCATGTATTACAAATTATTTATCTACGTGTATAAACGGATTTCGTACAAAGAAAAATAACAAATGCAAGCTTTCTATTTAAAACGGATTTTAGTTACAGTGAAATTGTTTATTAAAATTGGTAACCAATTATTTTTTAAAAAATTAAGTTTAAAAATTGTTTAACAGTACGAGGGTTGTTTGATAAGGAATGATCAACATTTTTAAAATAATACTTTTACACATTCTGATAATTTAATTATATTTCTCAAAGGAGTCCCTCTTGGATACAAAGTACTTGGATGTACTGGCAAATGCCTCCCACGGGTGGTTCTTCAATTTGTAGTACAGGAAAAAAGTCACAAGTGGGTCTAAATCTGGACTATAGGGGGCGAGAGACAAACCTCAATGTGATATATTCAATAAAATTTGCATGTGCGGTCGTGCATTATCGTGGCGCATTGTGGAAATGTGGCCTTTGGCATGCGATATGTCTTTGCGGAGTTTTCAGTCGGTCCTGGTGGCCTAGTGGTAACCATACTTGTCATGTAGACCCAACATCGTGGCTTCAATCCCGGCCAGGGTGGTTGGATTTTTTCGGTGTTAAGTTTGGCAACTTTCAGAAGGAAAATAAAGTCGTGGGTCCCGTGTTGTAGATTTACGGCACGGAAAAGATCCTCAAGCCTAAAAGAAAAGGCCTCTGAGCAAAATTTATGGGCATTTTCAAGCTCCGAATTGAATGGGACGCTATGGCCTGAGATGTTAAAGAGCATCCATAAACAAACCAAATCAACAACAACAGAGTTTTCAGGACATCTCTGTGGTATTTCCCAGTTACAGTTGTGTGTGCAGACACGACATGCTGGTAAACCATTTCTTGAATATGAAAAATAAGATGACAGTGCACTTTGGGATAATGGAGATTTCCACATTGAGCTTTGCTGTTTGCTCTCAGGATCAAAATGATGTAGTCAAGTATCATCAGCGTTTATCACCTTTGAAAGAAACTCCGCATCTTCCTGCAACATCATCTTCAACTGAATGCAAACCTCCACCCTAGAGAACAAAATCGTTCTAAAGCATAACTGAAAGCAAGACAGAATATGTAAAGTGGGTGCAGACGGTATTACTACTGAGCGTTGTTGATTTGTTATTTACGGCCGCTGTTTAAAATCCCATTCCATTCAGGGCGTGAAACGGCCGACAAATTTTGCTCAGAGGCCTCTCATTTCAGGCTTGAGGTTCTTTTATATGCCGTAAATGTACGACACGGGACCCACAGCTTTACTTCCCTTCCGAAGGAAGCCATACTTAGGATTTTTACGCCCGAAAAAGCCATCGATCCTGCCCGGGATTGAACCCGCGATCTTGGATTTAGCAGGGAAATATGGTTACCACTACACCATCAGGACCGACTTACTGAGCGTGTAAATGGAGGAGAAAACACTAAAGATTTGCCGCTTCCTGAAAGACGTAAGATATGAAATATTGAGAATACAGGCAGAGTTTTGGAAGACAATCTGCAAAAAGTGCTTACAGACTGTCAGAAGAACATAAAAAAATACCATACCTTACCACATTAAGACATTTAAAAATCATACAGAAGTTGTAGATCTGGACCTCATGAACTGACACCTGAACAGGCCAAAAGCAGAGTGAATATCGTCGTTAACTCAACGCAAATCTCATGGATGATAGATTTATCAGTAGAATTGTATGGGTATATTATCACAACCCTGATATCTCATGGTTTGATACCCCTCATTGTGCCAAAGTCATCGGTCCGGCCTATGAGTAAATGCCATGTGTTTGTATAATTTGGAAGGTGAAATTTACTGGGAGTTTATTCCAAAGGGCGAGCAATCGATGCGAATCTTTATTGGTACCAGTTCATGAAGTTTTGAGACAGCAATACCCAGCGTTAGTTAATCGAAATACATTTCTCTTAACAGCAGGATAATGCGAGACCCCATACCGCTCGAACAACCATAGAACTGATACCACACCCAGCATATAGCCCTGATCTTGTGCCTTCGGATTACCCTCGGTTTCGATACATGGCGCATTATGTGCGTGAGAGAAATTGCGAAAACATTTAAGCAGTGAAAGGAGGTATCGAATCTTCGCTTCAAAATCCAGAAACTGGTTCCGTCGTGGGATAACAAACCTCACTGAAAGGTGGCTCAAAATCTGATTGATTTTATTATTGTTCAGTTTCTTGTTAAAACACATTACAAATACATTTTTGCTTAGAAACCGACATTATTTATGAAACAGCACTTATTTGCTCGGTGGAAAGAAACAATCGTCAATAACTACTATTTTACAGACTTTGACAAAAAAAAAAAAAATGTTTTCATAATGGTATTCTAGCAGTATGTTTTTCTGTTTTGTTATACTCAAGTAGTGCATCTTTCCTTTAAATTATCTTCGATTAATAAATTGTTGCAAACATTCCAGCTTTTGAATTTCAACGGACAGATAACGTCTCCTGTTCCTTTCATTTTCTGTTCCTATTGCGTACTGGACTTCAGTTAGCCCTCGGCTGGTCCATAACAACAGCACTTTCTGCCTCTCCTCCGGTATTTTGGCATCGTAATGGGGGAAGCTCTTCTCATTTTTTTTTTTTTTTTTTTGTTTTCTGGTGCCACGAGCGTCAAAGGCTAAATTTTTTTTAAAAATTTACTTCGGGGCTAACACTGTGGTTCTTCTGGTTCGGTCTGTTGTTTTCCCTCCCTCTATCTCTCCCTCCCCATAGCGACACACGTACCAGTTTTGTAGAAATGCTCAGTGTCTATGGAAATTCTGTTGAGAAATAAAATTGAAAAGTCTATTTTTCGTTCTTTTTTACTAAACTTTTCAAATGAGTGGCGTATTAATTTATTTTACAGTATTTAATTTTATTGAAATGTAGTAATTAACTTGTTCCGAGCACTAACTTATTAAAACATCTCCTATCTTTGCAAGAGGAACCTGTTTTAACCGCTTCCAAGGGAAATAAAACGCCTCCTACACGAGTTGTATGCATGGATAACACTCTCTGTTTACTACGAAGTGCCCCTTTGCGCTCATGCCTTGGAAAATAGAATACAGAGATATGACGAACCCTTGGGACAGATTAGTTCCTCAATGACCAAAGATACCTTTCATTCGGCTGTTATTGTTTCTTATGACGTAAACTGGAGGATGCAGATAGCTTGCTCGCCGCGATTATGACAGCCATTGAATGCAGTGCTGGTGAAAGTTGCTTTGCCGCACAGTTCAAAAATAAATGATTAAGGCAGCTGAAAAATGAAAAATTAGCCTTAAAACATTTTATGAAGCCAGCTTTTCCTTTCTATCTAATATATTAATTATGTACATTATACATTAATAATTTAAATATTTTACTTGTTAATTATGTGCGTATTGCACCTTTCTGGTCTTCATTCTTTTGGAAGATTTCTTAAATGAAGGATTTACTTTAAGCGCGAGACAATGGAAGTGAGTTTTTGGCCAAAAACGGTTAGATTTTTTTCTCCAAGTCCACATAAGTGGTGTAGTGGTTACCATACTTGCCTTCTAAACCCAAGATCGCGGGTTCAAACCCGGCCAGGACCGATGGATTTTTTCGGGGCGTAAAAATCCTAAGTATGGCTTCCTTCGGAAGGGAAGTAAAGCCGTGGGTCCCGTATCGTACATTTACGGCACGAAAAAGAACCTCAAGCCTGAAAGAGAGGCCTCTGAACAAAATTTGTCGGCCGTTTCACGCTGAGTTGAATGGGACGCTGATGACCTGAGCTGTTAAAGAGCGTCCATAAATAAATCAATAAAAAAAAAGTCCACATAGGGTCAACATTTACCCCGCCACATGATGCTCAAAGTAATGCCATCCGTTTAGAGACATTTTGAGACATTTGCCGCAGTTCCCCCTCCCGAATATTGTAAACTGTCTCCTACATCTTTTATTTCAGGTACTGCAATAATTTTATATGAGTGGCTTTATACGCACTGCCGACAGATACACTAACGTACTGAGTTACTAGCCTATATTATCAACGTTTTTCTGTGTTAAAACATGATTTTTTTTTGTCCCCGGTTTCTTGTCAATAAAATATCTTGGGTACGAACTTTGTTCACCTTTCTGAAAGTTGCCCTTTTTGATGGACATATTACTGCCTGAAAATTGAGCACGGAATTCTCTTCTGCGATATTTATACGATTTCTTTTGCACATAACAATCATAAATATATACTCTGTAGTATATATCTCACTCTCGGCTTATTCAAATACGAAAGTGCACAGTAGAAAGTATAAGATGCACTACCTGCAACAGTCGCAGTGATAAACACGACTGAGCAAGGTCAGCGGAACTATAATTCTAATATTGCCAGGAATCGCGCGTCTATGAAGGATTCAGTTTCTATTGATTGTACAAATTGTGCTTTCATAGTGCATTGAGAACTATATTTAATTTATATTTAATAAGGAAACAAGAAGACGCAAGCTTTTCTAGCGCATATCAAATAATCCTGTATGTAGAACATTAGCTGAAAATGAACGGCAGGGATTTGAGCCAGAGATTTTCAGCCTTACATGCTGATGCTCTACCATTCTCTACTTCGAGCACGGAGCTACTAACCTCTCTCATCTGATTCTACCCAGGTATATCTCCCGATACTTCGTTACGGTTTCTCTTCTATGAGAGATTTATTACTTAAAAGGCGACTCAAATGCTATGACTACTTATTATTGGGGTATTTGCGCCAAGCGATAAACTCGCTATCAAGTGAAAGAGTATGCAAGGATAGTCTGCTCATAATCGAACTTATCCTTACAGACAGCGGCCGTCCTGCAACTTCAGTACCGAACGGCAGCGGCAAAAGCCGAATTCCAGGGAATGCTGGAGCGATGTACAAATGTTAAACGGTAGTGTGTGTATTCCATCAACCGTGATAGTGTAAAGTGTACAACAAATGCAGGCAGAGAGAACATAAGGAGAAAAAAAATCGTATCACTAAAATTAACTATGTAGCTTATATGATAACCGCATTCCGTTTTAGTTGTTATACAGCTAACTGCAATTGGAAACGTTTAGCTAACAATATAACACGTAAATAAATAATAATAAAGATACGGGAAAAGTATCTTTTAAGTATATTATATACTTTTAAATCTGAAAGTTATGTTTTTTATTAAATACTTATGTACATCTTCAGTTAGCGTTATTTGTTTTTTACTCCATTCTCTGCTCTATCGTTCTGTAATAACCTTCACAAATTCAACTTGTTGAGGAATTCGCTTAGTTTACGCAGCTTTTGTGTGGTGGGCCTTTACTTCTCTCAGAAAACTTTTTTTTTTCTTTTCTCTTTTGCCCACTTATGAAAAAACAAAAGTCATCAATGTATGTGCTTATTTCATAATTTTACGGGAATTTTTCTAATTTTATTTAATTTTCTGCTTTATAGGAATTCATGACTGCTTAGTTTCTGTCTCTGTTTGGCATTTGCTCATATACGTCGCGTTGTAAAGGAATGGTACAGAGTACGTGGTTTCCATGGCAACGCCAACAGCCAGCAGTGGCCCCTAGGCACTGTATTCATTTCATTTTACTTGTTCTGACCTCACATAGGTATGTTAATGATGTGAGGCGAGGTCATAAAGTCTACAGATGTGGCGGTATCTCTCTCTTCCTTGACAACCACGCACATAACCCCACTGGTCTCTGAGGTAACGATATTACGAATCCCAAGGCCGGATTTCTGCCATTGTCTTGCATTGAGCGAATCGTTAAAGTGTTTCACTTCGCGTTTATTAGTAAATATTTGTTTTCAAATAATTGTTTGTGTCGGTTTTGAATAACTTTGTTATATTATTTAGACCACACTGAGTGGCAAAAAAGAAAGAAAAGAAAAGAAAAAGAAAAGAAAGAAAGAAAGAAAGAAAGAAAAGAAAAAGAAGAAAACACTTAAATGTTTAATACTTTAAAATGAACTCATTATTATACGTGAATAATTATAATGGCATTCATTTTTTTAGTATTAAATACTTTTTTAAACACTTTACAACCACTCATATATTCGGATATCATTTTGAGTCTATAATTCCCTTTATTGTATGAGCATGAACATGAATGCAAGTTAATCCCTAACCTGGGCCAATGGCATTGTTGTATATAAGTTTTATTCTATTATAGAGGTATTTCAATCAGTTTAACACATAATTTTGAGAGATAAGGATGCCTTTAAGTCGAGAGGAGGCTACCAAAGAAGTTGCCCTTTTGGAAGATGGATAATATATCTTTTATCTCTCTCCCTCTCTCTCTCTCTCTCTTTAAATGGTGTTTAACCCCATTCTAACCACTGAGGTATCATAGGCGGTGACACTGATGATACATGAGATGAAATGATAAATTGGGAAAGGATTTTTTTAAATAAGTACCGGGGTTCTAACCCGCGCCTCCCGACCAGCAGTTAGCAATGCTAGCCATTAGACTAGAGAGGTAGTAGTTTGCAATATGTTAAACCCTTTGACCACCACCCTCCCAAAAAAGCATCGCCAGATTCAACATGGCATCGGATAACTTCGGGGACGCTCGTAAACGCTGTATTCACAATGCATGCAGCGGGCACTTTCCCTAAACGTAATGGGTTCAAAAGCATAAGCATCTGGAAAGAGAACGTAGGGTAGAGTAGCGGAGGTCAAGCGGTTTAGAAGGCTTTGCTCGTAAGCTCCTGGGTTCAAAGCCTACATAAAGTTGTTTTTTTATTTTTGGTTTTATAAGTGTATATGTACAACATCATGTTGGCTTAATATCACATATTTTAAAGTTTAATTTGAATTTTATGACATTACCTATGCACACACAGTAACCTAATCACAAACTAACATAATCTTTACAAATTACTAAATAAATACACGGACAGAAACATTTATCTTCTAAAGTCAAAATGTGTAGAAATAAACACAAATTAATATCGGGTTTATGAACCCTCAGCATGTGTTACATTAGATTCAAACCCGGCCAGGTCGATGAATTTTTTTTCAGGCGTAAAAATCCTAACAATGGCTTCCTTCCGAAGGGAAGTAAAGCCGTGGGTCCCGTGTCGTACATTTACAGTACGATAAAGAACCTCAAGCCTGAAAGAAGAGGCCTCTGAGCAAAATTTGTCGGCCGTTTCACACCCTGAATTAAATGGGACGCTAATGACCTGAGATGTTAAAGAGTGTCCGTAAATAAATCAAATCAACAACAACAACAAAAATCTTGAATTTGTGTTCATAAGCCATCTTTGATCCTTCGTGCATGCGCAGGGACTGTACTATAATATTCATAAGTACATAGTATAATATGTTAACGTTAAACCTTGCCGTGTATGAATATTACGAAATTAATTTATCATAATATGTTACAAATATTTATTTTAAAAAAGTGCTTAATGACCGGAGGCGAACCTGCGCTCTTAACCACCGCATTACTGCACACTCTGCCACAGAGCCAACGGAACACACACAGGACTCTTTAGTGTAAGCTATATAACACAACTGCTGTAGTGGTCACACAGCTCTGCTGGGTGCCTTGTGAACCGCGCGCTGTAAAGAGCAGGACTTCATTCAAGAGATTTTTTTTTTTTTTTTGAAGGGTGTACAACACTCCTAAACCATTACCACATTATCATGTTCAAGTTAACGTTGAAAACTATCTAGTGCTACCAACTTTTGAGTTTGTACAGATTTATCGAACAATCCTAGTAAACACAAAAAGGAAATTAAAAAGTTAATCGTTTTGCTGTTTTCCGCTTTCACAAAGTGTGGGGTCCATTCGTTTTAACACAGTAAAGCGATAGCTATAAACGAAACAAACTCTGTTTTACGCGCCGTGAACAGTGCTGCCACTAGGTGGCGAGGCAGTAAATTGTTAAACACTCTACCGGGAAAGAGTAGAACGTTTCAGCTTCAGGTGTGAGTCATCGACGGTGCAAATATCGCAGATTATACCTAATTGCTCTATATTTCTTTTTGTTAATGTAAAATATCTACAAAATGCCTGTAATCAGACATTAATTTACTGTTAGAATGCGTCATATCAACGTACCTTTACACGGTACGAAATTTCCATGGCCCTCTGAAAGGCAGAATTTGCCTGGTTAAATCATTTCCACATATGCGTGGCCCACATTGACGCGCGCTTGTGACGTAACAGACAACCTGTCCGTCCATATAGCTGCAGAAAGTTGGAATGGAGTGTTAGATGTTTCAACATAACCTTGTACCTGGGGGCACGTTATAACGGCTACTTTTTGCCGTAAACGGCAGCTTTCAATATCTTTGTTGTTATGTAACATTTTGCCAGCTGGAAAACCTGTGTCTCTCAGTTTTTGCATGTCACTACTTTAAAGGAGGAGAAGAAAGTAAATTTTGATGATATATAACAAAACGTTTAAAAGTTAAAGTGATAAATTAAATTGTCTTACTTCATATTACACGCTGTATAACTATAAAAAAAAAAAAAAAAAAAAAAAAATCTTTCCCAATTTATCATTTCATGTATCATCAGTGTCCGCCGCCTATGATGCCTCAGTAGTAAAAACGGGCGTTAAACACTGTTATAAAAATAACTAAAGCCATTATTAATTATTTAAGACATTCACAATTTTTAAATTTCTCAATACTCTCTCAAGGTATATATTATTAATTTTGATAATTCATGCCCAAACACTTTCAATATCATAAATGTCGGTCCTGGTGTATAGTAGTACCCATACTTGCTTTATTAACCCAAGATCGCGGGTTCAAACCCAGCCAAGATCGATGGAATTTTTGGGGCGCAAAATTCTAAGTATGGCTTCCTTCGGAAGGGAAGTAAAGTCGTGGGTCGCATGTCGTACTTTTACGGCACGATAAAGAACCTCAAGCATGAAAGAAGAGGCCTCTGAGCAAAATTTGTCGGCCGTTTCACGCTCTGAATTGAATGGAACGCTGATGACCTGAGATGTTAAAGAGCGTCCATAAATAAAGCAAATCAACCAAAATTATCAGAAATATTATTTAAACTAACAAACCTTCTTTTTGGTTTTGGGATTTAAATTTTTTAGGAAATTTGAGATTTATTGAACGTTATAATAATTAATATATTTCATAGTCTCTCAAAAAAAAAAAAAAAAACACGGTGCTTCCCACATAAAAAAGATCTGTAATGTTGTGGACCTCCAAAACTGCTGGTGATTTGAGTGGCCATGTCAAAAAGCCAAAATATTCGGGTTTTTTTAAATTAATAGGCCAAATGGGTGAGTTATAGCCCTCTATTTAGTAACATTTTGAAAATTAAATAACTACCCTGATATTATCAAAATATTTATTGAGTTCTAATGCTTAGCAATTCTTACTTGACATGGATAGAAAAGAAACAACGGAATAGTTTGCCTCATTTGCAACCACAAACTTTTTGCATTTTTTGGCCAAAAGTAAATTCTATTTAAATGATGAACGGTTACTAATATTTCAATAGGTATCATCGATGATTGGAATAACTTACCTCTAGCAGCCTTTGAAAGCTATCTTCTATAAATTAAAGATTAAAGAAGAACTTGGATAAATAGTTGTATTTCATAGATTAACTTTTGTGGTTGATATGTATTTCATTAAATTAAAAGTATTTAAATAGGTTGATATGTTTTAATTAGATTGACATGTACTTAATTACATTGAAATTATTCAATTAATATGTATTAAATTATTTTGACCTGTCTTTAGAATGAAATGAATTTAATTAGGTTGAAATTTATTAAATTATGTTTATATGTATTTAAATTAGCGTTAAATGTATTTAATTGGGTTGAAATGTATTAAATTAGTATTATTTATACTTGAGTGTATTTTATTAGGTAGACCTATTTAATCATATTGTCAATGTATTAAATTACGTTAATATATATTAATTAAGTTGACGTGTAGTTAATAACTTGAAATTTATTTCATTGAAATGTATATCTACCTATTTATGTGCATTTTATTAAGTTGACGTGTATTTGTTTAGATTGACATGTGTTTAATTACGTTGACATGTATTTAATTCATTTGATATGTATATAATATGTTTAAATGCACTAAATTATGTTAATATGTATTTAATTATATTGAAATGATTTATTAACGTTAACATGTGTTTTATTAGATTGACACTATTTAATTAGGAAGACATTTATTTAATTACATTAAAATTCATTTAATGAGGTTGACATGTATTAAATTAAATTGACACACATTTAATTAGGTTAATGTGTATTTAATTATATTAGTATGCATTTAATTCATTTTAATGTGTTTAATTAGGTTGACATGTATTTAATTCATTTTAAATGTATTTAATAGGTTCAAATGTATTAAATTAAATTAATGCTATTCAATTATATTGAAATGAGTTATTTAGGTTGACATGTGTGTTATTAGGTTGGCACTATTTAATTAGGTAGACATTTATTCAATAAGATTAAAATTCATTTAAGTAAATTGACATGTATAAAATTAAGTTTATATACATTTAATTAGGTTAACATGTATTTAATTACGTTGATATGTATTAGTTTAAATGTATTTAATTACGTTAATAAGTATTCGCTTAAATTTAAATGCATTTAATTGGGTTCACGTGTATTATGTTAAAATGTATTAAGTTAACGTTGACATGTGTATAACTAAAATGCCACGTATTTATATAGATTGCAGCTATTTTATTAATTTAAAATGTGTTAAATTATATTGACGTATATTTAATTAGATTGATGTGTACATTATTATGTTTTCATGCATTTAATTAGGATGACACATTTTAATTAGTTCGAAATATATTTAATTATGTTGCAATGTGTTTAATTAAGTTGACATGCACGTGCAAACTTTAAATAATGACTTTTCAATATTTCGCTATTGTCACCGGGTTTAAGCCCTAGTGCAGATTGAAAATAAATAATTATTTATACTATAATCCGTGACTTTGCAGGAGTCTATGAAACTATAAAGTAGTAAATTGAACATTCCTCAATACCTAAACACTATTTTGAAGATTAGATACGACGAAATCTACTGCTATTAGCGTCTAGGTTGCAGTTTCATAGCAACGCAGATAGAAATGCTTAACAAGTGCAGATGTGAAAGTACTTTCGTCTATCGAGTGCTTTTCCCTTTAATGCACAAACTATCCCGTGCTAGAGGGAGAGACAGAGAATATACGCAGTACCTACTTCAGAGCGCAGCACCTTTCACCCGCAGGCTAAAAGCATCCCATTCTATTTGCGTTAGCCATTAGCGACGAGCGTTTAAACTATATTTATTTGTGCCTGCCCAACAAAATATAAACTGCTTCCAGTAAAAATTCGATGCACTAGGTTTACTTTTCGTTGCACTTTTTTTTCACAAAAAGGTTTTATATAAATGGGAACTCTGCAAAGATTCAAAGTAATAATTATAGATGGAAAAATATAAATTATTTAGTGCCATTAATTGTAGCATTTTGTAGAATTGAGTAAGATAAATTTTATTGTTTTTGTTTCATAAAAATTCGTAACAAATCATATGTTTCATATTAAACCTATTTCAGATGATTTTTATGGTAATTTTTTTTAATAAAATCGAGAAAATTTTGTGATAAGCCAAATGCTACAAGTTCCGACTCGTATACAATATTTTTATACCCATGTGCTGTATTGTTAGCACTGAGCAGCAAGGAATAACTCTAATTCTCCTTTGATGTTGCTCCAACCTGCCGAGAGTTTCAGAAACAGTAGCCCTTGCGGCTTACTGTGTGTTAATTAGCATGACAAACTCTAAACCTAACTAATAAAATAAAAACTGCTCTATACTACATTACTTAACGATGTGTCCGTTTTTGCCCTTCAAAATCACTTAAAAATACATGACCATCGTGAAATTATTCTAATTTTCAAAAATAAGGGGGAAAAAATAAGAATTTTTGCAATCATGAATATTACAAAAAGAAAAATAACATTTTTAAAAGTATTATTATTATTATTATTATTATTATTATTATTATTATTGAGATTAAACTACAAAATTAATCGTATACTATTAATTAAATGAAGTATATGACCATTGATAACTAAGCTATGCTGTGTGGGTATTTTTAAACATTTTAAAATGTAACCATGTTTATGAACTGAGCCCTTGATATCATCTTTACATTCACCAAAATAGAGAGAAATAACAGAAAGTTTCGAGTTACATTGTGTATTTAAGATGATGTTCATATGTTTCAATAAAACAAAACATGTTACTATTTAAAAACAATTGCAATGTACTAAGTAAATATAACAATAAACAATATGCGGGGTCAAATGTCCTTTTATTTTGAAACAATAGAGAGAAAAACGTTAGAGTACTTATTAAATGTCGGTTTTCAGATATGCCCCTACTCCTAAGATCCGGTTTCCCTCATTTTCAGAAATTATTTGTCTTATTGTATTTAAATTGTATTTGCAGAGTTTTGTTGTGAAAAAATAAATATTGGTGGCCCTAGAACTATTTTAAATTTTTTATTTTCAGATAAATCTCCACTCCTAATAGCCCAATTTCACTGATTTTCAGAAACAAATGTTCTTATTTTATTTAAATGGTACATACCTAGTTTCATTGAGAAAAAATAAAAATTGCGGCCGCCAGAGCGCACCTCACACGTTAACCCCCCCTCCTAATGACCCAATTTTCGGTTTTTTGAATTCGGTGAATCGTTTATTAATTGATGAGTGTATTCCGAGTTTCTTTGAGGAAAAACAAAAGTTGCGGCCGCTAGAAAGTTATATATATTTAAATATAATTATGAAAGTAGAAAAAAACACTTAGATAAAGTAGCACTTGATATTGCAATTTCAAGTGTGGCTAAGTGTTTTATCCTTTCTACTTTCATAATTATAATTAATTTGTTACATTTTTAAAAGTGTTACTTAATTTTTATTTTTATTATATATATATATATATATATATATATATATATATATATATATATTGTGTCGAGTGTCTAATAGAATCAATGCAGATTTGAAGAAAATTTTCAAAAATATTTTCACGGGTACAACCGCAATAGCTTCCTGCTGCATTTGTTAATAACTTGGCTGGTAGCACATATAAATGATCCAAAGGTTCGTTTTAACTGCATTTTTTGTTGCATATGTTTAGAAATTTAATGGCATATGTCAGCGGTATTTAGTGCATTAAAATACGGTCGCTAATTGTGATGGACATCCCACATGCCAAAAAATAATATAAAATAATCTGCAACTGTTTAGATTTGTTATTATCCAAGTACTTTAAAATTACAAACCTATGTTACAACAAAAACCCTTACTAATGGAAACATCTTAAAATATTATCTAAATTTGCATACAAAGCATATTTAATGTTCGCCTCAGTTTTTGTGACAAAGAAAACGTTTATTCTCTAAACCAGCGTTATTAAACACTTAAACACTTTGCCGATAGATTGTCTATTTTTCTAAAAAGCATAGCTAGCCATAAAAACTGCCCAGAGTGTGTAAAGAAGCAAAACATTTGAAGCGAGTAGTGCAGGCGAGCTTCAGTTGTCATGGAAACTCGATTTCCAGTCCATGCAGAAACAATTGAAGCTCTACTTGCTTATTAGCCCGCCCTTCCGAGTGAACGACGGAGATTTTAATTTCAGTTGTGAAGTGGAAACGCCTCGTATATCTTCCAGCTGGTTACCTGCGCCCCTGAAATCAAGTTTCCAAGTTTGCCTGCCAGCGCTTCTCGCCTATTAGGAGCCTACTGCTCGTTAAAAATATTCCTTGTACCGAATGCTATCTTCTTTTTTGAGCGTCGTTACGCAAACCAATTAATTGCGCTGCTTCCGTTGCTTACGTACAAACTGTGCTTCTTGGTTTTCGATCATTTTAGTGCGCGACTAGTGACTACTGCATTTTTATAACAGCTTAAATGCTTCTAACTTTCTTAAGGGCCTTCGGAACGTTATACCGAAAACTGAGCTATATGAATATTTATTTATTTCAAATAAAATTTATTTAAACAAAAAACCGTCAAACTATTCATTGAGAAAGAAGTTTAACGTTGATTCACTCCCTCAGCTTCGGCGTATCTACTTTGAAATTTCGTCGGAAGTTACTGCTCTAACTGCCGATACTCTAGATGCCATGAAACGGACGACAAAACCATGATGTCGTACGTTGTTGGTACATTGATGACAGATTTTGTCAAGTATCTACTAAACAGTTATTTTAATAAATATTAAATTGTGAAAGTTATAAACTTTGTTTTGATCCTGTACATGACATTTGTAATCACAAGGCTGGGTTGACCCCGTTTCAAGCCTTTCTAACTTAAAAAAAATTCCTAAGCGAGTACTGGGAATCGAACCCGGGCCTCCCAGCCAGCAGCGCTAACCATTAGACCAAGCAGGCGATCCTTCTCTCGTAATAGGAGAGTGAATTTATTGCTAATTTTTCCAAAACGTAATATTTACTTTTAATTTTTATTAAACGTCTACATTTATCATTGACTAAACGAGAATATTGTTATACATAACAATATTGGTGGTTGTTAAAGTGGTAGAACTGAATTAGTTAGGTCTGTTTTTGGATATGTAAGCAATATGCATTTAAATGTCAAAAGAATTTTTTTTTTGGTTCCTGACGACGGTTTATTTTATGAAAGATATACTGTGCTATCATTTCAACTCTGTATATTACACCAAAAAGACCCTACAAATGAACATTTTTTACAGGCATAATTTCTCGTGCTAAAATTTAATTTCTAATATTTTGTTAGCTTAACGCATAATGTACTGGTTTCATTCAGATACCGCCTGTGAGGAGTGTGCAAGTTGAGATATGTTCAGTTTCGGTCATTGCAAAACGGAGGTGACACGCTAGGAACTTAAATTCTGCTTTCGTCTCAAAAATCTTCATCTGAGGCCTGTGGAGTTTGCTTTTCCTTATAGGACAGGAAGAAGGGACCCGGTGCTTCAGTTTGTGCTCTAACCGAAGAAAACATTAACACCGCTGCTGTCTTTGTGGAAGGGGATCGCCTAATAAAATTAAGAACACTTTTAGAAATTTGATAATTTTGTTCGGAGCCACTCATACGTTGGTAGCTGAAAAGATGCATATGAGAGGTGTTTGTGCACGGTGGGTTGCAGGTTTGCATGTAGTTGAAGATATTACAGGAAGTTGCCGAGTTACTTTCAAAGATAATTACTAATAATGAAACTTAACTACATACTTTCGGTCCTGAGAGCAAACAGCAAAGCTCTGTGTGGAAATTTCCATCATCACCAACACCAAAAATTGCCCAAGTGGTTGTTTCTGCGGGGAAGTTGTAGCCATCTCATTTTTCGATACCCAGTGAATTGTTTACCAGCATGTCGTACTTGCACACAACTGTAACTGGGCAATACTACAGAGATGTCCTGAAGACTCTGCAAGTCCATATCACGTTACCATGCAACACGATAATGCACGGCCTCACATCGCAAATGTTATTGCTGAATATCTACAAAAATCAATGTGTATCTCACCCTCCCTATAGTTTGTAGCCCTCTTTTTCCCCCAAATTGAAGAAACATCTTCATAGGAGGCAGTTTCATGATAGAAACAGTGATGAAGGCTGAGGAGGCGGTTCTGAAGGACTGTCATAAAGTAGTGTCCAGCAGGTCTTTGAACACTGGCGGAAACAAGTGCTTTGCATCTAATGGGAACTACTTTGAGAAATATTATCAAAATTATGGGCATGAATGTCAAAAATATTCTTTATTGTATATCGCGAAGTAAACTTTTAGAAACGAATAACTTTTTTTTATTCAGTGCTATGAATGTTTAGTTTCTTAAGAATGAGGAAATAAAAACCAGTTTAAATAACTGGCACTGTTTTATTCAAAATGTCCCTCTCTCTTTCTGACTCTGTTTCTCTCTAGATTGTGTTTTTCTCCCTCATTCCTTCTCTTTCCTTTACTCTTTCTGTCTTCAGCTCTTATGCACTTTTGTTCTGTTATCTTCTTTTTCTTATAGTTTATTTCCAACTCTTTTGCTTTTGCTCCAGTACATCCCTCTTTTTTTCTTTTTCTTCTTGCTTTATTGGTTTTAACATCTAATATACATATTTTCTTTCTTTCCCCCCCCCTTTTTGTGACATATTTTTCTTTTTTATTTTATGTTAATCATTACCTGCATTCCTTTTTTCTTTTTGCGTTTTTATTCTTTACTTTCACGTTCATGTTTTTTTTTTTTTTTTTTTTTCCTTTTTGCTGATATGCTTAATTCTCTGTCTCTCAGCTCGATTTCCCTGTTTTTAATTTTATTTGAACTCTCACGTTTTGTTCTATTTGTAATTTTTATGTATTATTTACACTTTCTTTTCCCTTGCTTTCCATTTCCTCTTTTGTACAAATTCCGTTTTTCTTTTGTTATCGGTTATTTTCCTTTCTCGTGTTCCTTTCTGTGTCCTTGTTACGTTGTTTAATATTTTATTTCTTTCCGTTTTTTATACACATTTTTGCTGTAATTTCTGTCGTTGTATCTGTTTTCTTCCTTATTCTATCGTATGTATTTTGTTGTATTCTTCTGTTGTTTTATCTCCTGTTAATGATTTCCTGAACTTACTTTTCTCAATTATTTTTTGCTATTTTCTCTCTCCAGTAAATGTTTTTACGCGTTCTTTCATATTCTTCTTCCGGTTCACTCTTTTTTCTTCTTCTTTTATTTTCTTACAGCTATTCTTCATTCGTTCTCTTTTTTCCCCTAAATCTTCTTATTGTATTATTTTAAAATCTAATTTTACATCGTTTCATTTTCATTTTTTTCATTTGAGACCCAGTTTTCATTTTTATTTTGTGTTAATCGTCCTGATTATTTACCTCTATTCGTTATTTCTTTTTACGTTTCTATTTTTTACTTTCACGTTCATGTTTTTTCTTTCTGCAGATATTCTTAAGTTTGCTTTATTGTTGGTTTTTATTCTCTCTCTCTCTCTCTTCTCGATTTTCTACCTGGATATGTACTTTTTTTATTTTGATTCTTAAATTTTATTCTATTTCTAATTTTTATGTACTATTTATATTTTCTTTTTTCTTAATTGCTATTTCTGCTTCTTTCCTGTAAACTGTTTTTTATTTTATGGGTTATTTCCATTTTCTTTTTGTATCCTTGCTACTTTATTTTATACATTTATTTCTTTCCTTCTTCTCTGTATATTTCTACTGTAATGGTTTTCTTCCTTCTTCTATTGTCTGTATTTTGTTGTATTTCTTGTGTTATTGTTTCTTCTATATTTGGTTTTCTTGTCGTTCCTTTCTCAATTATTTTATGCTATCTACTTTATCTTTTTTTTTTTAATTTCATCAATTACATGTACGTTCTTTCTGCATATTTGCTCTTTCTTTCAATTTTTTTATTTTTATCTTTATAGCTCCATTCATTGTCCTTTACATTAACCACCCGTCTTCCTACTTAGTTTCTCTTTGCCGTTCTGTTATTACACGTTCTTTCTGCCCCAATAATAAGCAACATTATACCCATCAATTACTTGCTATTTATTAAATCGATGTAGGTACATGACGCACAGTACCCTCGAGTATTGATCTCCCCAAGTACGTCAGAGCTTCCGCCGACAACAGCTGGTGGGACGTTTGTCAATACACACGAAACTCGAAAGGTGGACCTCTCACCTCAAGTTCTTCCTTTGATACTTCAAGAAAACGAAGAAAGTCTAAAGATGTCCCTCCCCCCGCCACGTTGTCAAACTCGGAAGCCAAGTTTATCTAAAACTTCGCCAACAAGAGAAGGAGACCGCCTTTGTGGGTCGTGGATCCCTTCTATGATTAAAAACATTCCAACAAAAGGAAAACTTCTCGAGAACTGTATAGTCAAGTTGCCTTCAACTTTTCTTTACCGATGTTTCATATACTCGACTATCGCCAAGTTTCACAGTATGCAGGGAAAGGAAGGACTGCAGCTGTACTAGTCGTGTTGGGCTCAAGACCGGACGACATTGTTGTTGAACTCAAATAATACAATGCTAGTACAGTTAAAAATAAGTCTTTAAACCTGTAACATTCTTGTAGAAAATGTGTCAAGTATAGTAACAAAGTCATTTAAAAAAATTTTTTATGGAAGAAATGTTCTAGTTTTGGTGGCAACCCTTGAAGAGTCTAGGGCTTGTATGACTTACCTTACAGGTGTATTAACTTCCTAACGGTACCAAACTCAGACCTTATAATCAAGAAGAGAATATGAACACAGAGGATTTACATAGAACTAACACATTTCTTTATTTATTTCAAAACGAATGACACTAGCCACAATTTATTACACCTCAAATGTAGAGTATCATTGAAAGATTATTAACCTCTATAGTAAATGTTGAAAATGTTATCGCTCCTGCATAAGACATAACTCAACACGTCGTTCCATGTTACTGGAGGACTGTGTTGTTCTGCTTCAGATCGTCCAATGTCAGGGGGAAATCAGGAGATCTCGATGACACAGGTTCTTGGAGATTATCCGGTCCTCAAAGATAATTGGTTTTATGTGTGACATGTAGCACCATATTGTTTGAAATATCCATAACCCAGCTGTACATCGACCAGTTGCTCAACAAACTCCATGAAAATCAGGTGGTACTCTGCTGTTTCCACAATCTGGTCATAATAAATGAATAAATAATTTGTTCCACTATTCTCTGTGCGGATATTACGCATCAGACCCCGATTTTAACTGAGTGGATAGGTGCTTCGTAAATGACATGTGGATTTTGTACGGTCCAATAGCGTGAGTTCTATGAGTTTGCATAGCCTGGCTTCATCTGTGAACATATGCCAGGATTTTGCACAATGCACGCCTGAAACCCACGACAATACTGCACTCTTTTATCCCCATCTGGTTCCTGCAACTGTAACCCTATATGGTTTTAGGTGAGCACTTTTTACAGCTGTCTGATATATTGAGAAGGTGTGCCCGGTCTCTTGCGACAAATGTCTTAATGACTTCCGGGGTGACCGCTCCTGTCAAGCCCGGACGTCCACAACAACCGTGGGCAACGGTGTTGCCGTTTTCACTCACCAGAGATGCAGTTGTTTACAATTTGTTGACCAGTGCCAGTATTGTGTTTCTTTCAGTGGGAGATTGCAAACAAAGTTCTCTCTGGTATGCCCTTCGAGTAGCTGAAATTGAATTCCTAACCCAGTATTGCTTCACAAGGAAGATATGTTGATTTAATGTGTACTGCATTTTCACAGCGGCAAGAACAAAAGTATGGGAAACATAATAAAATATAAACATCTGCACATCTCGTGACAGAGAATCAAAACTCCCAAATATCGCTCTTAATTTGACGTTAAACTCGGGACATTGGGTGCATTTCCAGCCGAATTATTAAGAAAGAAATGTGTTAAATATAAATCACTCTGTATAAGAAAAGTTGATGGCTCTGACAATTCCCTCATTGGGAGTCCCCAGATTCGCTCATCCTGATTTCAGGATCGAACGTGCCAAATGAGGGGCGGTGTTGTGTATGTTGGGACATTGACTTGCGCTTTGGAAATATTTTTACCCTGGCGTATGGTATGCAAGCAGTCCTTGAACACCTTGGAGAGTAGGGGTCCGCCAGTGTTGGGAAGCATTGTCTAAGTGCGTACATCACTGCATACTTGCCTCGTAGACCCAAGATCGATCTCGGCCAGGACCGATGGATTTTTTCGGGCGTAAAAATCTTAAGTATAACTTCCTTCGTAAGGGAAGTAAAGCCGTGGGTCCCGTGTCTTAGATTTACGGCATGTAAAAGAACCTCAAGCCTGAAAGAAGAGGCCTCTGAGCAAAATTTATCGGTCGTTTCACGCCCTGAATTAAATGGGATGCTGATGATCTGAGATGTTAAAGAGCGTCCGTAAATTAAACAATTCAACAAAAGTGCCTCACCACCATGGAACCTTGTCGATTTGTGTCTCCCTCGCGCCATCCCTTCCTCCGATCCAAATCAAGCAGTTTACGCCTGCGCAATAGCTCGTTAAACATGACCACCGCATTGTCGAATTACACACTGCTACAGCAAATAAACATTACTCTTTTTATTATGTTTATTTGTTTGTTTTATGTGCTCAGAGATAGTTACATCTTCAAAAATGTAAGTACACCTTAAGGGATGTTCAATATGGAGACAGGGAAGAAATAATGTATGAGTGAAGACCGCGTTGAGTGAGGCACCAGTTTACGTTGGAAGCCGCGAAACCAGACTGTTGTAATATCTATAGAAATGTCCATGATATTCATGAGTATAGAATGTGTAATAGATGGGTCCCAAGGCAACTGTTCGGCTGAGAAGCTCTTGGGCGGTTATATTCATGAAGAAGATGCTTTTCCACATCAATTTGTGGAAGGAGTGCTGGGTACACTATTATGAACCAAACGATACATACGTGGAGGCATTCATCATCTCTGATGAAGAAAATTTTCAATATAAAGACTTACTCAGGAAAAGTCACCAATGGTTCTATTTTTGTTTACCTCCAGGAAAGGGTCACTGATCGAAGAGACTTGCTGTGAATAATAAAATGTTCCGTCAAGGAACATTACAGCTTGACAACGCCATAAGGCTGCGCATACCTTGGAGTTGGAATGGAAATTGTTACAACATTCTCCATACAGCCCAAATTTGGCACAATCAGGCTTTTATTTATATTTACATTTGAAAGAACATTCACATGGTCTAGCAAAGCCCGAAAGTTAGACAAAGTAGTTTTTTTAATATTTGAGAGTGAAATAGACATAAACTGTTTCCGTTCATTTGGAAACGGTTGGCCGGGTTTTTATTTTGCCTATTTTGGTTGTTATCAAATTTAAGGCTTAAAACATTTTCCCTGTATTAAATCGTTATGAATTTTTGTGCGATTATTTAAGCATTTCAAAAAGTACGGAAAGTATTCAACATATTGAAGTGAAAAAAGTTATTATGGCGTGTTCACCTCACAAAAATATATATTGAGATTCTTGTTATATATTTATTTCTTTTCAAGCAGTCAAAAACTTTCTCCTCAACCCATTAACTTAAACGCTTTAAATAGCAGAACCTTCAGTAGTGAAAGGAACACACGGTTACCTCGGGCATACGAATACCAGGAAATAGAGAGGGTGACGGAAGTACTGTAGTTTTGAATAATCCTGATGAATGGCCTTGTATCGATCTGATCGAGACAATTCTAGAAAATTTGTGATTGGAGTAACTTCTGAGTTACATAAATGTAACAAACAACTGCAAGCGAGAAAGACGAGAGCGGTACAGCTGTGCAATAAACTGTCCCTACAGTGTGTTCAGTACGGAAGTAAGAGAGATACCTGATTCCCCTATAAACGCATGGACATAAAATGAACTCGACCAGAAACCACAGCGCAACTATTGCTCATTCACCAGGACTATTCAAAACTACTTTTCTTTGTCTTGATCAACAGTTCCATTATGTTCTGAAAGATGAACGTTCTGTTGTAACTGGTATGAGTTCTTCCGAAATAACTTGTTTTAAATATGCTCCAATCACTTCAGTGGAAGTAGAACGTTCTTTTTCCATGATTAAAATGTCCTCTCTGACAATCAGCTGACTATGACAGTTGATACCTTGAAAAAACATTTTTTGTTGCTTGTAACCAAGAAAAGTAAGCTTAAGTACTTTAATTATATATCTAAATGTATATTTTGTTAATGATAAGTGATATTACTCTCTGTATAAAGCCTATTTTCTGTATTTTAAATATCTTTTTGCCTGACTATTTTAACCAAAGTAAATACCCGAACTTCCGGACTGTTGTCGGAAGTTTGCACAGGATACAAATTATTGAGGCGATTGAACATTGGTGAACCAGTGTATTAACATTTTCCCTTTGCTTTCTATTCCCTCCTCCATTTTTTTCATATTCCACCATCTGCTACAACATCAAGTACTTAAATAATTTCAATGTTTTCCCCTGGCTTAATTTCCTTCCATTCAAAAAGATTAACCATAAACAGTCATACTTGCATATTTTTGTAGTAATCATAGCAAGAAAACTGGCAGTTATGTACGGGCGGGCGTAGCACTACTGTTAACTACAGGAGTTTGTTTAATTAAACTCGCTCCAAAGCTTTTCTTTCAAGAAACAGGCAGACTCTCTGGAGCACACAAAAAGTGCACTTGCGAACGGTTAGGACAGAAAGTGTGTTTGTCGGCCGGTGATGTGAGATGCAGGCGCAGATGCTGTACTTGAGAGATAACAAAGGCGGTCTAAAATATAATTACCTCTCGCCAAGAGATGCTCTTAAACACAGTGGTAGGTGTTTTCTCAAAAAGCTTCATTTTCTCTTGTTGAACTAACAAGGATGGAGTTTCCTGTGCTTAAGACATAATAAACATAACTGTAAAATCACGTACAGAGAGGATAATAATATTTAGACTTCGTTAATGCCTACAGCCCCTGCTGCATTATAAGATACTTTGAAACGATTACCAATAATGGAGATGCAGGCGTCGACAGATACACCACGTATTACAATGTACAATTAACATTTAATAATGCTTATTTACCTCATTATGAATCTCAAACCTGTTAGCGAATAGGGAAGGAATATTTGAATAATTTCTTCAAATCTTCATCTATTCTACGTACTAGGGACCGAAAAGACAACACATACCGAGGGCGCCAAA
Organism: Metallyticus violacea; assembly: GCA_030762175.1. Taxonomy (NCBI): domain Eukaryota; kingdom Metazoa; phylum Arthropoda; class Insecta; order Mantodea; family Metallyticidae; genus Metallyticus; species Metallyticus violacea. The sequence goes on along the minus strand of CM060839.1, from coordinate 18,220,463 downwards.
AAGTATATACACACTTTCACTTTAATATATTTCAAAGTTGAACCGAAAAACAACAGTAATGTGTAGTATGATGTTCTGTAAACAGATGTGACTCACATTACGTTATGCTAGCGTTGCGACAACAAAATGGAGTCAAGATTATCGTTTGAACTGCGGAAAGCAATTTTGAAGTGGTATTGGAAAACCGAGAATGTTGTTGAAGTTCAAAGACAATGGAGATGTGTGTACAGAACAGAACTGCAAACCCGAGTAACAATTGCACGCATTCGAGACAAATTTGAGACTCACAGTACCACATGCGATGTTCACAAGGGCAGATCTGGGAGACCTCGCACAGCAACAAGCCCCAAGGCACTGGATAGGACGAAGAGATCCGATTGAGTTTCCACCGCATTCTCCGGATCTAACTCCGTTGGACTTCTACCTATGGGGAACTCTTAAGGATGTTGTATACCGTAGAAAACCAGCTACACTAGCAACACTTCGGGAAGAAATTGAAACGGCAAATCGCTGAGAACACTTTCGCAAACGTTGCTCAATCAGTAGTTCAACGTACTCAAAAGTGTATCGACGCCGATGGTGGGCATTTTGAGTAACTGTTGTAACTGTAAAAGTCTAAGATGATTAGTGCTCATCGTTTTCTGTTTGTGTGAATTCAGTTTTGTTATGTTAACACAGTTTTTTCTTTGCTTGAAGTGTGTATATATTTTTTGGCACCCTCTGTGTATAAGTGTGTGTGTGTGTGTGTGTGTGTGTGTGCGTGCGTGCGTGTGTCCGTTAACGCTCTAGCGGTCGCACTTTTTGCTATCTCTCAAAGAAACTCAGTATATTTCTCTAAAATAAATTGACATTTTCCAAAAATCAGGGCAATTAGGAGTGGGGATATACCCGAAAAACGAGTGGGGGTTAAAGCCAAATAAAAAATCGCTCTAGCGACCGCAATTTTACTTCTTTTTAAAGGAAACTCGGTATATGCCGATGAAATTAACTAAGAATAATATTTTCTGAAAATTAGTAAAATCGGATTATTGGGAGAGGGGTTTACCTGGAACTCAAAATTTAATAATTGGTCTAGTGGCATTAACATTTGATATACTATTTAAATAAATTGAAAATAAAACATTTTCTGAAAATCAAAGAAATCGGGCCATTAGGAGTGGAGGTTTACCCGAAAATCACATAAGTATGGTTTTCTTCATAAGGGAAATAAACCCGTAAGACTCATTTTGTAGATTTACGGCACATAAAAAGCCTCAAACCCGAATGAAGAGGTCTCTGAGTAAAATGTATCGGGTATTTCACCCCTAAATAGAACGACACGCTTATGACAATTAAAGAGTATTCTTAAAATAAACACAACCTTAGAGTAATACTACAGGCAGGGCTTTCACGGAAAAACTATCCCGCGCGCGCGGTGTTTTGATTCCTTGTGGCTGGGCGTGTGGCGTCCGTCCAAGAACTACTTTAACGCAGCTTCTGAAATTGTGCTTAAAATTCTCATTTCATAGGAAATGCTGGAAATGTTGTCCCTCTTCGTCTAAAAGTCAACAACAACAATACACTTATTGTTTGTTATGCATAAATGAAACCATTTTTTCATCGTCATTTTTGGTAGCTAGTAAAAGGGATCGATGGAGGTTTGAAGAAAATTTTTAAATAAATTTAATGGATACGACCGCAATAGCTACTACATTCCTTTGGAATTAGCTAAATTGTCGTTTTCCCATTGTGCTGAATTCTATTTGTATGTCATGGCCACCTGTGAAGAAAACAGGAAAAGAATCATTGCCTAATTTAATATTCCCCAACAACGCAGGAGTCTGTTGCCATGACAACATTGTTCCCTCTTTGCATTATGAAAGAGCGCAGTTCCGCTCAACTCTCATGAGCATCGCTGCTCCAGAATTCGCAACAGACGTTTGCTAACTTCAAACGAAGTTAACTTGTATTTTGAACGGAATTACGGCACTGTAAATGCGTACAGTTGGCCCTTATGGACGGCGAAAACAGTGGAATGACTTCGCTAAAACAAGAAACAAACGAATGCCTCAGGCATTTGGAATGTACGCGAGAGTTGCCTTGTAAAGCGCCGGATACATCCTTGCCAGGGGAGACCAAACTTCTGCCAGAAATAACATTAGGCCTAATTATTAGTTGTCAGGCTTTTAAATTATTAAAAGGTATAGTATAGAAATTGTGTAGCAACAAGTTCTCCGTACTCTCGAAACTAAAAATGTATGTACATCAAAAACGTTTATACATTAAAAAATTTTTAATTAATGTTGTAACAAGTAGCATAAATTTTAAAGTGGTCATAAGAAATATATGTCTTGTTCATAAGCTTGTAAATAGTTACTGGTGTCTACGCAATTTTTGTTGAATGAAAACTGTTCGTATTTTCTGATTCTTTACCACACGGAATCTCTCAAACCGGCCTTAGTTTTGTTTCAGAAGTCTGTATTAGAGAAAATAAGAGTTTTTATTGTTTGTTCATTGAAGAGATACATAAAATAAATATTCTGAGAGATTTAAACAAGATTATAAATGGTTCGCTTTAGGAATGAAATAGTACGGCTAAAGCAAAGCATTGGACAAAAAAAATTGGGCACAAAGGAGTAATTGCTCTTGGAGGAAAAAACATAAGTATGAACCATTGGTTTCTCTTTCTTTATGTTAAGTTAGACCTGATGAAGGAATTTGTTACTGCTCTGAATAAGGAAAGTGATTGTTTCACTTTCTTGTTACAAAGTTCCCACAGAAAACTGAAGCTAAGATAGCAGCAGGTGTTTTCGTGAACTTATGCAGAATGAGACCTTTCCTCTGTCAATGTCGGAGTTAGAGAAGTCAGCATGGTGACAACAAGAAATTTAAAAATATAAAGAAATTGTGAAGGAAATGTTACAACATTTTAGAAATCTAGGATGCAGAATGAGTGATAAAGTGCATTTTCTCAGCAGCCGTATTGATTACTTCCGTGTGAATTTTGGTGCAACGAGTGAAGAACAAGGTGGCGGTTTAATAAAAACATTAAAACAATGGAAACCACTATCAAGGTCATTGGGATATGTCAATGATGGCTGATTGCTGTTGGTGTTTGAAAAGAGACACTAGTGAAGGACATATCAGAACTTCGAAAAAAAAAAAAATTCTTTTCCCTAAAAGTGAAAAAGTTTGAAAATTCATAATTGTTGACACATAGCTCCCTTTTTCAATGTATTCATTAATATTCTAATTAAAAGCAAACCTTTAAGAACAGTTTTGTTTGGCTGTATGTCTTAAACCTAGCCCGATAGAATTGAAAACATACCTTTCAGGGCATTCATACCATGTATATCCAGGCAGAAAAATAAAAAAGCAAGGAATTTGTTTATATACCAGTGTAATATGTAACAAGTATCAAGAAATTGGGTTCGCTTCTAAACCCTAGCGCCTATCCCATTATAACCACTCTTCCTTTCTCTTCATCATTCCCTTCCTGATATTCCTAACGGTCTCATCACTATACGCCGAGAGAAATATGCCGCGAGGTCGTAAATCATAGAGTGCCTATTTTGTTTCTTCCGTAGTAAATAATATTTAATATTGTACCCCGATGTAGTAGAAACTCATGTACCTGCCCTCCGCCTTGAGACATAACCTGGATTCTATTGAAAACTCGCCACAATTTATCTTCCCGAATTTTGACACCATTCTCAAGAGCATGTTTGTCGCATTTGATGTGCTGTTGTGTTGTGAATCTCTTTTTTACTGTCACTCCAACTCCCGGTATAATAATATCGAACTATGTCTTAAACAAGTCTTTGCCAAAATTAGATATAATCCAGTTTAAATTGTACTTTTTATGAGCCTATATTTTCGGCATTTTTAGAGCGCAACTGACCTGCAAATAAAACATATAATTCTGCATCAGCTGTTTTTCATGCCACCAAAGTAATTGTTTATCAAGGTTCTATACGAGAGATAAGTCATAAGTCATAGCAACTATTTTTTCCCCCTTGCAGAAAAGGATAACACAAAAAAAATATATGACTGAAAGTGTATTGAATGTACTTTCAAATGAAGCCACTAGATGGTATATGAGAACAGAGCTGTGTGTCTCACACGCCATGAACTTGAATAAGAACACATTTACAGCTGCATAACAACGCACTATTATTTATATTTCACAGGATAACACACAGGTTACATTATTCTAACAAAAAATCCACTTGAGTTGTGCGTGGAGTGAATAAGTTTCGCACACTCCGCTGTTGCTCGGGCGTTGCATTAGCAGCAAGAGAGCACTAGTGATTTCTGTAGGTCGTGTAACGTCGAGTGAAAATGTGTGCAAAGTGGGTGACACATAATTAAAAGAAATACAGAAGTGGACTCGCTACCAAACATATCGCATCAGTCTGGCTAGATTTCAGCAGATGGAACGTTGAATTTCATCATTGCAATTGCTGAAACATGGGCAAGGTCGTATGAACCAGAACTCAAGCGAGAGTCCAGTGAGTGACGTCATCCTGAATCACCACAAAATTCGCCGAACTCCTCGTCCTCATGGTGTGTCATCCAGTGCTTCAGGGGACCGCTGTGAATGCTCAATATTACAGGTCTGTTTTGGTGTTACAATTGCCCCGTGCCGTGCGCACCAAATGGCCAGAACTTTTGAACAACTCACACAGCCGACATGTCAAGTATGTTTTAAGCGGTGGGAATGAGAAGTTCTTCATATTCGCCCGATCTCAGTCCCTATTGATTACCAAAGTGAAGCAGCCATTGTATGGCAAACTTTTTGCTAACATTTGGACGCGAAGGATTCAAGTTAGCCGCTCACATGCAGCAGATGGTATTCAGCGCCTTTCACATCGCTGGCAATGAACCTTGGACGTACTTGGAGACTTCTTCAAAGGCTGCTAAACATCTTAGATTATCTGGGAGACCCGTCTTGTGTTGATTTGCAACCCTGTATAAATAATTGTGTGTAACTTTTGCCCTTGCCGTAATAAATCATGTTGTTGTGCTTTGCTTCTTCCCTACGAGGGCCGCCTAGCGGTGGTATCACTGGGCAATAAATTCCACAAACTTTCAATGTTTTATCGTAGATTTTTCATGTTGTCGCCTGTAGTAATTAGTAATGAACTAGTGGTCACTTATGAGACTCTGTTTGTGCCACTTCATACTCATTAAATCCTAGAATGTGTGCCTGATGTTTCTGACAAGCTAATGAGTTAGTTTAGCATTTTTACTACCACAGTTATTTCAAGGTTAAGACATGTCTCATTTTAAAAATGTCAACCTATCGCGCAAGGCAAGAGTACTGAAGAATAGAAAACACATAAATTAATCTGTAAAAGAAATTAATTTATCGATAAAAAGATAATCAATAAATCACTAAAATTAAAAATCAACTTAAAATAGAAAATGACAAAAAGACGATAGTAAAAAGATTGTTTTGCATGCACAGGTTCACGATCATGATTTGTGCATATATCAGCCTTGCCTACGGTTTAGAAGATGGCACCTGGGCCCTGTTTCACAAAAATATGGTCTAATACATTACAAGTGTATGAACTTGTAACTTGTGAAAGTATTAGTCGGTCACTGGTAATTTGTAATTTCTCCACTAATGTGGGAATATTGGTAACTTCAAATATTAGTATTTAATGATAAAGTTGAAAGTACTGTTTATGACTGATATTAGCGTTTCCTGTTCCAAATGCATATTTCATACCAACATCATAGTTAATGTATTTTTAAGGTTCTTGCTACATGCCACGAAAATAATTTCTTGTTATTCTTCATTCTCTTTTAAATTAATCCCTTTTGACACAATTTCCCCAGTTTTTTATTATAATGAGAACGTGTTTGTCAGGTAATATAAACAAATCAATAAATATAGATGATCAAATGGACTAATAAAATAAATGACCGGGAAGCTGATTCTTCTGCCATCTCTCGACGACTGAAATTGATGCTACTAAAATGTGGTCGTAAGAGACCCCACCATTTCAAAGTGGAGTATTACGCTTGAATATCGATAAATGTATAATAAAGTATTTAAATTGTCGGTATATCTGAGAAATAATACAAGACTCATTTAGCACGAAAGCTAATAATCCGCCATATACATTAAACATCCCTAAGGAACTGACTTGTACTAATACACTTGTATTTATGAGACCATACTTTTGTGCAATAGGCCCTGAGCTCTGATCCGCGTAAATTTATGCTGCAACTCAAACTGCTTTGGACATCCCTAAAATGATATCTTTTGTGCAGTCCTTGCATAAGTCATCACTGGTAATTTTGCACCATAAACAGTCGTGATTTCAGCATATCAATTTCGTTTTCAATCATGATTTGCCTACCTTTATTTCGCAGGTTTATTTTATTTTTAAACCTTTCTTCCAACACATATTTGGAAACGTCAAGGGTATCAGAAGTTGGAGGCGAAGGGCCTATTAAAGCTGTAAGGTTGGTTGTTCTTACCTAAAATTAGTGTACGCGTTAACTAGTGCCTGTGCGCATCCGTAATAATACTTTCCTATGTCTGCCTTACAAGTAGAAGTTACCCAGTCCCGAAAGGCAGCGGCAGCCAGCAGCGCTGTTGTTATGAAGTGATATAAAAACTTAACGTACTATTGTTTTTTTTTTTCTTAAACTTAAACTGAACTAACGGAAAAAATAACATTTATTCGATTAAGAATAGTGCAGAAAAATTATGGAGATTAAATAATAATAATGAGTTAGAAATTATTATTATTATGAAGTAATATTAATTTTTTATGTTCTATTGCTTTTTTTTTGGTGAAACTTAAACTAACTTAACCTAACATATTAAAAAAAAGTAATGTAATAGAAATTTTTATTAAGCAGTATTATTAATTTTTTGTTGTTATTTTTTATTAAACTTTAACTAACCTAACCGATTAAAACAAAGGTTACGAGTTAGAAGTTGTTATAATAGGCTCTTATTAATTTTTATGTTCTTTTATTTTTTTGTTTAACTTAAACTAACCTAACCTAACAGATTAAAAAAAATAAACGAGTTAGAAAATTTTATTGTCAGGTCATTAATTTTTCGTCCTTTTATTATTGTTTATTTATTTTTTGTTAAACTTAAACTAACAAACCTAACAGATTAAAATAAAGTAACGAGTTAGATATATTTATTATGGAGTAATATTAATTAGTTTATGCTCTATTACTTTTTGTTAAACCTAACCTAAGCTAACATATGAAAAAGTAACATTTATTGGATTAAGAATAGTGTACAAAAAAGGGTTATATTATTTTTAAAGTGAAGTAGTAACATTTATTTTGTGAGGGGAAAAAAAAAAGATTACAAGTTAGAAAAAAAAATATTTAACCATTAGGATCCGAACCCAGGACCTCCACTCGACGTTCTAACCTAGACGAGTTACCATCCATGCCTGTAGTGGAAATTATTTGCTTTAAGTAATAGCTACAACGAAAATCGAAACCTTTCGGCTGTCTCCGCTGCCGCTCGGAACTGCAGGTAGCTTCTACTTGTAATTTTAAGTAGGTGAGTGTTGTCTTTAATGGAGTTAACATTTTCGTTGCCGGCTAGCTTTGGTCTAGCCCCCGTTTGCCCTCTTCTGGGATTTTGTAGAACCTGAAACCAAACCAAGGACCAGAATGCAGACGATATTAATTTAAAATATAGCATTTCCCTACTTCAGTGCATTATAATATTATAGACGTAACTGTTTTGTTTTAACAGTAAGCAAAATTTACTATGACTGCTTGTTTTTAAAACTCGTTCTGTAAATCTTCATGTATAGCTCTTTATCCATGATCAACGGAGATCCGACCGTTTATCGTTCAAATTCTTATCATTTACGAATGCCGCACAGTTTATGAGTACGCCCATGCAGGAGGATTGACTGATATACTAGTACGCCATGCAAACGCTAGATGGCAGTTGATAGTACAGTGTGTTCGGGAAGTCCGTATACCCCTGTGCGCTACTAGTGTCTTATTATATTATTATATTCTAATTAGTAATATTATGACCTTATCGTCATTTAGTGATTTGAAACGGCAGACATAAGTTTATTCTCTGTTAAAGAGAGGCCAGTCGCCAATGTATGAACAGACGAATGTCCTCACACAGGAGAGACAATTAGCATCATACGAGAGAACGTAAAGGAACGGTTTTGTAACGTTCCACCGATAAAAAGGATAATGATTTCGTGGGAGAAAGGCGCCTATGACAGGAGGTATGAAAAACGGGTCGAGAAGTGAAGGCGCGCCTGGAGACTAGTGTTAAGGTGTCAGTTGAGCACTACTCCGTAAAATTCATTCGCAAACGTGCTGCTGAGCGTGGCATTCCACGATCATTGGATTACATGAACTACATGGCCGTATCGTCCGACCTTCATCAATGAGCTATCTGAGCAGATTGAACAAGCGTCTTGGCGCATGTCGATCTCTTCAAGCAACATTCCAAACCGACATATCAAGGTCACAAGAGAGTGTGTCAAGTACCGCAGCACGCGAAAAAGAAATGTGCTTTTTATGGACATATGAATGTTGTATCATATCCACAAATGCTGACAATTTGACTTATCTCGTAACTGGAAGAGTTGTGGATAGAGCAAGACGGAGCCCCAGCACACTTCGCGTGCAGGGAATTTATCGTTTAACAAATGATAAACGGTAAGAGTGTGGTTCCCCAACATTTCCACCACCATTCCCACGGCTTCTCCCCAAGTACGTCACAGCTTCCGCCGCCAACAGCTGGTGGGACGTTTGTCAATACACACGAAACTCGAAAGGTGGACCTCACCTCAAGTTCTTCCTTTGATACTTCAAGAAAACGAAGAAAGTCTAATGATGTCCCTCCCCCGCCACGTTGTCAATCCCGCTTCTATTATACCCTGACCTGACAACACCTGTGGGATGTTACCAACATGAAGTTTGCCGCGCGTCGCTACGGAACCAACGCTGAGGTTAAACAAGCAGTACAGAATACCTTCGCTACGACCGGGCCTCCATCTTTGGGGGAAAAAAAAAAGTCACAAAGAACTTGGAGACTCATAGGATTGTGTGTCCACATGATGGAGCACATACGGATCCCTTGGACAACTAGCCAAGCTCTTTACTAAATTACTAAATTCATTACATTAACGTACAGCATATAGGGGTGTATACACTTCCCGGGCACAATATAGGATGTGTAGCGAAAGGACAGTGTTCATTTGTTGTCAAATAGAGAAAGATGTGGGCAAGCGTGGAAGGGAATTGTCATGGGCAAATATGACTTCATGGTTTTTGTGGAAGGAAGGCAGACGTCAAAACTGCAGAAATGCATAGACGTTTAACTGCGGTATGTGGTGAAGAACCTCTTGCATGTCAATGGTTTCGCCAGCGGCAGGGAAGAGTTTATTCCCAGGAACTTTGAGGTTGGATTTGACTTGATTGTGACCTTTGATGAGCTGACATAACTGCAGTCATTCACACCATTATCTCCGAAGATTTGAATTTGAAAACCGTGTGCGCATATTGAGTTCAACGGGACTTGTTACGGACACAGAAGAACAAATGGGTTGAAATCTGTTGTCATCTACTGGAATTGCATAATAAAATACTTTTGTTGATTTGGTTTATTTACGAATACTCTTTAACACCTCAGGTCATCAGCGTCCAAACCGCCACGGGTGGCCGAGGTCGTTAAGGCACGGATTCCTGAGTGGGAGGTCTGCGGTTCGATTCCCAACAGGATTATCCTCCCTGACTGAGTATTTTTCAGGTTTTCTTCAGTCCTCATAAATGGCAAATGCCGGGGAGGGACCCTAAACTTAGGCCTGAAATACTTTCTTACTAAAAAAAAATCCCCAATATTTCATCTCGTGTATCATCAGTGTCATTGCTTGTGGTGCCTCAATAGTAAAAACGGCCGTTAAACACTATTAAAAAAATCGCATTGTCATTCAATTCAGGGCGTGAAACGGGGGACAAATTTTGTTCATAGGCCTCTTCTTTCAGGCTTGAGATTCTTTTACGACATAGAACCACCGCTTTACTTCCCTTCCGAAGGATTTTTACGCCCGAAAAAAATTCATCGATCGTGGCCGGGATTGAACCCGCAATCTTGAGTTTAGGATAATGATGAAGATTGGATTATACCACACATCAGAGAAGAGTGTTCACTCTATGCAAAGGAAACATCCAGAAAATCCCCGTACCATGAAATCACCGTCTTTTGCGGTACTTCAGGCTTCCTTAAGGAACGTCTGCCAACAACGAGACCCTTGCATAGCTAAGACACTGGATTCAGTAACGGCCGAAGGGGAGATGGTCTGCAGAGTGTTTCTCCAACATGATAATGCGCGACCCTACACCAGCAATACTACGACCCGCATCACTGAGGTTCATTGTTGAGCCGCACCCACCGTATTCACCGCATCTCGCTCCGTCTGTTTATGCCTTATGTGACAACACGAGCTCACTGCGAGGTAACGAATTCGGCAACAACGAGGAAATTCGGGCAGTGGTGTAGTACTCCCAAACAATGCTTTCGTGGCGCTGTAATGAAGTTGGTGTTAGTGGGAATGAATGAAGTGTTCAACGCCCGTTTTTGCTATAGAGGCATCACAGGTGGTTAATACTGATGACACATGAAATGAATATTGGGAAAGGATTTTTTTTAAGGAAGGAAACATTCTAGGTCTAAGTTTAGGGTACCTCCCCGGCATTTGCCATTTATGAGGACTGAGGAAAACCTGGAAAAATCCACAGTTAGGGAAGACGGTCCTAGCGGAATTCCAACCCCAAACCTCCCGCTCACGAGTCCGCGCCTTAACGACCTCGGCTACCCGTGGCGGTTGGTATTGGTGGGCATTATATTGACAGACTCCATGTGCATTGTGCCATGTTACAGAATAAATGAGATACAAAAAACACTCTATTGTAAATACTTTCCAAACACACCACATAACATCTAAAGATGGCAGAAAGGATTAAGAATAATTAATGAAACGCCTCTCAAAAATATAATAGAAAATTTTCTAATTACATATTTGAATTGAAGATAAAAAATATAGTTCAATCTCACTCGGTTTCCTTGTAAAAAATCCAGTTGACTGTATAATTAATAAAAGCAAATTTCATGAAGGAAATAGCCAACAAACAGCCGCATTAGTTATAACCAAGTATAATAGAATCTCCAAACAAAGCGGTAAATAAGCATATGTTTTGCAAAATAATTATTCCTGGCAAACTTTTTTTAAAATTGCTTAAGTTTAAATACCTTCCCTCCGCCTCTCCCCTCCTCTCCCCTCCCCTCCCCTCCCCACCCCTTATCTGTACTTCAGTTCGGGCGACATCCGCTTTCAGGAATTCATTTTATATGCAAACGAGTGCAGGAAAAGGAGGCAAAGAAAGTGGATTAAGAATTTCGTCGACGGGGCGGAGGGAAAGGAATTTGGAGACAGATTCTACCAATGTAATGAGGCAGTGATTGGCTGAATTGATCTTGAAATATACGAGAACCTCAGCTGCGCTGCTAGAGGGCCATAAGTGGGAAGGGGAAGTTTAACTTGTCGACCGATAAATATTAATGTGACCAGCAAGATAAGAGTATTAGAAATAATTACTGGTTTGTCTGAAACGTGGCGATGTGACTAAACGGAATTTCTTCCACTGATATATGACATTAAAAGGGTCGGTCCTGGTTGTGTAGTGGTAACCATACTTGCCTGCTAAACCCAAGATCGCGGGTTCAATCCCGGCCAGGATCGATGGTTTTATTCGGGCTTAAAAATCCTAAGTATGGAATCCTAAGTTTCTGAAAATTAGGGAAAGTGGACTATTGGGAATAAAGGTATAATTGGTAACCGAAATTTAAAACGTGATCTAGTGTTTAATTTTCTCTACATTGTTTTAAACTAAACGGATAAATTAATTCAGTATATAAACTGTATTTATAACGATGTATATATTTTATATTTAACAAAAGTATCGTCGTGAAGATATCAAATGTGAAATATTAATCTAATATGTATGTGATAATTATATTTGTATGTAAGAGCGCTCTGTAATAACCTTCAGAAAACGTTTACGTTACATGTTAATAACATTTAAATTAAATTTCAAAGTCACTGAAAATCGATGTAACTTTCGACTGTTTTTATTTACTTAGTACATTGCTATTGTTTTTAAATAGTAACATGTTTTTGTTTTATTGAAACATATGAACATCATCTTAAATACACAATGTAACTCGAAACTTTCTGTTATTTCTCTCTATTTTAGTAAATGTAAAGATTATATCATGGACTCGGTTCATAAACATGGTTACATTTAAAAAAATTGTAAATTTTATATTCATTTTTAAAGTTATCAACTCGGTGAGGAAAGCGCTAAGTTTACGGAGCTCCTGCGTGATGCTTTTTTTTTTTTTTTCAGGACAAATTTTAATAAGTTATACACGTTTTCTTTGTACATTTTGATTATTCATCGTAAGATTGTAAAACTTGTCTTTACTAACATTCTATCAAAATAATAAAATAGAAGAGTTTGTCTTATTCGTTTGTATAGGGTTTTGTAGTTAGAAACGGTATGTGTTACTAATTAACGTAACGCGCACGAGAAGCTGATAAACTACTTAACAGAAGTGAATGTTACTTGTCAGGCTATACAACGCCTGTCTGGCAAACTTGGCTCACACAAACTTACTTCCTTTGTCACTCAAAGTCTTAACAGGTGCCAACTTTGCATTAAATCAACTTAACCTTCACTCGATCGCGAAGTTATCGCTTTATTTACCCTTAAGTTAATTAAAAGATTACAATCCTATCTGCAGAAGCCGTTCTGGTTCAGAATTATTCTGAAAGGCGACTAGAAGAACAAAAATGCCAAAGCGTACCTCACAGAGAAGGGAAAAAAATATCCTGCTGGGAAATGCAAAGTCGGTAAAATTATGCAGAGATATGCACGAACAAAGAAGAAAGCTAATGCTATACCTTTTTTCTGCATGAAAAATAAAGTAGGCCGAGTTTTATCGCCTTCTCTTCAAGGCTTCCCGTCAAGGGAAATTATAATTTTGCCGTGCAAAATTTACAGCCTTCCGGTATATCTTATTTATATTCACGAGGTTTAGATTTGACAGCATGGCTTATAGCCGTCAGGAGAGATATTGCTTAAATGTTCTTTTACACGAAGAATAAAGATCAGTTGATAGAGCAGGCCAAGATATGGGGGGAAGTCAGACGTCACAAGGTGTCACTGCACAATTAGTAGCTCAAAAGTAATCTGCATAAGGTAAATCATTTATCTCTATGGGAGTGTCATTTTGCAGAACAGTACTTACAAACATGTCAAGTGCGGAAACGTGTAGAGATCATAGACCCGCTACACTTCCTGTGTTTATGCGCTCTGGATACAATTTCGACGATCTTTCTCAAAGTAGTCCCCGCTGGATGACATGCGTCATTCTTAGTATTTCTACCAGTCTTCAGAAATCATTTTTGAAAGGTCGTTCAGAATCGCCTCCGCAGTCTCTTCTTCTGAAAATTGAAAATGCCTTCCACACAGGGTGTTTCTTCAATTTGGAGAAAAGGAATACATCGCACGGGGCTAAATCTGGACTGTAGAGAGGGTGAGGGACACACTACACATTCCTTTTTGTGAGATACTCATCAACATCCACCAGCGCCTTGGTTTAGACTGCTGGCAGGAAGACCCGGTACCTGCTTAGGAATTGTTCTAAGTTAGGGAAGTATGAACGGGGTCCACCCAGTCTCGTGAAGACAATTGGGAAGCTGTCTAATGGAGAGATGGCGTTCTTCAATCACGAAAACTGCGTGATAGGCGACATATTGATTATAGGCCCCCCTGCAACACTGCCCTCTATCAATGAAATCATAAGACGGAGGTAGAGGTAGCAGAGGTCGCTGCGGCAAACCATGACTCACCCCAGACTGTAGCGCCAAATGAGAAGCAGGGAAGATCATTGCGGCTTTGTATTGGCGGTGCACAACCAGCTTGTTACATAGTTTAGACGACCCTGGCCGTGATTGAACCCGCGATCTTGGGTCTACGAGGCAAATATGGTTACCACTAGATCACCAGGAACAACTGAGCTGTTTACTCATCCTCATAACTATGAAGGTGTGTCTTCAATTTTGGGAAAGGGAAAACGTCACACGGAACTAAATCTGAATCAAAGGGAAAGCGAGGGACACATTTACTTTAAATTTTTTGAGATATTGAGCAACAATTGCGAAGCGCGGCCGTGCGTTATCGTGCTGCAGCATCCAGCTTACCGCCAAGGGTGGCCGAGGTAGTTAAGGCGCGGACTGTGAACGTGAGGTCTGGGGTTCGATTTCCGCCAGGACCGTCCTACCTGACTGGTTTTTTTCCAGATTTTCCTCAGTCATCATAAATGATAAATACTGTGGAGGTACCCTAAACTTAGGCCTGGAACGCTTCCTTCCTTAAAATATCCTTTCCAATATATCATTTCATTTCATGCATCATCAGTGTCCACCGCCTGTGTTTTTTTTTAAATAGTGCTTAACTTTTTTACTACAGAGGCACCACAGGGGACAACAATGAAAGTAATATCACGTGTACATTGCGCACTAAGCTAACAAAGTAATGTAAAATTTAATTTTAGAGCGAGAAATTATGCCTGTAAAAATCATGACCATTTTTTTTTATTGAAATCCAAGTTTTATGAATATTGCACTGGGAAACTGCTGACAAACCAAAGGCAACTTTGGATAAAGTTAAAGAAATTTAAAAAAATGTATCACTGGTCAATAAATGTATTCTTATTCTTATAAAAATATACGCAGATACTTGGAGAAATAGACCAGAACTTTTAAAGATTCCAAGATTTGGAAGATCTTTAATGTTTTTCATTAATATTTGGGACTCTCAATAAAGGTTGACCTTTCTCCAATTGAATTACAGTAGGAACTCTTCAACCTACAATGTGATCGTAAACTAAAGGGAAAATGAAAATCAAGAAATGTATGATTGACTGCTATAAAAAATGTTCTTGGGTCCGATTTTCACGACTGCACAGAAATCCTGCTCGAATTTTGTTTTTATTTTGGGTCAACATACATTTGCGGGCAGAAAATTAACAAATGAGCTGATATATCACAATTAAAGACCTTGCATGGATCACCAGTTATTTCAATCTTAACATAAAGCTCAGAATCGTTTGCAACGTTAAAAGGTATTACACCAACTGTTGGTTTCTTGTCTTTTATAGTCGCAAGAGATTGTCGAACTTAAAACATCTGGTTTTGCTTGCGTTACATACTTGCTTCGCAAACCCAAGATCATGGCTTCAATCCTCGCCAGAGTTGATTGGTTTTTCCGGCGTAAAATCCTAATATGGCTTCCTTCGGAAGGGAAGTACCCGTGGGTCCCGTGTTGTAGATTTACCGCACGTAAAAGTACTTCAAACCTGAAAGAAGAGACCTCTAAGCAAACTTATTGATGTTTTAGATCCTGAATTGAATAGGACGCTGATATCTTGAGATTTAGTTTTATATAATTCTATATACACATTACATATTTATTTTATGCATGGGTCATAGATCGTACATGCCTAGGTATGATATACAAATAGAACGAGGAACAAATAATAATACAATTAAAACAATTTTAATAACGATAATTAAATAAAAAATTAAATTAAGCAGAACGATATTATCATATATATATATATATATTATCATATTATCATATATATATGATAATATCGTTCTGCTTAATTTAATTTTTTATTTAATTATCGTTATTAAAATTGTTTTAATTGTATTATTATATCGTTCTGCTTAATTTAATTTTTTATTTAATTATCGTTATTAAAATTGTTTTAATTGTATTATTATTTGTTCCTCGTTCTATTTGTATATATATGAATGGAAACCATATCACCCAACCAGAAAATTGCTTTGCATTGCTTCTAGCTTCGCGCACTTTGACTAGGAAATTTCCCATATTTAACTAATGGTGTGAATGGAAACAGGCCCCAATGGACCTCTAATTGTCTTAAAATAGTTTTCTGGGAACAGCGTTTTACTCAGGTGTTCCATTGGGTACATTCGATCAGAATACCCATTCCTTTTCTTCATCACAAAATGGATGCGGTTTCCTAACGGACTTGCCCTTTATTTTTTTAGTCTTCCAACCTCCCAGTCTAAATCAGCATTCCTGATCTTGCCATTCTCCCTAGAACGATATATACCTTGCCCCAAAATAATGTAATTTCATTTGATAGGCTCGAGGAGAGTTTCTGCCTCTGATATCCTCTTGCCTTGTTCTAGCATTCTTCCATACATTTTACTTTTTTTTGATTGCCTCATAGCCATATATTTAAAGAACGTCCCTAAATAAAGTAAATATCTAGTTCAGCATGTACTTCGACTATGCACCACTCAAATACTTGTTTCCAAACGTTGAGAAGATGGTGAACGAAACTCGGATTACATTCCCGGAAAATCGCAGTCAGCGTTGAGTAAACTTTTGTGCATATTTAACAAACAGTAGTTATTACCTTTAATAAACAAATTACAGTTCGTAATTTCAAATGTTTATCTGTTTTAAAAGCTAACATAGTACCATTCACTGGTTAATTGTTTCGTTCATGCGCATTAATGTATGTAGTGACATTAAATGTTTAATTTACAAATACATACAATGTGGCTATTAATTTGTATATTTATTGTTTATTGAAAAGTGTGCCAATAAATGCAAAAATTTTGTTACTGCTGTTTAATGTCTTATTCTGTTTGTTCATGTAAAATAAATAGTTTAATGTAATCATGAAGTTATTATTAATTTATTCAATTCATATGCAATGCTTTGCTCACGATACCGCCACTGCACGAAAGTTCCGTACGTTAACACAATCTCATTTGTGTATCGGTCCTGTTGATGTAGTGGTAACGTAAAAATCCTAAGTATGGCTTCCTTCTGAAGGGAAGTAAAGCCGTGGAGCCCATGTCGTAGATTTACGGCATGTAAGAGAACCACAAGCCGGTAAGAAGAGACCTCTGAGCAAAATTTGTCGGCCGTTTGTGACAGGTACTCACCCACGCATGCCCGAGAATAAATGCATTTAGATAATTTAAATAGTACTAATTATTAAATATTATATAGCTTGTAGTAACAAATAGGAGCACTTCTTGCATCCCGGAAATGTATTCATGGCTACCTGTATGTATAACTCTAAGACAGTAGGGAAAAGTTTGCCTTTTGTGCCTTCTTCTGCTGATAATGGTAGGAGCAATGGATCTCTCTATTGCGACAAAGTTAAGTGCATGCAGGTATGATCAGTAGCTCCTCAATAAGGAGTCAAAGAGGTGATGAATTTAATGTAAGCGCGTTTGGAAGCTGAAGAGCTCACCAATAGTATTTAAATATTTTAAAGGCTCAGGAAGCCGTGGGAGCTATGTTGCGAACCCTGTGAGCTTTTATGACCACTTGGCGTTTTGATTTCGATATAAAGGGAAACAACTTTGCAAAAGCCATTTTTTATGATCAACACCGCTTTACCAGAGGCAGTAGACGAGAGGCACACAGAAGTAGCATAGGTCATTAAAGTTACAGAGGTAACGAACCAGGTGTCGTGTGATTAAACATCTCAATATGTTCAATGAAGCAAAGTTGTGTGATATGAACCGCCTACTTCCATCTACCTCCTCCCGTGACCACTAAGACATGAAAATCGACTTCGGACCCCTGAACGACCCGGGGTATGAAGTGAGACCCTCGGGTACATCCGATGACAACATCAACATCATATAAAAACCGCTTCACGTTTCACGCCCGAAATTGTATGGGACGCTGATGACCTGAGATGTTAAAGAGCGTCCGTAAATAAACCAAATCAACAGAAAGAGAGTTATATCTGTCTTCTAACGTAGCAAAATGTGAAAACAGCATTTCCAAAAAGTTAAAACAGAACAGAGTTAAATGTGAACTGAAGGAAAAACTGCCAAAATTGACTCCCAAATTTTTTTTTCTTCGACCAGAATATCACGCCGTTCCACATATCGAGCTGTCAAGATGATTGGGCTCCGTGTTGATTCTTCATTCACCTTTTGCGCCTTCAGCCTGTTACCGGAGTTACACGTTTGGCTTGATGAAAAATGTTCGTCATATGACGATGTTTTGTAGAGTTTGACATTCCCTCCCCCCCAATATGCGGTAAAAATATTACCAAATTTTTAGTGAAACTTGATGTTGTGTTGAGAAATAAAATTAAACTAAAAACAAATAGATTTACCTTACCTTTTGCTTTTTACGTAATATTTCAAAAGACTTTCCTAATTGTCCACACAGTTTTCGAGATTTTCACATTATTTACACAATTTTCTGTTAAAGTTCTATATGGTCAGTTCTTGTCAAATGGGCCATATATATTAAGATAAGGTGGTCAAATAACGCCACCTTAATAATAAAATTGTTATAGGTCTGAAGATATATGACAGAGCTATTTTTTTATTTATTAATACTACTTTTTATCGCACACAGCAAAGAAATATTGTTGATTGTGGACAAAAACAAATGTTCACTCGCATATGCGTCTGTACACAGGGGATGAACGCCGGTAGCCTACATACAGTTAATTCGTAAGGATCAATATGCTACGTTGAAGTTTTGCTTTCGTTTGCAGAAATCCGGCATGGAAGCTTACAGACTGTTGCAGCAGGCGTATGGTGATGATGTTCTGTCACAATCCACAGCACTTCGATGGTTCAAGCAATTTACGGAGGGTCATGTTTCAACAACAAAGCGAGACAGTCCAGGTACTGCAGCAACAGCAGTAAACGACACTAAGGTTAACACAAGTGTCATTGTTTGTGAAGACCGACAAATAACAACTGACAGACTTGCAGACATGTTACACATCTCCCATGGCAGTACTTTTTCCATTCTGCATGATCACTTGAATGTGAGATGAGTTTATGCGAGTTGGGTCTCAAGAATGTGTCCCCCATCCTCCATACTCCCCAGAATTAGCTTCCTGTGACTTTTATCTCTTTCACTGTCTGAAAAAGGAGCTAAGGGGAGCGTTTTGGTACTTCCAAGGATGAGGCGGTTTTGAAAAAGATGTCAAAAGATGGCTTCCAGCACGTGTTCTAGGACTGGGCAAAGCGTACTCGGTTCAACGGAGAATACTTTGAAAAAGACCATACATGGACCGCGTCTAGCGTATTCCCCGCGTAAATAAATATAAAACCCTCCTAGAAGGAGGTCGAGTTACAAACTTTTTGAATGTTCGAAATAAATAACTGAAATTTTTCGGAATACATAAACGAAAACAATTTTAAGTGAAAGCTCCTTTTAAGCTGTTTACTGTAAATTACTCTTTATTTCGTCTTCTCTAATGTATAAATTGCGATGAAACATATTTTTAAAAAATATTTTAAGATTATCTTTCGAAATTTCCTAACATAATAAAAAATAGCTTTCAACACCAACTTCGAGTGACAATGAATAATTTCCTGCGTATGAAAGTTAACAATCGCGCCCAATTAGAGCTAAACAAAGCCCTAACCTCCAACAAACACATGCAGTGGCAGTCCGCAACGATTTGCTAAAAGCCGCGAATTACGCGGTCACGGCCTCCAGTATGAAGCATCGTACATCATTTGTTTTCACCCCACGTGCCTTTTGTGCTGGTAACGTGCCTCTTCGTAATTTATCATATTTTGCCCACCTGTTTTAGCTGACACGTACTGACATATACCCCCAGGCAGAAAAAAAGCCGGTCCCGCCACTGACCTGAATATCTTTGTTATTTCAAGGCAAGCCGGCTGTACTGGTTGCATAAGATAAACAGTGTTTCGTGTTAACATATAAGGAAACCTGTTTGAGGCGAGATATGGCAAGGTCGTTTGTTCGTTTTCATCGTTATATTTGCTTTACTTTAAATAACATTCCAACCTCAAACATTGGCTTTTTGATTTTGTAACAAGTCTGTACATTTGTTGAATTTTGTAAAAATATTCTAACCGTATATGTTTAAAAAAATGCTTAGTTCGGTTACAAATAACTGAACTAATTTTATTAACTTATTTTAGTACGCGTTTGTTAAGAAATGACACAGAAATAAATGAAAATGCTGGTCCATATACTGCGATATCAGGAAATTATAGAGTTTAGAATGTACAGAACATTCTACCAACAGCCCAGAGTACTTGTCGTTTTTTAACTTCAAAGAGAGGGCAAATATAGATTTAAAAAAAAAAGTTTATTTTCATCTTGGTCACTGTAATAAGTGCTTTCTTTTAAAAGAAGGAAAAAAAAGAAAGAAAATTGATCTGAATTGGAGATTTTTAGATAATTTTTTCTTAGAATATGGCAATTATGTTGTAACTGCAAGCAACTACAAGATTTAAAATAAAATGTGGAAAAGCATTTAGAAATTTCCCAAAATTATAAATAATTTTGGTATTTAAGACTACTTTAGGGTAAGTGACACAATGATGGGCTTTTTTTTCCAATAAATTAGCCCAACATTTTTCCTTCATATTTAAACATAGGCATTTTAACAATTTTTGTATTACCGAGTAGGGCGAGGACCCGGATTCAAATATCTTGGTCCCGGCCGTGCTGACTAAAATATTTTCGTGGTTTCCCCATGTCACTTAGGCAAATGTTGGAAGGGACATGTACTTTCCATGAATTTTCCGCTCTCCCATTTCATATCATTTCATTGGTTCTATTATAGGACCAAAAAATGGTAAAGGGAGGTGGGCTGACACTGTGTGATAGCGTTAACGATTTAGAAAGTATCTACCTTGGCGTTTGGTAAATAAGCGGACGGTCTGAAGGGCTGTAACTTCTTGAACGGGGTCCTCCACCGACGTCGGGGTGTGCGTCCTCACAGTCACCGCCCAGTGTCATCCCTTCCTCCCGAAAATGCCCACGTTGGGGCATAGGCTTCTCCGTCCCAAACAACCCAATGCAATCTATGAACGCCGTTATTGAAGACTACCTACAGTTCTAAAAAATTTGCGAGAGTAGATTCCATTCCAATTGTCGGAGAAACTAAAGACTGATAGAATGACCGTATCTCTGGTCACTTGCTGCGAAGAAGAATTTGTAACGGCACCAGGGACGAAATATGGTGCCTCTATTTTGAGCAAATGTGGAAGCCAATAGTGAAAACACGAATTCCCCTCAGCAGAGAAAGCCCAAAGTTTTACGCACGGGTTTCGGAAATAACACAATGAATTTCCCCTCAGACTGCGAGGGTCTATTGCTTGCATGAGTCAACAACCTGAATACAAATCGAAGCGAGACATAAAGACGAAACGCCTTGAAATACATGGAAACGCATTTTCGTTCTCCATGATAACACCCACCTCCATACTGCTCAGCTGTGAGAAATGTCTGTTCTTCTGGTCAGGTGGTAGCCATACTTGCCTCGTAGACCCAAGATAGCAGATTCAGTCCCGGCCAGGATCCATGGATATTTTTGGGCCTAAAATCTTCCTTCGGAAGGGAAGTAAAGCCGTGGGTCCCGTGTCGTACATTTACGGCATGATAAAGAACCTCAAGCCTGAAAGAAGAGGCCTGCAAACAAATTTTATCGACTATTTCAAGTCTTGAATTAAATGGGACGCTGATGACCTGGGATGTTAAAGAGCATCCGTAAATAAACCAAATATTTTTTTTTTTGAGTGGTGTTTAACGCCCGTTTTACTAATGAGGCACCACAGGCGGTGGACACTGATGATACATGAGATGAAATGATATATTGCGAATTTTTTCTTTCTTTCTTTTTCTTTTTCTTTCTTTCTTTTTTTTTTTTTTTTTAAGGAAGAAAACGTTCCAGGCCTAACTATGGGTTACATTCCCGAAATCTGTCATTTATGAGGACTAAGGAAAACCTGGAATAAACTGCAGTCAGGGAGCACGGTCCTGGCGGGATCCAGACCCCCCGCTCACAAGTCGTGCCGTAACGACCTTGGCCACCCGTGACAGTCAAATAATAATTGAAACTGCATTGGTTCGTTTAACGATTTGTAACAGTTCTGAGGTTGATAATCTGAATTAAAATTATACTGGGAATATTTTAAACAACGAGTAACTTAAATGAAGTTTTATAGCTGTAAAACTTTTGGGGACTTAAATCTCTTTTCTCTAAAGTTTTTCTATCAAAATATTAGTTTTAAATGGTAGATAGATGTGTTATAAAAATAAATCAAACTTTAAAATCGTAAAAATGCACATATAAAAGTACGATGTACAACGATATCGTCTTGCACAATGCGGTCTACGAAAGCAATTAGATACCGCTTGTCGTCTGTTGCGGATCTTAATTGAAAGCTGCTTCAATAGAGCAGATTAATTGAAGATCGGTTATGCGATGAGCACTTTATTACACGCCAGGGAGTTGCAGGTAATTGCTTTCTGTAGGCATATTCTGTTTGAGTTAGGCACCTTCACTGGGGATAAACCCGGGCCTTAAGCGAGGCAAAATACCCCACTATACACGAGAGCGGATATTAAACGCGTTGTTACAGAACGTTTGTGTCGTATATCGTGGTACACTGTGCATCTGGGCAAGCTTGCGGATTATCTTCCGTACGGTAATATTGTGTGTTTCAAAGTTGCATACACTGCCTTAGTGTATCACTTTTGGTGTTTACTTTATACACATAAATTATTAAACATGAAAATCATTCATATCACGATTTGCAATGCTACTCCCATTGCATCATTTTGCACTGTTTTAAGTGAATAGCGAAGTATAAATGAAATTATGAGACCTGAAATAAGGCATTACGCTCAAAATAATTAAAAAGTCCAAGATGAATAAAAGATATGTCGATTTTATATGGGGTTTTTCAAAAAAAAAAAATTTAAAAAAAATTATATATTTACTATTAAAGTAAATAGTCATCTCTATTGACGACCTACTTCCATTACGTAGGAAAAGTATGAATGCGTTTATAGTGTGTCGGTCCTGGTGGTGTAGTGCTTACCATACTGGCCTTCTAAACCCAAGATCGCGGATTCGAACCCGGCCAGGATAGATGGATTTTTTCGGGCGTAAAAATCGTAAGTATGGCTTCTTTCGGAAGGGAAGTAAAGCCGTGGGTCCCGTGTCGTACATTTACGGCACGAAAAAGAACCTCAAGCCTGAAAGAGAGGCCTCTGAGCAAAATTTGTCGGCCGTTTCACGCCCTGAGTTGAATGGGACGCTGATGACCTGAGATGTTATAGGGCGTTGGTAAATAAACCAATAAAAAAAATCGTTTACAATGTGGCGGCTATTTTACTCCGAAACGAAGGGGAAAATCAAAAAATACTTCAGACAAAATTTGAACTGCTCTTAGAGGAACATAACATAGCGACCTTAACTCGTCCTTGAAATGACATTATATGACTTTTTAAGGGGTTTTTTTTTTTCAAATGGAATGGTGTATTTTATTTTCCGGGAATGGAAAGAGCATTTAATTTTTAATTCCAGGACATCTATAAGCGAGGAGTGATGGTTTATGCGATATTGGACAAATAAGACAGCAATTTTTTGTTTTTCACTCACTTTTACTTAACTGACATCAATTTACGTATGTTGGAAAAGTTACCGTTTTGAATTTGTGGTAGAACTGTTGGTAAAATTCAACACGCTTCTGAAAATCATCCCCATGAAAGACTCGATGTAGGCTGATGAGATATGGATGATATTTGTGACGCTTAATCTCTCTCCTTTGAGAGATTCCCGAATCGCGTTCCAGTTGGCGGGAATTTCAGTGAGGTTTAGCGGCAACTGCAGCTAATATAGCGACTTCCGAATTTTCCCTAATAGCACTTCTCATTCGAGTGTTTTCTTGGTGCGATACCTCCCGTTTCGGAGAGTAAGTTTGCAAGTTGTTGAAATGTCTAACAGAAGGCTGCCTTCTTTCAGGATATCGATCTCCGCATAAGTTGCAAGCTACTCTATCGTTCTTAGGAGCTTTGCCATAAATATAAATCATGTCAATCCTCTAATTGATCGTGTATCGAACATCCATGATTGAAAAATGAAGTGAAACTCATTGAGAATTATGTCCTTTGAGGTTTGAATTTCCATGCGTTTGTGTATCGATGTCAACAAATGAGCATCTGCGTATAAACAAATGAGTTTGCTTCATAGCAACAACAAAACAAAAGAGAGACAAGTGAAAGTGAGTGAAAAACATTTGCTACCTTATTTGTCCAATATTACATCACCTATCAGCCCGAGCTGTTATAGGTACTAGAGCTTTTATACTGACTGCTCTTTCCATTCCATTTGAAAATATCAATTTAACCTTGAAATATCATTGAGAATGGCATTTCAAAGACGAGTTAAGGTGACTTATGTCCCCCTAAGAGCACTTCTAATTTTGTCTGAAGCATTTTTTTATTTTCCACTTCATTTCGGAGGAAAATGGCCGCGTCACTATAAATGCCTCACTCTATGCATACAATGTAATTTAGAATCTTGTATTACATTGATAGCAGGTCCTAGATAACAATAGCGACTGTATTTAATACTTGAGACATTAATTTGTTCAGAAGATGATATGTGAACTCAAGAGGATATAGCTTTTTGATCACCTTGTACTATGACCTATAATTTCAAACAGTTTCTGCCCAAATTAGTTCGCATTAATAAGCTTTTACCGCACCACCACAAAGTTACGGCGTTAGTTCTTAGCGCCATTACTCCCCATTGAATACTAAACGCCTTAGACCGAACATCTGGAAAGAAACAGGTCGCCAAGTCTGATACAAAGGAAAGTAGAAGCACTTACTGTCATTTCCTGAAAGCTACTCGGAATATATTCTCTCCTGCGCTAGACTCTCGCCTCACAAAGGCAATGGCACTTGATAAATTGGCAGTGTAAGTGGATGAACACCTCCCCCCATCGTGCGGGGAAAGAAAATGGGGCGGATTACATTATAAAAATTGCGTTTGTTATTCAAATGATGCGCTCTGAGGCAGGCAGCTCTCGCGCAAGAATAAATCATATCACCTTAGTAACATGTCCTAACCGGTTCGCTGGTTCCGACTTTAAACACAAGACCTTGTCGATATTGATTGAATGTGTATCCCTTTTTAGCGAATTCCGAAGGAATTGCGGTTGTACCCGTGAATCATATGCGTATGTATGTATGTATGTATGTATGTATGTATGTATGTATGTATGTATGTATGCATGCATGTAGTGTCCCTTAAGGGCAAAGACCTCCTAATAAGTACGGAAAGCTCGCTTTTTCCTAACGTGGTGAGCTATTCCTCGCTAGTTGTTCGTGTGCTGTTTCAGACACTGACTGATTTGTTCTTTGGTTACTCCATTTCTCACTGCACTAGTTGCTTCTCGAGAGATTTCCATTTTTCTCTTCCTCTTGTTACTCTTGATCTGCATGTTCCTTGTAGAGGTCTGTTCATCTTCTTCTGGGTCTGCCTTGTATCCCGTTTCCTTTCCGGGGGTCCCACATTGAGACCTTGTAGGTTCACCTATTGTCCTGCATTCTTGCGACGTGACCGCCCCATTGCCATTTGCTTCTGTTGCGATGTCTGTTGTCTGAGATAACTCATTTATTAATACTAAAGGTATTTTGTCCTTCAAAGTTATTCCCAGGGTCTCGCGTTGCATTTTCCTTTCGCATATTTCAATTTTGTTCTTTTGTTTTTTTTTTTCTGTTAGTGACCATGTCTGGCACCCACATAGTAACACAGGGGGTACACAGGTTTCGAGCGTTTGGAATCTGATTTTCTTAGTTAGGTTTGGTCTAATAATATAAACTTAAGGGTTCAAATGCCCTCCAGGTTAATGAGAACCTTCTTTGTACTCCTTTTTCCATTTTATCATGGGAGGAAATCGGTTGTCCCAATAGTCGCTCACATGTGTGAGGAATACACAAACACACACATCTGTTAACGTTCTAGAGGTCGCAATTTTGCTTTTTATTTTTTTTTAAAGAAACCCGGCATATAACCATCAATTAACATACGATTGTCTAGTTCGTTAACCAGCAAAAATTTACCTTGGTAGGGAACTAAAGCGAACTTTTTTTTTTTTTTTAAATATTGAAAAATTGTCCCTGATGCCGCAATTTTTCTTTTTTCCAAAGAAATTTGATATGTTTGTTTAAAATAACTATATAAAAATAGTTTCCAAATATCAGAGCAATTGAGTTATCAGAAGTGGGGGTATACCTGAAAAAATGAGTGGAGGTTTAAGCGAAATTTAAAAACCTTTTTAAGTTAATTTGGCATATGCCATTGAAATAAAACAGTTTCTGAAAATCAGTGAAATCGGACTATTAAGATACTCAAAATTTAAAAATTGCTCTAGCGTCATTAATATTTGGCTTTTCACAACAAATTCCATATATACCATTTAAATAAAGTAAGAAAAATAATTTCTGAAAATCAGTGAAATCGGACTATTAGGATTAGGAGCCTTAGCTGAAACCCAAAATTTAAAAATTACTCCAGTGGCATTAATATGTGTTGTTTAAAAATTACTGAAATTCGGGCACGCACCCAAAGGATTTACGTCTTCCCTGGTTACTGCCTCATTAAAACTAATAGTCTGCAACAGTAGCCGACGGCAGCACTTGTAGGCGTCCCATAACCTAAACGGTCTTCACATATACCAGAATAAGTAACGAAGTTTGGCTTTAATTAATAATAATAACAATAATAATAATAATAAACCCTTGTCACTTTGAAAATTGAAGTGTACTTTATTTCTCCAACTCATCATCATTTGTATTTTTTTTTTCTGCCCAGGAACTCTTTGAACTTCTTGAATTTTCGCGGTTTTTGGGTGATGAGATATGATGCCACTCGAGAGATTGTGGCTTGGTTTCTGGGGTGAAAGGAAACACCTATGTCTCATCACCAGTAACAGTTTGATCAATAAAGACATCTCCATCTGCGTGATACCATATCAAAAATGTTCAAGTGCTGCAGCTATCCTCTCAGTTGACGGAGGAACCTTTCGTACACAAATTTTGCTATATCCAAGATGTTCGAACACAATTTCAGGAACAAGGACGAGAAATGTTTGGTACGAGTGAGTGGTCTGGGATTGTGCGTCTGTCTTGCACCATTTGATTGTTCACTTGATTCTTCAAATGATCTGTGTTGAGTGATGGACATAGGGGTCAATCAATGTTCGTCATGCTCATTTGTTCGACCTAGTTGAACATTTCACGTCACTTTCTCCATTTCTTTCGTTCATTACTGTGTAGTCACCCATTTCCTTTAGTCGACAGTACATTTCTGGAGGGTTCAACTTCCTAGCATTGGAAAATCACCTCACAATCGGTGGGACTTAGAATAACGCAGTTCAATTTGAACAATCACAGAATGCACAATAACAAACAACTGTTTCGACTGGCGCTAGCACAATAATGAGAAAATAATTCGATCTCTGCAGCGGGTGTGCGCAATAGGTTGTTACTTACCCTCGTACATCCAAAGATTGTATCTTTAACAAATCGCACAAAACAAAATTAACTGCATGTAAGAAATTAGTTATTATCCAAGTCAAATCCCCTACATGCCAGTAGCAGCGCGCTGCACAGTGGTCATAAAAGAGTGAATGTAGGGATATAAAAACGTAGACCTGATTCCAACTTCTGGCCTTGCTGAAACATTTCTTCATATACTGCTTTCCTCAAGGCATGTCCATGTATTTTATTATGACTTTCTAGCGCCAGAACTTCCTAATTTGGAGAACATTTTGTCTTTGGATGTTCCTGCGCGATAGATAAAGGTTCTCTGTGTTGGCATATTGTCTTTAATTACTGCTTTATTCCTATTGAACACTTCTGCTGCAAATCATCTTGTCTGTACTCCCTTTCTTTGTTTTTGCACTTTGTCTTCAGATAGAGACTATTCTCGCAGAGGGCTGTTTAACAAAGTGCTTTTATTTATAGGCACAATTTCTAGCACTAAAATTTAAGTTTACAATATAATACATAATTACACAACCGCCACGGGTGGCCGAGGTCGTTAAGGCGCGGACTTGTGAGCGGGAGGTCTGGGGTTCGATTCCCACCAG
The DNA here is from genome assembly GCA_030762175.1 of Metallyticus violacea. Taxonomy (NCBI): domain Eukaryota; kingdom Metazoa; phylum Arthropoda; class Insecta; order Mantodea; family Metallyticidae; genus Metallyticus; species Metallyticus violacea. Next base: position 18,192,423 of record CM060839.1, on the reverse strand, counting down.
GACCATCCTCCCTGACTGAGGGTTTTTTCCCCCCCAAGTTTCCCTCAGTCCTCATAAATGGCAAATGCCGGGGAGGTACCCTAAACTAAGGCATGGAAGTTTCCTTCCTTTTTAAGATCCTTTCCCAATATATCATTTCATCTCATGTATCATCAGTGTTCGCCGCCTGTTGTACTTCAGTAATAAAAGCGTGAACACCATTAAAAAAAAAAAACTGTGTCGCTTAAACGTTGAAATGTTGGGGACTGGCATAAAGTAGTAAGCCGTCCTTTTATCTGAAATTTTTTAACAGTCAAATGGGACACTGGCGATCTTCTCACTCCCATTACCATTAATTTGCAACTTCTTTTTTAAGTTAAACTTTCTTTTGCTTTTTACTAAAAGAATTTTGCTTTGAGAACATCATAGCTGATACGTTTATGTTCAACAGCGTTTATAAAATGTAGCTCTATTTTAATAACAAAAAAACACGTTCAAAGGTAACACATATGCCCCATTTGACTCTCTTAAGTTTTTACCTTAACTGTATTTGTTTTTCTATTTTTTTAAACACCTGTAGCGTTTCCATGGCTGCACGACACACATTCCACGAAAGGCACTTTGTAGAACAGACGATAACATTGATTCAGTTTACAGAGTAGATGTCTCTCGTGACGTTGAGTGACAGTGAGGCATCGTATCAACGCTATCTGACATGGAAAAGGATAACTGTCAACGAACATGGACTGCCCTGACATTCCGTTTGCCTGTAAAAACAGAAGAAAGCAGAAAAAGAAAACTATCATGTAAATATACTCTAGGAGGGGTAAACAAAAAATTCTTTCTTTGTTTATCGTTCTATTGTTATTATTATTATTATTATTATTATTATTATTATTATTATTATTATTATTATTAATTTTTTACTCGGGGAAGAAAGGTCAAATGGGGCTTTTATTATACTACTTTTTTAAATGATAGCACTTTTACCAGGGATTCGTACATTCGTATATGAACACCATATTTTCTGAGGTAAGGGAGGCGCAGTATTATTATTATTATTATTATTATTATTATTATTATTATTATTATTATTATTATTATTATTTATCTATCCAGTATTTAAACACTAGAATGCTAACTTTAATATCGGCGACTTTAACTTCCTTCTTCGGTTGTAGCGGCCACACTTTCCCAATATTGCAGATCTGCTAAGGCGGCTCGTATAGCCTCAATGTAGTACGAACTGTTGTCATTATTAGTAAGGGTCTTATCTTATGTCAAACAATTTGAGCACATAGCAAGTACCTCACAACATACAGACTGCTAAAAATCGAAATTGTTATTATTCCTCTTCAATAAAACATTTTGGTTTACAATAAATTCAGTTAAAAATATTTGTTCGGCATATCTTTATTTACATAGATCAGTGTTACTCACTGCATCATCAGGAGTCATAAAGTAAGTTATGTCAAAAAGTTCCAGGACAAGGGCCAAAAACAGAACAGAGCACATAGGTGCGCGTGCAGTGATCGTGAGTTGTGACTTTCGTTAATCATTGTGCCTGGTGGTGTCGATCAGTGAATATCAGGAGTTGACACAACTATATATATATATATATATAAACTCAGCCTTGGAACATTTTAATAGCATGTAGGTCACCTATATATAATAAAATGAAAATATCTCAATTTAGCATAAGAATTCAAAACACAAAATAAAAATATTTCTTTGATTCATTTCTAAAGCCCTGTTTTCGATTTATTTCTTACTATTATTACATAGTGTCTCCTAAACCGCCATGTTCCCTTTGTTTTAGTCATCAACCGCAACTAATTGCTATGAAGCGCCATTATGTTTTGATTTGTCGCTAAGTGACATTTTTGAGAAATGTCTTTGACAGTTTTAACAGTTATTTTGAAGGTGATAGCGTTTTTCTATAAGCGAGCCCCCTCTCGTTTGCCGCATCGTGGAGGGGGTACCAAGCCTGCTTGCTTACTTGTTGACCTTTCTGATTGTCGTAGTCATAGCGCAGCTGTTCCCGGGTATGTGTTGTGTTGTTCATCTATGTTAACTCGGTGGTGAAATAATCATAGAAGCATACAGTTGATTCTGTTACTTATGTGAATACCATACTACCCCCAGTTTCAGAGAATTAACTGACAGGGAGCTTGATCATGCGTATTTTCAACAGGACTTAGCCACTGCTCACATTGCTAATAATTCCATAAATGCAATTCAATACTTTTTTTTTCCCACAAGATAGAGTTATTAGTAGAAATGTATGACTTCAGCGGTCCCCCGATTTAACAGCCTGCGTTAATTATTTATGGGGTAAATTAAAAATTGACGAACCCGCACACCATACAAGAACTCAAAGGTAGCATTCGTCAGGAATTTCTCTAAATGAACTACAGCGAGTGATGAATAATTTTCTAAAGAGATGCTTAAAATGTGTGGATAATATAGACGGACAGTTTCAACACCTCGCTGATAATTTGGTAAATAATGAGTCTCTTAAATTGATTTGTGTATTGTTTTACCCTCCCGCTAATCACCGAGATCTGGCCGTCTGGCTCATCGGCTAACGAGCGGCGCACTCGCCCTTAAGCAAAACACTCCGGTTGAAAACAAAGCTGATCGCACGGTATAATGTGCGCAAATTTTAAATTAGCATATTCATTACTCTTAAAATATAAGGTTTATTAATATTCAAGTAAATGATATTTAACTAAATTTCTCGAACTAAGTTGGTTAGAAAGTTTACGAAAATTAATTTTATATAGGGCACTGCATTTTTTTAATCTCAGATTAAATATTTTCGTAATTATAAAAATGTAATTTTTCAAAAAAAAAAATCCCGAATCTGCTGATAAATTTCTTAAAACCGCTGTTCTATGCTTTAAATATGAACTCAATTTTAAATGTCTAGCATAAATCTTTTGGAGTTTGTATCCTTATAGATTTTTATTTTCACAAAATATACAATGAATGTATCATATTAAAAAGAAATCTAATACCATGAAAGGAAATCAGTCTTCACATAATTTTATGCATCTCTTATATATAATTTTTGTCTAGGAAAATTTTGTAAAGTTCCTTATTGGTCTATTTCTTAAATATAGATTTAAATTTTAAAATTTTAACTGAATTATTTATTTTAATATATTTTATTAATAAACTGAGCAACTTTTCACTGCATTCTTTTATAAAATATCCTTATAAACGTATCATACCCTAAACAAAACGCAAGAACGCTTGCACGGGAACACTGCGATAAGAAAGATGGACTGGTTTGAGGGAATTTCATCCCATTTAACTCCAGATATTCGCGGCACTCGTTTAAAGGAGAAGCCCGAGGGTTGTTCGGGAGGAAGGGATTTTAATTAAAATTTCCCGACATCAGTTTCGGGCGAGAAACCTCGCGGCTATATATGCTGAAACCTCAGCCCAGAACGATTGGCCGATATTCATATCTGGAGAGGGTAAAAACAGATTTTTCATACTAGAGTTCTACGAAATAAATTATTTTTAAAAAACTTCACTTTTCTGAAATAATATGTGACATTTTTTTATGTTAGGCTTGTAAATATAAACCAAATTATTTACTATGCTGCTCTATACAGGCATATAAATATTTATTTCCCTGTTTTTGTGCTTCTATGTATTTGCAGTTCACACTTCGCTACATGTTACGATATCATAACTCTAATAATGAGGTTCTGACACACCTTCTTTATTCTCTTAGTAAGTTTTAGCCTTGGAAGATACTGGAAGGAAAAGCCCACAGGATATGGTAACTAGAAAAGTAACTATAGTTCTCGGTTTGACTGACAGATGTCGTAAAGATGACCAAATTACTATAATATTTGTTATAGCGCGCTGGGTAATTTCAAATGCGTAAGTGTAGTCACTTGTTTGTGACGATCATGTAAAATAACTAGTTTTAACATTTCCCATTCCAACTGGAATAAGAACTGTGATCAAATACTTCGTTTTGAGGGGTTTAACCCCAACAGAAATACAAAATGAGTTAGATTCCACATTAAAGTATTGTTTTTCTTCTATTTCGAGGGTTAAAAATTAGGCTGCTGAATTTAAGCGTGGTCATACATCCATTCAACATGAGCGCTCAGGGCGTCTCAAAACTGCTACAACCGTCGAGATTGTGACAAAAATTCGCAATCCCATATTCAGTGATTGCCAATTGAAGGAAGGTACGCGAGTTGACTGGCATTGCAAATACCTCGATACACGAATTTTTGGATATGAGAAAACTTTCCGCTCGAGGGTTGCTGCGTTTGTTAACGATGGACCAAAAACGCATTCAAATGCACGTTTTGCAAGAGTGTTTAGATTTGTTTAAACGCAATTCCAGTGAGTTTCTCCAACGTTTAATAACAGTAGATGAAACATGGATTCATCATTACACGCCAGAGACGAAGGAGCAGTCCAAACAGTGGGTGACAACAGGTGAAAGTGCGCAAAAACGTCTGCAGGAAAAGTCATGGCTATGGTTTTCTGGGATTCTCATGGTATGGTAATTGTAGACTACCTCCAGAAGGGCAGAACCATCACCCGGAAGTATTATGGTTCATTACTGAACCAACTTAAGGATGCTATTCAGAATAAACATCCACTTCTTGCGAAAAAGAAAGTTTTTCTTTCATCAAGACAATACACCTTCACAATTCTGAGATTGTTGCTGCAAAACTGCAAGGTCTTTGCTTCCAAGTGCTTCTACATCAGCCATATTCACCGGATTTGGCTCCCAGCGATTATTTTTTGTTCCCAAACCTGAAGAAATGGCTGAGTGGACGAAGATTCACATCAAATGATGAGGTTAAAGCTTATTTTTCATGGTTGGATAAATTTTATTTTACTGAGGGAATTAATAAGTTGGAAAGCCATTGTATTAAATATATTGATTTTACAAGTGTTGAAAAATAAAACCAAAAATGTTTTTCCTTTTAAATCTTGTGTTTTCTTGATCAGGTCGAGAACTTTTAGGCCGTCTCTCATACAACATGGAAGAAGATTTATTTACAATTTCAACTTGACTTGTTAAATATAAATAATTGTAAGAGTAATAAGCATATCGAATAAATGATATCTTGAAAACATTAAAATTACATAACGTGTAAATTAGCAATATCTCTTGCAAAAGATACAAGATCTAAATATATTACCCTAAAAAGTACAAAAAACAGAATAAAGATTTGATGCAACAATGCATGGGGCGCAAGCGTTTAACAAAACCTCTCTCTTAAACAACAAATAAACGTGTTTGAGTGAAAAGTGTCTGTCAGGTCAAGCTGTTTACAATTGAGTGCAGAAGTTCTCTGAGAGTGGACACTTATCGAAAACTTGACACCGCGTCGGTTGGCCAATGGACATGGCCACAGAAGCGAATTGCGACGACTTGAATACTTAATGCAAGCAGGCAGAAGGATGACCATAGCCACTGCTATTGGTTGCTAACACGACATGCATAACAAATTAGATTTTCAGAAAGGCTGTGCATGATGGGAGCCGCGCGTGCTGACCTTACAATACAAAATGTAAATAATGGATCTGAAATTACAGTAACTCAATCGCTACCACGATGTTAGTCCGAATTGCCATAGGTCACGAGTCTTTGGTTCACCATTACCAACCCGGGACAAAGCCTGCTTCAATGCTGCAGTGGGAACTACCTGCGTCGCCTGCGGAAAAGGGGAAAAAATGTAATTAAAAAAAATGGTGACATCATCCGCCGGGAAAGTGATATTCAGCGTTTTCTGGGATCACGAAGACATACTGCTCATCGCATTCCAGCCTCAAGGATAAGCCGTAAAAGCCGACTTCTACTGTAACATCCTCAGGAAACTTCGTACGGCTATTCAGAAGCGATCAGCATTCCTCAACAGAGACGTGTTGCCCTTGCATGACAACGTGCGTCCTCATACTGTCAACATGACAAATGAGATGCTGCAACATTTCATGTGGTAAGTCCTCTAGCGTCCTCCGTATAGCCCCAAACGTGCTCCAAGCGACTTTCATTTCTTCGTTCCTCTTAAACATCATCTTTTGGGTGAATATTTTTCCAGCAATGAAGCTGTAGAAAGGAAAGTCATTGCCTGTTTCTGACAGCAGGCTACTCAGTTTTATGCTGCTGGACTTCAGAGGTCTTCTGAAACGATGCGACAAGCGCCGAAATGAACAGAGAGTTTTGTTGTGAAATAAAAGTATTTTTCAATCAGTTTTATATTAATTTTACCTTACTTATTGACTTACCCTCCTACATACATCCAGTATACACGGAAATCACCGCCAACTATACGATATAATAAATGGAATCTATGTAGGCATTGATTTTTACCGAGATACACTCAGTAGTATCTCATTTGTTTTTCTCGCTGCCCTCATATTTCACTTAATGGAGCCATTTATGTTAACACAAGAATAATAACAAATTATTGAATCCTAGCGCGCTATTTTATTTCAGCATTAAAAGTGAAGCTTAAATTACTGCAATAAATTAAAATAGAATTGGAACTAAATTATGGAAGCCGTGACCGGAATAACATGTCTATTACGTTTTAATTATATTGTACAGATAAATGAAAACAAAATCGAGGAATAAAATAAAGTAAATTTTGTGATCGAATTGCTATACCAAGAACCATATTGCAACAGTTGTAGGTTCGGTGCCAGTCTAAGGTTTTTTAAGGAGACACTTTATAGAAAACCATAACTTTTTTCCTACTGTGGTTATTGTAATAAAATATTGTTTACTACAGAAATACAACCAAATTGCAATTTTTAAAAGCCCACACTTTATTGGTTTTTCTAAAAAAAAAAAAAAAAACATTAGGATTATATTAGGAATATTTTCAATAACAATTTTTTATTCAAAATTTCAATTTTTTATACTTCTGATTATTTTGTTTTGTTTTCGATACACAGTGTAACAGTTTTATGCGTCAAAATATTAAAATATTGTTTAAACTTTTAAAATCATGTTTTTTCTAAAAATCTTACAAAAGTGCATAAAAAATTGGCAATATTTCTGATGATATCAGTGCATAAATAAATTAAGGTAACTGTTTACTATGAACATTCGTTGAGAATGGTTTATATTTAGTAAACAAAATTTGGTATTCGTTTTAGAAAATAAAAAAGTTACCAAAAATCTAAAGTTTGAACGATTTTTTTTACCCCCTTATTCATTAAAAGTTTTCTTTTCCTTCTTGCTGCAGTTTCGTCGTCATTTTCCTTTGAATTAGCAAACGAAAGAATGTGGATATTGCTGTCGTAGCCATTAAAACATTTTTGAAAATATTCATCAAATCCCCATCGATCCCTATCTGCTAGGCACTGAAATGACAATGAAAAAATGTATATATGTGTGTGTGTGTGTGTGTGTGTGTGTGTGTGTGTGTGTGTGTGTGTGTGTGTGTGTGTGTGTGTGTGTGTCTTTTAACGCTCCAGCGGTCGCAAAATTTTGTTTTTTCTCAACGAAACTCGGCATATAACCATAAATTAACAAATGATTCAATGATTCGTTAACAAGCAAGATTAGACCACTGGGGGTAAGAGTTAACTTAAAGATAAACTTTAAAAATTTCTCTAGAGGTTGCAATTTTTTTTCTCCAATGAAACTTATATGCTATTAAAATAAATTAATAAAAATAATATCAGCTAAATCAGATCATCAGGAGTTGGGGATTACTGAAAACTCAAAATTTAAAAATCGCTCTATTGGCACCAATATTTTTTTCGTAACGAACCTCGCATGTACCGTTTAAATAAAGCAATAAAAATAGTTTCTGAAAAGCAGGAAAATCGGGCCATTAGAATCGGGGTATAACTGAAAACCAAAATGTAATCACTGGGGGTTCGAGGGAAATTTAAAACTAGCTGTAGCTGCTGCAATTCATTTTTTTGAACTAACTCTGCATATACCATTGAAGTAAAATTAGAAATATATTTTCTGAAAAGCAGACAATTAGGTGAGAAGGTTTGCCTGAAACCCAAAATTTGAAAATGCCTATAGCGACATTAATATTTGTTTTTGGCAACGAAACTCCGTATTAACCATTTAAGTAGATTATGAAATAATTTTCTGAAAATCAGGAAATCGGACAATTAGGAGAAACGTGAAACGTGAAAACCAAAATTTAAAAAACGCTCAAGCAGTATCAATATATATTTTTTTTTCCATAACACAATTCGGAATATATGAAAAATAGTTTCTGAAAATTAGGGAAATGGGACCATTAGGAGTAGGGGATATATCTGAAAATCGAAATTTAACAGCGCTCTAGATTTTAATTTTCTCTCATTTATTTCAAAATAAAAGGACAAATTAATTTAGCATATAAACTATATTTATAACGATACATATGTTTTATATTTAACAAAAGTATTGTCATGAAGATAGAAAATGTGAAACATTAATCTAATATGTGTGAGAATTATATTTGTATGTAAAGTTACTCTACTTGCTGAGGAATTCACTTAGTTTACGCAGCTCCCGTGTGACGAACTTTTTAATATGCAGCACTTCTTTGGAGAGGATGACAAACCCTCTGCTTTCTTCTGTCTTCATCCATCCGTTGTTGAACAGCTTTCACAAGACGCAAAAGTGTTTTCTCTTTTGATCTGAAATTTCAAATACCAAATAACGATGCTAATCTTTAACCCCTACAGATTATGACCCTAAGTTACATTAAACACATGTATACAATTACATATATTTATTTTATATTTATGTGCACTATAAACACACTAGAGAGCTTGCTCAGGCGTGTTTATCACACAAACAGTTGCATTCCTGTATGAAGTGCTTGTTGCACTTTCTATCACGTTGTGGAGTATGATGAGAGTGAGATAAATAATATTTATTTATAAATGTTACGTAAAAGGAAGTCTGCAGGAGAGAATTTCGTGCTAAATTTCTAGAAGTACCGGCTGTATTGGGAAGTGCAACTTTCAGGTTGGTGAACAAAACCCAAAACTGCTGGTTGGAAGGCTTTGGTTCGGTTCCCGATACCTATTTAGGAATTTTTATAAGTTAGGGAGATGTGGAACGGGGTCCATCAGCCTCGTGAGGACAATTGAGAAGCTGCCTGGTGGAGAGATGGCGCTATTCGATCACGAAAACTGCATGCAATACTGCCCTCTATCAATCATATTGTAAGACGGAGGTAGAGATAGCAAGCCAAGGCTCTCAAGGCTCTCCCCGAGGAGGAGGAGGAGGAGGAGAAGAAGAAGAAGAAGAAGAAGAAGAAGAAGAAGAAGATGAAACCGTGACCGAAAAAGACTGTCGATTAGAAAATTCTTCTCGAACGTATTTTAGCGCAGTTACCACGGCAAGTTGGTGTATCTGTTGGTAGTGCGAATAAAGCCACTCAGTTGCGGCATTTCCATGCATATAATAGTACTATTGTACCTGAAATAAACCCCAAACGCAGCATCCGGAAGGCAGTTTACTTTATTTGAGACGATGCATGGTGGCGAGTGAGTATTTTCAAGAGTTGAAACATGTCTGACAGCGGAGGGCAGGCTCTTTGAGTAGCCACTATGTGGGTGAGTACAATCAATAAAAATAACAAAAGAAATAAAAAATGCGTGTAAATGAGTTCCTACCGTTTGTTATGATTTCCCTTGGTAGTTGGCGGGACCTTTTGCATAGCGAAGTGAGGGCTTGGTGTTTTATATTTATGACTGTGTTGTCATTAATACACTGTTTCACTATAACTATCTAATAGTTCAATTTTATAACACATTACAACCAGTCTTCGAGGTGACCACCTCCGTGGTTTAATGGTAGGTCCTGGGTTCGAATCCCGATCAGGGAAAGTTGTCTTGCATATAGTTTTTTTCGGAATTTTTCCATGCCCTGAGAAGGTGAATTTAAGGCGCCAAGGACTCCGATCTCATTTGCGCCATCATTATTTCATTTCATTCATCCTTACAGACTTACACCTACAGTATTCGACACAGTAAATAAACAATTTTAAAACATCTCCAGGCAAACGTTACTAGTATTGCATATAACGAGAGGTGAGCTTTTAGGTAATGCATACAAATGAAACTTATGAGAAAGAGGCTCCTCCTATCGATTCCCTAACCTCCATACTCCACAAGTTAAGGGAGACATTGGTATGCACCGCTACTACAAATTAAGTCCCCTACAGATAATAACAATAACAAAAACATCAGGTATATGATCTCAATTCGTGGGGATAGCACAAATCCGCAATCTTCTAGAGAAGCCGCCGCTGGTGTCATGAAGGAAGCAAAATTGCATTCTTTGTTCATTTACAGACGCTCTTTAACATCTCAGGTCATCAGCGTTCCATTCAAGTCAGGGCGTGAAACGGCCGAAAAATTTTGCTCAGAGGTCTCTTTTTTCAGATTTGAGGTGCTTTTTGGTGCCATAAATGTACGGCACGGGACCCACGGCTTTACTTCCCTTCAGAGAGAGGCATACTTAGGATTTTACACCCGAAAAAATCAATCGACCCTAGCCAGGATTGAACCAGCGATCTTGGGTTTACGGGGCAACTATGGTTACCACAATGCATGCTGATTTGCAAAAAGGTTGAATTGGAAAACAGAATTGTGTAGTCAAAGCAACGACAGCAAATCAGTGTATAAAACAAATAAAATGCCTAGAATTATTTATTGAACGTCTTTCATACATTTAAACCAATTTTCTACATCCCGCAATTATTTCATAATTCACTGTTTTGTGCTTGCTCTTTAAAAAATGGGTCTAAGAAGCAAGCAACATTTAACATAGCGATTTTTTAAAATATTTATTTATATTTTAGTACCGCTGATAGGTCAAGTCATTTAGGTCCCATTTTATTAGCCAATAAACGCAATTATTTCATTGAGAAATCTTCGCGAATGTATGAAATCTACTACTCTGATGTAAGCTTACATACTTTCACGCCATAAGTGATATCAGCTTTGTATTTGTGGTCCTTCAAAACAGTGACGAATCGCTAAACATCATCGAAAAAGCGTAAGGGTGAGGTAACTATGGAAACACTGAGGCGATTATATGAAGTTAAATTTACCTTTCCACAGAAGAGATTGTTTCATTATCCAATGGTTGCGTGTCCACAAAGACATTCTCATGTCAAGGGTGAAGGCTGTACCAGTCATCGCTTAGCAAGTACGTGCTTAGACAATTCCTCCATAAACGAAACTGTATTCATGCAGCGTATAGTTTTGTAATGGACAATTGAAACAATTGGAAATATCGATATATACCTTAATTTTAGCGCAGTTAATCGTAATGGGTCCGGGATCGTGAGTACTCATAAATTCCAGTATCAATATTTATGCATTTATGACCCTTTCAAAAAAGTATTTACAATTATTATCTATTAGCGAATACCGAAAGAATTAGCTATTGCGTTTGTACTCATGAAGCAATTTTTTCTCTCAACTAAACTCGACATATAACATCAATTAACAAACGATTCGTAGAGATTATTAACCAGCAAAATTGGAAAATTGGGGGCATGGGTTAACCTATAGTGAAATTTTTTTAAAAATTTAATAACCCGTCTAGTGCGCAGTTTTTGTTTTTTCATAACGAAACTCGGTTTATTCATTAAAGTAAACAAATAGAAATAGTTTCTGAAAATCAGGGCAATAAAGTCATTAGGAGTGGGTGTGTATACCTGAAAACCGAGTGGGGATTAAAGGAGAATTTAAAAATCGTCTACCGGTTGCATTTTCAATTTTTGAAGAAACTCGGTACATGCCATTGAAATAAAATAATAAAAATAGTTGCTAAAAATCAGTGAAATCAGATTATTAGGAATAGAGGCTTACATGAATTCCAGAATTTAAAAATCGCTATAGCGGCATGAATATTATTTTTTCACAACAAAATTCTATATATCATTTAAATAAAAAAAAAATAGATTATGAAAATTAGGAAAATCGAATTGTTAGGAAGGGGTATATTTGAAAATTGAAATTTAAAAATAGCTCTTGCATTTAATTTTCTCTCTATTGTTTTACAATAAAAGGACAAATTAATTCAGCATATAAACTGTATTTATAATGATACGCATGTTTTATATTTAACGAAAGTATCGTCGTGAAGATAGCAAATGTGAAATATTAATCTAATATGTGTTTGAGAATTATATTTGTATGTAAGAGCGCTCTGTAATAACCTTCAGAAAACGTTTACTACATGTTAATAACATTTAAATTAAATTTCAAAGCCACTGAAAATCGATGTAACTTTCGATTGTTTTTTTATTTTCTTAGTACATTGTAATTGTTTTTAAATAGTAACATGTTTTTGTTTTATTGAAACATATGAACATCATCTTAAATACTCAACGTAACTCGAAACTTTCTGTTGTTTCTCTCTATTTTAGTGAATGTAAAGATGATATCAAGGGTTCAATTCATAAACATGGTTACTTTTAAAAATGTTTAAAAATATTTATACAGTATAACTTTGTCTATCAATGGTCATGTATTTTCATATTTCTGTGACTTAATCTAAATAATAATAATTCTAAAAATATGGTTTCTCTTTTACAATGCTCATAGATTGCAAGAATTCTAATTTTATTCCCCTACAACCACACAGTAATTTCATAACTTATTTTATTTCATTACTTTTTTAAGTTATTCAAGTTGCTGAGGAATTCGCTTAGTTTGCGCTGCTCCCGCGTGAGATGTGAATAAAATAATTATTTATAAAGCAAATGTGTCATAATTAACATACTTCGTTAGCCAGTTCATGAAAAAGCTCATTTGAACAAAATAAAATTAATTTTTAACAGTGCATCATATTTTTTAAACGGCAATTTATAAATTAGATTTATTTCATTCACTCCGAAAATTTCCTTGCATTTTTTTCTTAATTAATTTAAACCGTTCGCTTTTATAGAACCATCTACCGAATAATCTGGGTTGCCGCGTAGGGTGGCTGAGACGGTAAAGCTCTGGACTCGCATTTCGGAGATCCCAGGTCCAAACTTCTCCTAACCTTGATTTTAGTGTTTTCCACTAGTCTTTGACGAACGGTATCGTCGATCGATATTTACTTTGCCAGAATATTTCTCTCTTCCATTTCGCATCACTTAGTACAGACATGATAGCAAGTTTCGTGCTGAAATTCAACACAATACACGCTGAATTTTCTGAAAAACTATATTGTCCATCCATTTATTAAGCAATTGTTTATAAGAGAAGGTGCCGGAGTTATAGATGTAACTACACTTTTCTTCCGGGCTGTTGTGCCGTGGTATGCTGAAGATGAGAATTCCAGACGTTTCGTCCGCCACTACCACGGACATCTTCAGTGGCGTGGATGAAATGTCCTCTGAGGAGGTATCACTGCGCCTGAAGTGTTGGCCAATACCTTCTCCGAGGAGACTTTATCCACGCCACTGAAGATGTCCGCCGTAGTTGCAAATGAAACGTCTGGAATTTTCATCTCCAGCAGACCACGGCACAGCAGCCCGGAAGAAAATTGTAATTACATCTAATTATTTATAAATTATAAGCTGTTTTTAAATTTCGGCTAACCTTAATTGTTATTATTTTTAAAATGCTTTAATAAACTATAAAAATATGAATGTTTAATAATTTTGGTCTTTTAGGTGAATTTTTCCCATAAACTATTAATCTCAACATGCTCAGATATTGAAATTAGTTTTAAAACATGTTACTTAACATTGCTGGTGAAATAATACGTATTTACAGCAAAACTTTAATTTTTGTAAACATTTGCATGTAGTGTTATTATTTTATACAAGTCTCAAACCGTCATGTATGCAACAAGTTTAAATCTTTCACCAACTATATAGATCAATGTGTTGTTGCACATGCGCAAAAGAATCCATAGCTCTATCTTACACAGTTTTTAAGAAAACTGCTCCTAAAGTTAAAAAATGCAAGTCATGTAAATTATATATATATATAAAACAGTGTGTTGTATGACAGCATGGTGGCCATATTTAAAATGACATTTAAACAATTTAAATTCCCCAAACACACAAAAATTATATTGAGTGTAATCTGCAAAATAAATATTCTGTATGAAATCAAAAGTCGAGTTTTTGACCCAAAATCTCTACCAATATTCTGTTACAAAGTCGAAATGACCAGGGCGAGAAGAGCTGGTGGGGTGTTATGTAGCTTACGCATTGTAAAAGTGTCTGCTCTGGCGTCTGGAATGGAAGCCCACCTTCTGAGGTTTTTTTTAAGGGGGGATCTATCCGCGTCAGGATGTTCTATATGTAAACATGTTAGAGAGCTCTTAATGTCCCGGTAGTCAACTCCCGGAATGCCATTTCCCCACATTCTTCCCTCTCGAAGTGGCCCCATTGGGGCCGTAGGCACAAACAGCCAGCCATGAGCTAGGCTGAAGTACCGATATATGTTCCATAGTCTTAAACAATTATAAACGGTAAACTAACAACCTATATATTGTTTATAATTGAGAGAATATGAATATTTTTTAAATTTGTCTTATATATTTCTTTTAATATATCCTTCATTTCTTTTCTTGTTATTTTGCCTTGCACCAATCTTACACAAACAATATTGTGCTTATATATCTATCTCATGATTGCTTATATATTTATTAAGTAATATATACCGCAATAATTGCAAATTATTCAATCAAATGCCTTCTGTAGATAAATAAAAATACGTTTATTTTTAAATACAGTTTTATAATAATCACATTATCACTTATATTTAATAATTATGCTTTTTTTCCCCAGGTAAGTTGATCACACATTAGACTTCTATTGCTGCTAACTTCCTGGACGATTTAACTTGTAAGTAATTACTGTTTATGAACATAAATGTTAAACGTGACCATATATAATATGATTAGAATGTATCATAAACTATTTTTAAACATCCTTTCGTTATGTCACTGCCAGAGTCTTAGATGTAACTGCAAATTTCCTCCTGGCTGTTGTGCCGTGGTCGGCTGAAGATGGGAATTCCAGACGCTTCGTTCGCAACTACGGCGGACATCTTCAGAGGCGTGGACGAAGTCTCCTTGGAGAAGGTGTCAGGAAGCTCTGAAACATTTGGAACATATTTTCTCCACCGCCACGGTCGATAAGGCGCGGAAACGTAAGCGAGAGGTCTAGGGTTCAAATCCCACCAAAAGCGTTCTCCCTGACTAAGGTTTTTTTCCAGATTTTCCTCTGTCCTCATAAATGGCAAATGCCGAGGAGGTGCCCTAAATGCTGGAAAGTTTCCTTCCTTAAAAAAGAAATCCTTTGCCAATGTGTCCATCGCCTGTGGTGTCTCAGCAGTAAACGGGCGTTAAACAATATTAAAACAAATGATAACACACTCCCAACAGGTGGTCATCACGACTTGTTTCCAGGGGAACCGCTCGTTTTACGAACAAATAGACGGCGTTGCTATGGGCAGCCCGTTGAGTCCAATGATAGCCAACTTCTGCATGGAATCCTTCGAGGCTACAGCACTGGACACAGCTCCACTCAAAGCGACAGTCTGGCTCCGGTAAACGGATGACACTTTCGTTTTGGGTCCACGGGGAGGGAAGCTCTACGAGATTTTATTCTACACTTCCAATTCCCGCATCCAGTTTACCATGGGAAAAGAAGAAGGTGAACAGTTGACCATTCTGGATGTACTGGTTGGCAGATAAACCAACGGCACACTTGGACACGCCGTCTACCGCAAGCCCACTCATACTGACCGCTATTTGAACAAGAACTCCAATCTTCATCCAAGGCAGAAACGTGTAATGATTAAAATTCTCGTAAATCGTGATCGTGCTTCACGCATTTGCGAGCCTCGGTTACTGCCGCAAGAGATACACCCCTAGAACTAGCACTACAGTCGAACGGCTAATCGATTCAGGAAGTGAAACAAGCAGCCGCCCGGCAAAACCAAAACCTGTCAGTCAAAAATTAGACGTATCTCATGTAAAGGGCAAAGTTTTTGTACCTTATTTCAAAAACGTCACAGACCGTGTTGAACATATACTGCAACGTCACAGGGTCAAGAAGATCTTTAAGCAGTTCAGCAATCTACTACGCTCTGTCAAAGATCCTGGGGAGCCTTTGTCGTGGGCCGGTGTGTGCCGCATTTCCTGCTCTTGTGGTTCGATCTACACAACGCAGCATTAGCACCAGACTCAAAGAACACAAAACTGTCGTCTAGGTCAAATAGAGAAGTTTCAACTCATTCGCAGACTCGGGGAGTACGATATGGACTCCGGACCTTGCAGAAAATGCCCCAAACGCGCACACACCTCTTCATATCCTCACAAACCAACATTCCCTCACAAACATCCCTTTCTGAACTCTCCATCCCATCTGCCAGTGAAGGACTATGTCCTGGAATGGCAACAGCCCGGGGGCTCCCGCAGACCTCAAGCAACACATCTAGTAATTTAACTTCAGACACAGTGATACCTTCTCCGTCCACGCCACTGAAGATGCCCGCCGTAGTTGCGGACGAAACGTCTGAAATTCTCATCTCCAGCAGATCACCGCACAACAGCCCGGAAGAAATTTGCAGTTACAGCTCTTTCTTAGTTAGTGGCATGAAGACTTTTGTCTACTTGGGTATTACTTTTGTGATGAACAGAGGGAGGGCGAAGCATGAAGCAGGAGTGAAAGAACAAACTCTCAGGTTACTTAGCAGAATCCCAGGTATGCTTTTAGGTTTTAAGTTTACTGGATTCCGTCTAGGGGCACTAGTAAAATGTACAAATGACATGTGGTGCAGAGATTTTGGGATGTGAGCAAACAGCATATCTGGATTCAGTGAGGACATGCTTTCTTAAAGGTATTTTGGGGCTAGTGAGAAGCAGCGAATTGCGGAATTGAGAGGAAATTCGGGGTCAACAGCAAGACTATGGAGTGTCAAATCGGAGTTGTGACTATTGGCTGCGAATTATTCATGGAAACCAAACTTTAACTTAGGCATTGTGCTATCAGAAATAGCTAGGGATGGGAGAAAACATGACATGGGCAACCAAATTAGGAAAGAGACTAGAAACAATGAAATTTGGCTCTATTTCGATGGCGGGTCAGGGGAATACTAAGAGCGTATGGAGGAGAGTTAAGAGCTGGTTGAGGGATATGGATAGGAAGCAAAAAATTGCGCAATGTATAGATATGATTTAGTTAAAAGTACATTCGGGGCTAACATTTTTCCTGAACATGTTAGGCTTATTTTATTTAAGGTGACTCTTTAACATCCATGAAACTGCGAACAATTTTGCTCAGAGACCTCTCATTTCAGGCATGAGGTCTTTTACGTGCCGTAAATCTACTACACGGTGCTAGCGGTCTTTCTTCCCTTCCGGTCCATGCTTAGAATTTTCACCCTAAAATTCATCGACTCGGTTTTGAGCTGGCGATTTTGGATCTACAAGGCAGTTTTTGCCTAAGCCACCCAGCACGATTATAAAGCGATTTCTATAAGATAACAATTTGAAATATATTTATTCATACTCATTTCTCTTTATCCTTAACTCACATAAAATCGATAGTACCTCTCCGTGTTCAAGTCATTTGTATTACTGACAGATGCAGCGAAGCAAAAGACATAACTAAACTTAACTTTGCAAACGACAGATAAACCAGGTGCTGAAATCGTCCACATAACACGTGCCATGTTTTATTGACCCAAACACTAAAAGTTAATTGGCTGGCGCTCGAAAACGGCAAATTATCCCAGTTTATTTATCGCGCCAGACGGTTTAGTTGTGCTATTTTAAAAGCTTTGTTTCATTAGACACGGCGATAAGAACGGCAGCTGTGTTAAAACGCTTTACAACCGTTCAGAGCATTTTGGAAATCGACAAAAAAAAAAAAAAAAAAAAAAAAAAAATGCACACCGGCCTCAATGAACAACCCCAATAAAGAGAGATTTTGGACATTCCACATAAATCAGGTGGCCTATTCTCTTCCACTGTGTCGCTGAGCCGGCCATTAAATTACGTTGAGGGCTAAACCAGCACTCGTAAAATAACGCACAAAGCTGTGCATGCAATCCAGGGGCTGTAAGAATGATACGTGACTGTACCATTTCAAATGGACCATTAAAAATATAACTTCCCTCGTCCTCTTTATTTCGCCAACTCGTGTTATTTCCTTTTGTAATGGAAACGAATGCAGTTTACAGTTTTATGTGATATTTAAAGGAGTCTGGACATTTTCTCGTGATAGCATCAAGAAAATAACCATATCGAAGGGGAAAATGTCATAATAAAAACAAAAAAAAAAATGTGTTTTCTTGTTAACCTACTTGCTATTATTTTTACTTGTCTATTCTGGGTGAAATATCTTCAAAATTAGTTAACATTTACCTCACTGGGAGTACCGGGTGTCCAGAATGTGGCCTGACCGCTTGCATAGGGGTTTTTTTTTTGTCTTGATCCCTCTTCCCACACTCGGCCGCGGGCCTGCCTGTCCTTCGCCAGCCTACATTCGTTTGGGAACACTTTAGAGCAACATATTTTCAGCCGTAAATGTTATTATAAATAACATTTACTTCATTGCATTCGAGAGGAATTTATCCGGAAGTTTTTTAAGTAGTTGCCTCTTCCCTCCTCTAGAATTGCAATCCACGATATTGTTAATAAATTTGACACTACTATTTCAGCTTACGCTTTAACAGAAAATTAACTAAACGAAATTGACGTAAATCTTGAACATTCGCCATCAAAATCCCTACCGAAATTAGCAGAACAAGGTGGGGGTTTCAGTGTCTTCAGCACATGCAGCAACAACATTGTTAAAACCCAAACCTTACAAGTATCCGAATTCTACGACAAGTAGATCCCGTAGCAGGTTTGCATTATTGTGGGTGGCTTCTTTCATCAGCACGTTGTATATTCTTTTCAGACTAGGCATGCCTCTATCAAAATGGCCTTGTGAACACTCACAGCACTCCCTATTGGTGTTCCAAAATTCTATTTATGATAGGAAAATTGGAATTTGGTGTTTGGGTTTCAGCATGAAAAACGAAATGAGAACTGACACACTGGTTGAACTAAATAATGTCAATCGGTATGGTTTTTTTTTTTTTTTTTTTTTTTTTTTACCGACTGAGACATTACAGGTTATGGACACTGATGATACACTGGGAAAGGTTTTTTCTATTTTTTTTTAAAGGAAGCGTTTCATGCCAAGTTTAAAGTACTTTCCCGGCATTTGCCATTTATGAGGACTGGAGAAAACCTGGAAAATAACTCAGTCAGAGAGGACGGTCTTGACTGGAATCGAACCTCAGACCTCCCGCTCACCAGACCGCGCCTTAACGACCTCGGCCACCCGTGGCGGTAACCGGAATTTGTTTACCCTTAACAACACCCGTTTATCTGAAGGAGGACGCGATTTCCAGCATTTGCTATAGGTAAGGTACAGTTTTAAGTTGAGAAGTAAATAGGCGTTCAGCTGCCGAGGCGCAATTTCTCCTGCGAGCGGTAAGGACATATTCTGGAAGTCCTGTAGAAGTTTTTAGATTGGTATTGGAATAAAACCACACACTAATCGACGAACAAACATATCTCTTCAGGGTGTAATTTTGTTAAAAATCTCATTGGGAATGTTCTGGGTTAGTGTGTCTCCTAGCCCAATTTCTGAGACGTATTTGATCTGATTTTGTCCCATGATAGTGAAAATCATCAAGTTGCTGCTCCTGGCAATCGAACTGATTTTCTCGGAACTTGTGTGCACTTTTTCATATGTTGGTGTTGCTGTTTGCTCATAGTTTGTAAATGTTTAAACACGTTTCGTCCTCGGTGACGATACGGAATAAAAACGCATGCTGTTCCTCGTTATAGCGCTGCAGGTGACTCAGAGATAGTCATTTCGTTCCTTCGTCAATTGATGTGGAATCAATTGCGTGAACATTTTGCAGTATTCTTAAATGAAGCGTGCAGGAAGCCACCAAAGTACAAATTATTTCCGCGTAATGTCATCCACTTGCGTAATTACCTCTGGGTGCGGACCGCCTTGCAGTGACACAGTCGTTTCGAAAACTCCTGTGATATGCAGTGTTTATCCAAATTAAAATTCTGTCATAATACCTGCTTTATATTTAGATCTAAATTTTTGCGCCTCAGGGTTACCATGCGGAGGTACACAAGCGTTCATATTTCACACGCCTGAAAATTTGAATCCTTTCCGAGAAATAATTTTCCATCTACCCGTGAATCCGCTGATAGAGAATATTAATATTTGTTTAACACTTTTAAAATACAGATGTTCGTCCCACATAGAACTTGTAGCTGTGCGGGATATATAGTTAATTTTTTGTATCGAGTGTGGTAACACTGGTAACCAGATAAATGGTAAATATTTGATTACGTGCTGCAATTGTTTTGCTTCTGTAAGGAGCGTTATCAGCAGGTGCCCTACAAATCATGCACCGAGAACTGAATAGCGTTGTTTTTGTTTTTTTAGTAAAAATGTTCGTTCGCGTTGTTTCTGTCACGTAATCGTAAAGCGGATTTGTTACATAAATACTGAGAAATAGAGTCAGAGAAAAATGTAAAAGAAAAAGAAATAAAACGAATGAAAGGAAGAGACTAATAAACAAGACAAAAAAAAAAAAAAAGGAAGCGAAACAGAAAAAAAGAAAAATGGAGGAAGAGGAAATAAGAAAGAAAAAGTAAGCAATTAAAGAAAAAAAAAGAATGAATGAATGAAAAAAGATAAGTGAGAATCAAAAAAAAAAAAAAAACGAAATGAAAAGAAAGTAAGAAATAAATCATGCAAGGACGAGAAAAAAATAAAATGGAATAAAAAAAGAAAAAAGCAACGTAATAAAGGGAGAAAAAGACAAAGAAAAGAGAAGTGTTTTTTTTTTAATGATTTATTTACGGACGCTCTTTAACAGCTCAGGTCATCAGCGTCCCATTCAACACGGGGCGTGAAACGGCCGACAAATTTTGCTCAGAGGCCTCTCTTTCAGGCTTGAGGTTCTTTTTCTTGCCGTAAATGTACGACACGGGACCCCACGGCATTACTTCCCTTCCGAAGGATTTTTACGCCCGGAAAAAATCCATCGGTCCTGGCCGGGTTCGAACCCGCGATCTTGGGTTTAGGAGGCAAGTATGGTAACCATCACACCACCAGGACCGACAAAAGAAAAAGAGAAAGAGAGAGAAGTGTGACTTTATCTAAGTGTTTTATCCTTATCTACTTTTATTATTACTGTTAATTTGTTACATTATATATATATTACTTTTATTCTTATTCTACTCATGAAATAGTCCTAAACACATATTTGACTCTTCTCTATTGGCATTATTGATTATCACCGCCACGTGTGGCCGAGGTCGTTAAGGCGCTGACTCGTGAGCGGGAGGTCTGGGGTTCGAATCCCGCCAGGACCGTTACCTCTGACTGAGGTTTTTTCCAGGTTTTCCTCGTCCTCATAACTGGCAAATACCGGAGAGGTACCCTAAACTTAGGCCTGGAACGTTTCCTTCCTTAAAAAAATCCTTTCCCAATACATTATTTCATTTCATGTGTCACCAGTATTCACTGTCTGTTGTGCGTCAGTAGTAAAAACGGGCGTTAAACAACATTAAAAAAAATTACTGACTATCGACATTTGTCTGTTGCTACATGGCTTGAAAAGGCTAAATATTCCTAATACAAATATATTACAGTTTTGTAAGCCAAGTTTATAGGAATTATATTTAAATTTTATTTTTTTCGTGAAATAGTCCTAATAAAGGTCACTCGAGGGTCAGAACGTTCCAGGTGAATTCATTCATTCACTGCGTTCGTGAATTTATCGACAACCTCAGACCGACTTTTGATATTATTTGTGATAATATAAAATTATCATCAGCGTACACTTAGGAAATTGCGTTTTTTTTTTTCAGATGATATTAATTACATGCGACAAACGAAAAATTCCTCACTAATTAATATAAAACAAAATTCCCTAGCATTTTTAGTTCATTTGGCAACCCGAGCCGCTTTTAATCAATGGTAGTAGTTTGTAGCACTGCCCGGAGAGTAAAGGCTACCTCTTAATTACTGAATCAACACCAACAAAAAGCTATATGGCGTGATGAAGCTGCAGTGTTTTTGTTACGGGCCTTGGCTTGTGTTGCTGGTAGTATATGTTGCAAGGGCCGTTTACACAGCTGTGAAATGAATCATAATGAGATTGTGTTACAGAAGATAGAGAAACAACCCCCTCAGGATGGTAATGTATATTTGCATCATGGATAAAGCACGATTATGCTGAAATTTCAGCAACTATTGGTTTTAAATGGAACATTCTGAAACTTTGCATGCATATTGTTAAAGATATTTCCATGTTAAGCACATTAATTTACTATTTGTAGTTTTGGAAATACTTCTGCTTTTTATTACATTTAATATTTCGTTCGTCTGTGAGATTAACTGTTACTTCTTCTTCTTTCTATGCAAGCAGCCCGTTGCCTCCCCAAGTTGGTAAATCCGCCTTTTGTTAGGTCTTCTTATATTTTTCTATCCTTTTTGTCTGTAGCCCAAACCTCTTCTACGATATCTTTCATGACATTCAGTATGTTCTACTCATTTGTTTCTAAAATTGCTTATTTTTCTTTTATATATATCCATTTTTTTTCTTATTGTTTACTTTCTTATTTTGTCTCGTCCCGTCATCCCATTACTGACCACAATAATCTTATCTTGGTTGGTTGCTTCTCCCTTCTTCATAGTCCAACTACAGTGCCATAGAAGCATAAAAATATACATTGCTTTATAAAATGTATTATAGTGTATTTCCTTGTTTTATATTTCAGCATTTTATTCTACCGCAGACCTAGTTAACTCGCTCTATTTTGTTTCCAATATCTACGAGGGTAGGTCCAAAAGTTTCCGGCCTAACCATTTTCTAGGTGTGCTAAAGACAAAAATTGCCTTTCATTATTCAATGTAGTTACCCTTTATTGCAATACCTTCTCACGTCTTTGAATTAACCTTTAAATCACCCATCCCCCAAAATAGTCAGAAGTCTTGTCAGCAAAATAGGAATAAACAGCATCCATCACTTATTTGTCATACTTAAAATTCCTTCCTCGAAAGTCCTTCTTGAGTTTTCAGAAGAGGAAATAGTCCCTGGGAGCTGCTTCTGGGTTATAAGGTGGATGATCGATCTTCTTGAAGACACATTTCTTCACTGCTTCCTTTGCAACAGGAGCTGTGTGCACAGGCGCGTTGTCGTGAAGAAGGCGCACACCACCACTGAGCTTTCCTCGCCTTTTCTCTTTGATGGAAGCACGTAGTCTGTGCAGTAGGCCAGCATAGTACTCTCCATTTACTGTGGTGTTCCTCTCCTTGAAGTCAATGAAGAGTATTCCTTCACAGTCCCAAAAGATTGTGGCCATGATCTTCTTGGTTGACTGAGTGACCTTGACTTTTAGAGGCGGTGCTTCTCCAGGTTTACGTACTCCATTGATTCTCTTTTGGACAAAGGATCATAGTAAAGGACCATAGTTTCATTTCCTGTAACAATGGTTTGCAGAACTTCTCTCTCATTGCCACGGCAGAGCTCCAAAAGGCCTGACAACAGATGACTCGTTGCTGCTTTTAGACTGAGGAATGAATTCTAGGCACTAACCTTATTCATGTTTAAATGTTCATGAATAATTCGAAGGACTGTAGTTATAGAAATGCCAAACCTTGCTGCTATTTCTGTAACTTTGAGCCGCCGGTCTTCCATAATTTCTCCTCCCACAAGAGCGATGTTTTCAGGAGTGAGCACCTGCAAGGGCCGACCTGCACGCTCTTCATCTTCAATGCGTTCTCCATCCATTCGAAAAAGTTTGTCCCATTCTTTTACGGTAGAATATGAGGGGGATACTTCCCCATATACACCGCCAATAGCTGTTTAATTTCATTTGGAGTAAGTCCTTCTTTTGTGAAGAACTTAATAACAGCTCGAAATTCTATTTTGAACATGTCACAATCTTCTATAATAGCCTTCTTTATGCAACCATATCTGAACAACTGAACACAGTGAAGCGAATGTTACAGATGCAATTACTTAACAGATAAGGCATGACACCATATAAGGATATTGTGATGGCAATGATACTTATCGGTGAGTCCGGAAACTTATGGACCTACATTCGCATTTCTCATTAATGTTATATCTTACAACCTAGATAATTAAAACAGTTTATTTATTCTAGTATTTATTCGTAGAAGAGTATTGTTTATCTTACTGGAGTATTGCCCATGCTAGCCATTGTTTTAGTTTTATTAACCTATTATCGGGCTTCCACAATGTGTTCTCAACGTTCGCATTGGGTCTAGCGTCTCAGTCAAGTCCTGCTTGCCTGTCCTTGAGCACTTCCTTACAGCAAGAAACATTTGAGACTGCTGGTGTGGCTGAAAGAACGAGATAACGAACTGTTTTTGTGTTACCGCTTGTGGAAGTGTAAACGTTACATGTATTTTTTTTCCCAACATAATGTAACCTATGCGTCGTGTTCTGTATCGTTCTGGGTGCAATGTGTTGTTCCTCATTACAAAACTGAGTTATTCACTTTTTACTATGCGTTATCGTATTGGAATTCGCAATTAATTCATATATGCACACACACTAACCTTAACGCTAACCTCGAGTAAATCCTAGAAACCGGTGAACGGAGTATTTGCTGCGGCTCGTTATGGCCCGACGGACTACGCTCGTCTCATTTTCGTAAAAATTTATAGGGGCGGATAAATCACTGTAATGTTGGCAAATCTCCTTTTTTTCCAACAGAAAAAGAAATTCGTAAACATCAATTTATAGTACTTTGTGTACTGGGTACTATGTTAGTGCGTAAATCATTGGAATGGTTGTACATCTCGTTTAACTCCGGCAGAGAGAGAGACACACAGAAAAGGAAAGCATCAGATCATAGGATTGGAAAACATCTGTGAATCTCTGCCTTCGGCTCT